>OZ005648.1:288164206-288214206 GCA_963930645.1 Salticus scenicus
AACACGATTTGACTATTTTTAGAAAATGTCTGAATGTCTGTCTCTCCCTGAGAGTGTGTGTGTGAGACAAAATTTTGTGGCAACTGTATCTCAGGTACAACTGCACAGAATTTCATACAAATTGGTATGTAGTTATACATTGACATAAATTAGTGCCTATCAACTGTAAAAATTGTCCAACAGCTTGCGTTGCCATCCAGCTTTTTCTAAATTTTTAACATGGTGGTATAGGACAAAATTATGTATAAATGCGCATAAAGAGAAGTATTTTTTAATAATCATTATGAAATTTAAAAGAATTATTTGTAATAGAGATAATCAACTGGGAAAAAGTAATTGTGTATGAAGGAGCCTAAGTCCCCCATCGAGGGGAGTAAATTTTCATGATGGGTATCTTTCAAAAGATCTCGCCAATACATTTAAAACGAATGGTTTAACCATCGATCTGCGATTATTTAAAATAAAGTTATCGTTTTTTTTTTTTTTTTTTTTTTTTTTTTTTTTTTACAATTTTATTTATTTTTATTTTATTTTTTAATGTAATATGGAGAATAAAATTGACTTTTTTGGATATTTAGTGTTATACTACTTCTCTAATATGGAAATCGTTTACATTATCATGGAAGATAATTTTTTTAAATAATAGTTTTAATAAATTATTTTTACTGAGTGAATTTTTATAGGAAAATACAGAAGAAAGTCATGTGGTGGCACCAACATACTAGTTTGTGTTATGTCATCCACATGGTTTTGCCGCTTTTTTAAAACCAGAAAAGACATTTCAATAGTGTTAAATCAAAAATATTTTTGAAATTGTAAATTTTATGAAAATCTTCAATTTTTTAGAGCATTATAAATTAAGAATAAGGAAAATTATTGTATAATTTGTTATCTTAATAGTCTCTTTCTAAAATTTTAACTTTTATCTTTAGAGAGAACGCACACAAAAAATATACCAATATTAATACTGCTAAATTCAGCTTATTTTTGTATTAATTTGAATCTCAGGCTAAGTACTTTTACTCTGAGATTTAAACAACATTTTTCCATCAAAAAATTGTGAAACGGCGCAAACGAATCATCCGGTGAAACAAGTCAAGTTGGAAGGGATTTTATTTACTGATATTAACATTCTGGCGATCATTTGAAAACTAAAAATTGAATTTCTGGAATAAGTTATCCCAGGTGTCAATGTATTGGGGTTCCTCGAAGCTTTAAACTTCTTCTTTCTTTCTTTCTTTTTTTTTTTTTTTTTTTTTAAATCTATATTTACACCGACACTGAAAATTCAGAACTACCTCTCATAGATTTGCTTTCTGTACTTACATTCGGTAACAAAAGTCTCCGAACACTAGCAAAAATTCCTATATAAAAAAAGTACACTTAATACCGTTTTGTTAAACAAATCCTTGTCGAATCCTGTTTTTAGACTGACTAAGAAGAGGATTCGACAAGGATTTATTTAACAAAACTGTATTAAGTGTACTTTTTTTTATATAGGAATTTTTGCTAGTGTTCGGAGACTTTTGTTACCGACTTTACTTAGGAGTTTTGTGTTAGCATAGGTTTGAAAATAATAATGTAAAAACAATAATAAATGATTTATCGACGCTTAATATTCCCCCCCCCCCTTACGTTTAAGTCAATGACTGAAGATTCAGTATAGGGCTTTAAATCAAACAAAGCATTATCCTTCGAAGCGTCATTAAATTGAAGAGTTCATTACACTAAAGCAATAAAATATAAACGAATAAATAAAATAAAAATGATTTTATGTAATGGTCGCACAATAGAGATTTTTATGAGAGCCCATTTCAATTATAAGTCGATAACCTGAGTGAAAAGGTGACCGTAAATCTTACATTCAGTCATTTCAGTAGGCAATGTCATTTTTTTTTTTTTTTAACTTATTACAGAAAATAATTCTTCTAGATACTGAGAGTTTTTTCCAATTTAGTTTTTAATTCTGTTAACGAACTCTTTTATAGTTTGCAACAGTGAAGGTCTTATCTTTCGAGATATTTAATTCTGAAAACTTTTCCAAATAAAAATAATTGTGCTTTTTTCTCACACAGCTATGTTAATTTGTATTCTTTGTAACAAAGTTTATAAATACCATTACTGAATCAAGGGACATTTTTCGTCAATAAAACTTCTCAGAAATGTCGCATTCTACTCAAAAAACAACAAATACTAAGAGGAAACGATCCATGATTAACGATATTTTGCTATCACAGGAGAATGCAAAAGGGTTGCTGAATTTATATTAGCTTCTTCTTCTTTTAAAAAGTTAGTTTGAGCTTTTTTTTCTTCCTTGTACCCTTTAGTTAAAATTTCAAATCGTTATCATAGTTTAATTTTGTTAATGTTTGACCAGGAAGAACACTTTCAATTATACACTATCTACCAATAAGTATTTGGATACATTCGAATTTAGACCTTCTGTCAGATACCTAGACAAATTCTTTAGGAATCATCTTGGAACTTTGGGAGTATAAAGAATATGTTAAACCTTATACAATTCAGCAAAAGTTGTGTCCTAAAAAGGAAAAGGAGATCATTAAAAAATTAAACAAAATTCAAAATGTTTTGGATCACCCTGTAAAAAATAATGCTTGAAATATATTTTGTCTATAGCATGCGATTAAGAGGAATTTTCTCATTATCTATATAAATTTTTAAGAGGCTACCACATATATTCTTGGAGATATAACGGTTTCTTAAAAAAAAAAAAAAATGCAAATAAAATTACAGCTTTTTAAATTACGACACGTTGGGTATTAGACCCAGTACATAGCCTCTTTTAGTAAACTTGGCATACTACATTAGACACAGCATACTGTAATCAGAATGCAAAAATGTTCAATATCTTTGGAAACAGGCACATTTTTATAAATAATTTTTAACTACGCCTGCGCAAGCTTTTAAAAAATTTCATTTGCATAATTTAAGGGCCCTCTTCACTCACCACCGCCGGAAGCCAAAGCTAATGTTATTCTATGAGAATTTTTTATTTACAAATAACTTATTAACTAATACATATTTTTAAATTCTGTTTTCACATTCTGAAAATTCTCAGCTGTTAAATGGACGGACATTTTTTAAAAAATTATTTTTTTTAATTTTTTATATTTTATTTTGAAGCTGCAAAATACGAATTTTCAATATGTGAAATTTTTTCATTTTATAATTTCGAAATAAAATATTAAAAATTAAAAAAATACACTTTTAAAAAAGGCCCGTCGATTTAACAGTTGGGAATTTTCTGAATGTGAAAACAGAATTTAAAAATATGTATTAGTTAATAAGTTATTTGTAAAGAAAATTTCGCCATAGAATAACATTGGCTCGGGCTTCCGGCGACGGTAAGTGAAGAGGGCCGTTAATAGCCAAAGGTATTGAGCTACCTATATGAAAACCATAAATCAATATCGTGTAAATTAAAAAAGTTATGAGAGATAGAAAGAACGAAATTTCAGTTTCTCTCAAGAAAAAAAAAAAAAAAAAAGCAAGATAAGCGAACATTCTTTTACCATTGACTGAATCAAAACAAAAATATGAGTAAAACTTCTTATAGTTTAGCTTTTATTTTGAGAGAACTGAAATTTTGTTCATCCTATCCCTCATAGCTTTTTTAATTTCCGCGATATTCATTTGGGGTTTTCATATAAGTAGCTTAATAACTTCGGCAATTAAATTTTGCACATGAAATTTTTTAAAAGCTTGCGCATGCGTAGTTAAAAATTATTTAGTAAAAATGTTCATATTTCTTAAGGTATTTAACATTTGTGCATTCTTATTGCAGTATGCCAAGTTTCCTAAAAAGGGCTTTGCACTGGGTCTAATACCTTACGAGTTATAATTAAAAGTGGAAATTTTATTTGTATTTTTTTAAAGAAACCGTTTTATCTCCATGACTATATGGGGTAGCCTCATAAAAATTTATACAGATAATAAGAGAAATTCTCTTAATCACATGTTACAGCCAAAGAACATTTCAATCATTACTTTCTACGGGATGATCCAAAAAATTTTGGTTTTTGTTAATTTTTTACCTCTCTTTTCCTCCTTAGGACAAAGGTTTTGCTGAAATATATGCGGTATAATATGTTCTTTATACTCCCAAAGTTTCAAGATGATTAAGATGATGATTCCAAAGTTTCTAATTATCTGCATAAATTTTTATGAGGCTGTAACATACATTCATAGAGATATAACAATTTCTTCAAAAAATTGAAAAAAAAAAAAAATAACTTCTTTAATTATAACACGTACGGTATTAGACCCAATGCAAAGTCTCAAGAAACTTGGCGTACTGTATTAGACATCACAGCATACCACAATCAGAATGCAAAAATGTCAAATGTCTTACAAAATATGAAAATATGAACATTTTTACTGAATAATTTTTCACTACACATGCGCAAGTTAAAAAAAAAAAAAAAATCATTTGCGTAATTTAATAGCCAAAGGTATTGAGCTACTTATATGAAAGCCCAAAACAAATATCGTGTAAATTAAAAAAGTTATGAGCGATAGAATGAACATAATTTCATTTACTCTCAAAATAAAAGCTTTAAACTATATGAGGTTTTACTCACATTTTTATTTTGATTCAGTCAGTGTCCAGTGGTAGTACTGTATTCGCTGATTGTAAATACATATTGATAAAACCCTCTATCATCTTCCTCTTTTTGAGAGCAACTGAGATTCTGCAATCCATAACTTTTTGAATTTGCACGATAATTGTTTGGGGTTTTTATATAAGTAGCTGAATATTTCTGGCTATTAAATTATGCAAATGAAACTTTTTAAAAGCTTGCGTATGCGTAGTTAAAAAACATTTAGTAAAAATGCTCATATTTCGTAAGATATTTAATATTTTTGCATTCTGTTTGTAGTATAGTGTGTCTAATATAGAATGCCAAGCTTCTCGGAAATGGTTTTGCATTGGGTCTAATACCCTACGTGATTATAATTTAAAAAGTGGTATTTCTTCTTCTTTTTTTATCAATTTTGTAAGGAAACCGTTATATCTCCATTAATATATGTTGTAGCCTCATAAAAATTTATGCAGATAATTAGAAACATTTAAATAATCTCATGCGCACATGTCAAAACGCATTTCAAGCGTTACTATTTATAGGGGGATTCAAAATATTTTGATTGTTGTTTAATATTTTACTAGTCCCCTTTTCTTCTTCAGGAGGAAGCTTTTACTGAAATATATGAGGTATAACATGTTCTTTATACTCTTAACGTTTCATTAATGATTCACGAAGAAGTTTAATAGATATTTGACAAAATGTCTAAATTCGAAAGTGTCGGCAGCAAAAGTATCTGAGCAATAGCAAAAATTCCTATATAAAAAAAGTACATTTAATACTGTTTTGTTAAGTAAAGCCTTGTCGAACATGATCTTAAACTGACTAAGAACAAGATTCGACAAGGATTTATTTAACAAAACTGTATTAAGTGTACTTTTTTATATAGGAAATTTTGCTAGTACTTGGATACTTTTGCTGCCGACTGTGTGTGTGTATATATATAACCTAACATCCTAACAGACATTTGTGGGGTTTTGTGGTGATTTATTTGACTGTCTATTTTTCGTTCTCATTCTTTTCATTTTAATCATAAACATTGTATATATATATATATATATATATATATATATATATATATAATTGTAAAGGAATTAAATAATTTAATATATATATATATATATATATATGCATATATATATAATATACATATATATATTCTTTTCTTTAAATGTTTTTTGGTTGGTAGTAAAATAATGCAAATATGAATGCTTTAATAAAATATTAAATTAAATTAAATTAAAAAAATAAAAATAATTTGGTCTTTTATACTACTTGGAAATACTGCTTCTATTCTAACTTTTAAAATTTTGTCTTCATTATTTTGTATAAATTCAATAGTAATATATATATGAAAAAAAAAAAAAATTGTAATTTTATTGAATGTTTTTAATTTCTGATGGAAAAAAAAAAAAAAAAATCTGTCATATTATATGAAAAGTAGAAAGTATCATGCCTCATCACTAGAGATTTTCCTTGCTTATTTTAAAGATTTTAAACAAAAACAAAAACAACAATAACTATAGAAATAATAATAATAATAATAATAATAAAATTTCCCAATTATAAAATTCCCTTTAAATAAAATATTCCATTTTAGGCTTTTGCAAAAATTCGTATCCATGTTCTTTATTTTGAATATTTTGTACGCAAAAGGCAGAAGAGAAGATTTAAAACCTTTTTTTTGAAAATAAATAATTAACTAGATAAAAAGTACATTGTCATGCTGCTCCTGTTTTATTTATTCATAAAAAATTAAAAAATAATAACCACAAGTTTTTAATTTATGATTTGTAAAAAGCATTTAATATTTAAACATCTTTAAATTAGTTTTGATTTATAGATTTCTATATATTAGAGAAGTAACTTATTTAATAAAATAAGTTATCGTTTCTCTATCTTCATTTCTCTCATGTTCCATAGATTGCGCAACGGTAAAAACAAACGTCTAGAAATGCTGCTGTATAATGAAGGAGATAATGAAGGAGAGCAATTGATAAAAAATATCTCTTTTACTCCCGCATCATCTCTGCAAAACCCTCCAGCTCATCTTCTCTCAACAATTCAACCGGTCAAGAGGACCTTCGCTGCTCTATTTACGACGTCCAGAAGAGAAGTTCTCTAAAGCTTGACCTTCCATCGTCAGGAGAATGGGATCACTCAACTCCGAACATAGGGAAGTCATCGAACCTTTCCTTTTCTCTCCAAGCAGACGATCAGGTTCTAGCTCGCACCCCCGCAGGTATACTACATCAATGCCTTATGAAAAGAAAAGGGGGAAAGAGAAAAAAAAACGCAACCTGAGCAAGTGAATTTTTTTTAGACTGACCAGAACTAAAACGAACAAGTAAAAGTTGAAAGTCCGATCGTCAAAGAAGTTGTTGCAGGATGCGCATTTCGTAAATGATGCGGAATGCAAAATTGTAAGGAAAACATAATATACTTGTGTTATCGAACACCACCGCTGTCTAATCTAAAACAGATATTATCATCTCCTCAAAGATATCTGTCAATCTGTTTAATGAATAAATATATTTATTTGCTCACGAGAAAGGCAAATGGAAGAGCTTCAACATGTTTTCATGCATAAAAGTTTAATGATCAATATCGTGTTATGCGCAACTTTTGGTTTGAGTCATTATGGCAAATCTACATTAAATATATTAAAAACACTTTAAATACACGCAAATTAAATTTTAATTTACGTGTATTTAAAGTGTTTTTAATATATTTAACAAATTACACGTGTCCAATTTAACTCTCTTTTTTTCTTAGAGATTATTTATAAATCTACATTAATTTACTTACTAACTTATATAGTTTTATTATTATTAAAAAAAAAAAAAGAATGATGTATAAATTTCATGCGATCATGAAACTAGAGGAACGGATATAATACCGTTAAATATTCCTTTCTAAATGTCTGTCCAGAGCGCTATAGCCTTCGATTGCTAAGGTACCGGATTCAAATACGGTTCCGGCATAGATGTTTCTAATGGTTTGGAATCCACTTTAAGCCGTAGATCCAGGCCTAATGAGTCTCAATATATTGGATTGTTCGGAAAATAATTTCGTTTTTTTCTTTGAAAATGACAGACGATTTTCTTATATTGTATAAATATTTTATTGAATTATATATTCTCTACTTTGATCGGTTTCTTAGCGATCTCTCGAGTTGTTGTTACTTGGCAGTTTTCATAAATCAATACTTTGTTTTGTCTTTATTAGCATAAACTGGTTTTCCAAAACGTAATGCATCTTCAACGTATAAATTGCCGGAACAAAATTTGGCAAACCAGTTTTGACACTGGTTGGTGTTTTTTAAATAAATTTTCTGTATACACATTTTTCCTTGTTTGAACAGTATTTTCACCTTTTTGATAGCAAAAACAAAATATCCCGAAAATGTCGCTTCCGATTTTCTTTATTTGATAAGGCAGCAATCGAAACCTATTGAGCAGAATAAAATGAACTTTTTCACAAGCAAACCTTGCTATATCAACTGTCACAATATATTAAGGTAATGCAGATGGATAATGAAGATGGTGGGAAAAAAATACAATTAAGTCCTCTGCTGAGAAAAATGAAATTACTTTCCGAACAATCCAATCCAAAATATGATCGTAGAACGATACTCCATTATCTAAATCTACTTATCTAGAACAAGAAAAATCTTTGAAATGGGGTGAAAAGCGCACTTCATACAGTACAAAGATTTTACAAAGCGTAATAAGTATTTAAATTAGAAAAGAATCAGTGCTTAGAATTATGAGAATAAGCAATGTGCTATTCTTCATCAAGGTAAAAAAAGAAAAAAAAAAAAAAAAAATTAAATTCTACTCATTTAACTCCTGAATTAAAATAACTAATGACATTTCTTTTATAATAAGTACAATGTTAAGTACAATGTTTTTGTATAAAAAATTTAATTACTCTTAAAACTAAAAATATAAAAGCTAGCACATTTCTCACTCATTAATGGATTAAATATGTTCCGAAGACTAAGAATACACACACACACACACACACACACACACACACATATATATATATATATATAGCGTATTGTTGTATGCCTACAATTTAAAAGTTTTTCATTAATTTTTCTTCATTTTCAAATTGTTCATGCTCTCTATGTTGTATCATTACATTTTATGCAATGTCTGAAAAGATATATATATATGCATTATAGTTAATCAAAATCCCCATATGCATTCTTATTCCCCCCCCCCCCCCCCCATACGAGTATCTATACAAATCAGTTCTGAGATCTATTGAAATATTTCTGAAATCTTGGCTAAATCGTATTTTTCATTATAGTTATAAATTATTTTAAAACAGTTTCTTCTGATCACATTTCTTTCTGGATTTTTTTCAACAGCTGTCAAGCATAAGAAGTTTGAGATAATAATTCTACTTTCTTTTTCATTTTGTATGTGTGGAGCTATTTGTTAAAATGGTGCTCTGGAAAAAATAATGTCTCTTAACAATTATTGCAAGTGAAATACATAATTTTTTAACTTGTCCTGAAAAACATATTTATGTACATTTATAAAAACTTATTTATTATTTTTCAAATTTTTTAAATTTACAAACAACTAGTTAGCATTTTGTATTGATTTAAAAATGTTATTTGTAGAGCATTTTGTTGTAACTTTCACGATGCTACGGTTAAAAAATACTAAAATCTGCACCTTTTATAAATTACTTAATCGATTATTCACATCTAAAAACCTTTTATATATTACAGAGATAATTATGACTAGTAATGAATTTAATTTACACGACTGTCATGCAAATTAGGAAAAAAACATGCGTATGCTATCATTAACAGATCAATTTATCTCAATAGATACATTTTAACTCCAATCTTCTGGCATGTAATTTATATAATTAAGTAAATGGACACATTCTTTAATTTTCTTAACTCTATTCACTTTTCTTGAGCAACTGCGATTAATGAAGAATGAAGAGGTTTGTTTTCGAGGTGGTATTTATAATCCTTCGTATTCAAAGTTTCATATTTGTTTTTCCTTGGAGGAACTAAAATTTCTAAGTGAAAAATTTACTTTTAATTTTAATGGCGAGTGATGAATAGCCAAGAACACTCAATGTCATTTAGACCGTAATTCATATCTCATTATTAAGATTTATTAGTACGTCAAACAGAATCAAAATATTTTCAACTAGCAAACCCGTACGATATTTGCGCACTTGATTTCTTTTCTTATTTACCTTTAAAATTTGAAATTCATAAATATTATACCAAATTCACCACCTAATTAAAATTTTAATTTACCAGAAGCCAAATTATTATTATAACCAAATAAATATTGTGCAATAGTGAAACCAGAATCATTCGAAGAAAAGATTCAAAATAAAATTCATGGTTGACAATCCAGTTTCCATACTTCCGCAAGCAGTACAGTTTCATTAAAGAACCCCCATGACTCCTTTTAAATTTTTATCGCCAAGAATGCGATGACATTTTATTTATTTTGGCGTAATTTTTTGCTTAAAAAAAAAAAAAAAAATCCTATTTTGATTATACTTTTTATGAATGCGTTTTTTAGTCAATTTATGATGATAATTTATATTTTGTATTATATCTTTAAAATAATGCTAGGTTTAAAATGACGCTAGCAAAGATTCTGAAGAAGCAACTTTTAAAAATACATTTTTCTATAAAATAATGTCATCATACAAATGTCGTCCTTTTTACTTCCATTACCCTACTACCGTAGGTAATGGAAGTATTGTATTTGGTCTGAAAATTCGATATCGGGTTTTCACCTGATTTACACGTTTTAAGGTCCCCTGAGTCCAAAAAAGTGGTTTTTGGCAATTGGTCAGTGTGTATGTATGTGTGTGTGTGTGTGTGTGTGTGTGTGTGTGCGTGTGTGTATGTGGAGAATCTTCTGGCTATTATAGCTCAGAAACTAATAAAGATAGAGCTACGAAACTTTAGAATTGAAATACGTCTGGTGTACAGATGAAATTTCCAAATTTTGGTGAAAATTGAAAAACCGGAAGTGGGACATCGAAAACCGGAAGTGGGACCGTAAGTCCGTATCTCAAAAACGGCTCTAACGATTTTCTTCAAACTTGCTATATAAACACTCTATTAGATGTCCTTTCGAATGATATAGTTGGTTAGTTCAGGAAAATTGATAGGCGTCCTGTATAAATAGCTCAATTTCAGGCCTCGCAAAGGCGTTCCTTTAAAAACGGTTGTACGGATTTTTTTCAAACTCGCCATTTTAACTCACTTTTAAATATGCTTTTGTATGTAATTATTGTTTTCCGGTCAATAATTGATTTTTTGTAAAAGTTGGTATCTCAAAAACGGCTCTAACGATTTTCTCTTTAGGTCACTTTTATGTTTTCTGATCACATTATCTCTCAAAAATGCATATAATACATGTAATAGCGAGTAATGGAAGTCGTGTGGTTGTTTCACACCAGATTTTTTCTTATTAGTTCATTGAGCTGAGTCCGCATGCTTTTATTCATTTTTAAATATTTTTTTTTATTAATTAATTTCCCCACTATCGTATTGTTTCGACAAAAAATAATTGTAACTGGTCCACGTTAGAGAAATATTATATAAATTATTGCATAAGTAGGTGCAGTACAACAATAAAAAAAAAGAAGTAAAATTAAAGTATTTTATTAATTTATTATTATAGTGAATGTTAAATTTAAATGCTTTGGAAAATGGTAAAAAAGTTTTTAAAGGGGAGTGAATAGAAATACTTTTTAACTTGATCAAAAATACATATCCTAAATAAGTTTTCGAAGACATGTATAAAATTATTATTTAACGCACATTAATGTCTAAAAATCGTATTTTTCTATTTTTTTTTTTCTATGGAGAATTTTTAAGAGGCTTAACCCTTTAACGTTCACTACTTAATTTATTTTAAAAATTACTAAACTAAGCTAAAAAATGGCTTTTAGACACATAGCTAATCATAAATATTTAAAAAATAAAAAAAATAGCATTGTTCCTTTACGAGAAATTTTTGGTTTGAAACATCTATAAGTTAACCTTATTAAATTCAAATGATGTTTAATTTAATAAATAAAACACTTTGTAAGAAAACATTATCGGCTAAAAAAACTCGTAAAAGTTGTTTCTGGTGAAAATAATAGTTCAGCTCTTCATATAAAAAAAACTATAGACATGAGTGCATCATCAAACCAGCAATTCGCACTCGTGCATACTAAGAAACTTCAAGGGACTTATGCATTTAGCTTCTTTTGAAGCATTATTTGTTAAATTTTGGAATAGTGCGGCTATCTACCGAACAGAAAAGGAACAAAAGTTTAAAACATGATGAAAATAAGGAGGGAAATGTTAAAAAAAACTGCTGCATAAAAATTATTAAATTATGTCAAATGTTTGGTTTCGCTGCGGAACTAATGAACGTTAAAGGGTTAAGAGGTTTTGCATACCTAGGCAATTATCTGGATAGACTACCACCTGCTTTATTTAGCTGAACCACTAGAAATTTTTTGCTGTTGTTAAAATTTTAGGTATATGAAATAAAAATGTAACCGCAGCATTGTAGAAGAATATCTATCAATGTACAATAAATATACCTACGCATTTTCGCCTGATCTTCCAGTTTTCATTTTTATTCTCGCTGACTTCGATGCCGAATATAAAAAATCAAGAGATTTCGATCTACATATTTTCCCGCTCTTCATTATGTGAAGAATTCTTCTCTAACTCTTCATTGTTTATGCTTTCTTTTCTTTGCTTTTCAAATTTCTTTGCTTCTTTTGTACAGCTGCTGGATTCGTAGCCTCAGACTGCATTACCGTTTTTTAGTCCAAGGCTATTTATAAACTTGAAATATGCTTATGAAGATGCTAATAGGATTTTATAAAATCAGACCACGCCTATGCACTATCATTGTTTATTTTTGGACATTTTTTTCCTATTATTATTCATTAGATAAAAATTTGCTTTCATTCATTGTTTATTCATATTTCTCTTTCTTTTATTTTTATGTGTAATCCTTTATTTATTTTTTATTTTTATTTATTTATTTATTTTGTAATTTCTTTTTTTCTTTCTTTTCATTTTAATTTTTCAAAGTCCTTTTTTTTTTTTTTTTTGAGAGTTTGACATCAACTTTTTCAACTGTATAGTTCCGGTTCTGAAAGTGACAATGATAATTATAAAATCGTTATAATTTAATTTTCTTTTTGTGTGTAGCATTTCTTTCAACTGTTAACACTTTAACGTTCACTACTTAATTTATTTAAAATTACTAAACTAATTTTAAAAAGGGCTTTTAGACACATAGCTGATCATAAATATTAAAAAAAAAAAAAAAAAAAAAAAAAAAAATAGCATTGTTCCTTTTTGAGAAATTTTCGGTTTGAAACATCTGCAAGTAAACCTTGTTAAATTCAAATAATATTTAATTAAATAAATAAATCACTTTATAAGTAAACATTATCGACAACAAAATCTCGTAAAAGTTGCATAGATCCCAACATTTCAATTTAGTGGAGTATTTTAACCCTTTGCGGCGCAAGGTAATTCGGATCATTTAAATTACACTGCCACCGGAATTTACGAAAATAATTAAAATACAAGAAATTTTAAATTTTCACGTTAAAAAAAGGGCATTTTCTGCTATGTTATAAATGTAAATTTTTGCTAAAAAATTTCCGGGATGAGTTTTTGCACTTGAGAATTAAAATTAGCTGTACCATCAGCGGGAACACTGCGACTGAAAGGGTTAAAGGATAATGCTCAGTAACTTTTCTTTTTTTAGTTCGAAACTTTAAGACACTTTAATGAGTTATTTAAAAAACTATTTTAAACTATAACAATTTTCTAAGCTGTAATTAATTTTATAAAATCCCAAGTGACACATTCCATAAAGATTTTGAAGGTTTAATAGATTCATTTTTCAAAGTCCATTTCTGTAGATAGCAGTTTTTTTTTTTTTCTTCGCTTGCAGACTTGATTGTCCATGTTTCTGCTCCATACAGCAGAACACTTTCTATTAAGGTGTTGAAGATTATTCTTTTTGTTTTTTCAATAATATTTCTGCTCCATAGAATTGCGTTTCGTATTCCTATTATTTTCCTAGAGTCAGATATTCTTTTTTCGATTTCCATCCCTGATGAACCATCTTTTTCCAGTATCGATCCCAGATATTTAAAAGCCCTTGAAATTCTTGATTTCAAATCCGTCTATGACGATATCTTCCTCTGTCCCTGTTGTCATGTGTTCTGCCTTCTTATAGTTAATTTTCAGGCCCCATCGGTTGAATGCCTTTAATGTCTCTTCAGTTACATGCTTTAGGTCTTCCTTGGTTTGAGTCATAATAACTTGATCATACGCAAATAATAGGTGAATCAGGTGTTTATTACCTATTTTACCATATATATATATATATATATATAATAAATAAATAAATAAAATTAAAATAAAATAAAAGTTCACTTTAAATTTACTTTTGAATTTTGCTAAATAAAATAAATTAAATGTTGACTATTAGACACATAGCTGATCATAAATATGTAAAAATAAATAAATAAATAAATAACTTTTTTAATTTTCGAACAATTTTTGGCTTGAAACGTCTATATGTTAAGCTCCTTATATTCACATAATAATCTATATAATATTTCTCTAACGTGGACCAGTTTCAATTATTTTTTGTCGAAACGATACGATACGCGAGGATAAAAAAAATATATTATCTATATATATTAATATATATAGATAATATATTATCTATATAAAATATATTATCTATAGTAACCTACATATATTTATACATGGACAATATTTAAACACGCAGACTTAGCTCAATAAACTAACAAGAGAAAATGACGACATTTGTCTGACGAGATTATTTTACGAAAAAGTAAGTGAAAAGTTACGAAAAAATTTTTAACAGTTGTTTCTTCAGAATCTTTGCAAGCGTCATTTTAAACCTAGCAATATTTTAAAGATAGATACAGAATATGAACTTTTGTGTCATAAATTGACTAAAAAAAAAAACACAATCATAAAAAATATAATCAAAATAGGAATTAGTTTATTTCATTTTATTGATTTCTTTATTTATTTTTAAGAATATATGTATATATATGTACACCAGAATTAATAGAAAGTCGTCGCCAACATGACGACAAAAATTTAAAAGGCGACGTGGGAGTCCTATATTAAAACTGTACTGCCTGTGGAAGTATGGCAATTGGGTTGTGAACCATGAATTTTATTTGGAAACCTTTCTTTGGATGATTTTGCTTTCACTATTGTACAATATTAATTTGGTTTTAATAATAATTTGGCTTCTGATAAATTAAAATTTTAATTAGGTGGTGAAATTGGTAAAACATTTATGAGTTTCAAATTTTAAACGTAAATAAGAAAAGAAACAGCGAACATTTCGCACGGGTTTAATTTAATAAATGAATAACTCTGGAAGTAAACATTATAAATTGAAAAACCTCGCAACAATTGTTTCCAGTCAAAATAACAACACGGCCGTTTATCAGGTGAAAAAATTAGGAACAAATGCATCATTAAAGCAACAATACGGAAAAAATATCGATTAAAAAGTTAAATAAATAAGTAAACAAAATGTTTCATATAAATTTAGTCTACATTTAAGATACGACTATTACTTATCCGAGTTAATCCGAGAAAAATAATAAATAGTTCAGATAAACTAATGATGTCATTCGCGAATTACGCGCTTAACATATTTTGGACAAAAATGCATTTTCTAAAGGAAAAGCCTGAAGCTTCTTGATTTAGCTACGGAACCATGAAGGCCAAGGCTCAGCTGGCCAAAATTGAAAAACAATGAACAAGTCCTCGCTCAGTCAATCTTAAATCTATCCAAATTACTGTTGGATCTCGTGCATACCCTTGTCAAATACGAAAGGCTGATGTACCGTTAACATATGAATTAATTATATCAAAATAAATGAATAAACGAACAAAATCAATTCATATATGCATGTTAGACATGTCAAGAAAAAAAGTGTTCTATTTAAATTAAAGCGTTATTATTTCCTCCAAACGTAATTGCTGACCTCAAACATTCAATATTTGTCACAAACTATTTAGGGACAGTCGAAGATTTGCGCAATTAATTCAAACTGGGGTAATAATAATAATAAAAAGTATTAGTGAATATTCCTAATAGTATTTAGATCAGTGCAGACTTTGTTTTCTCTACTTATTTTAAAAACAACATGAAAAAACAACATAGTTATTAAATGGAGGTAAAAATGACGCATTGGTTTCAAGCTAATCGATCATCCACATTCCAAAGAATTGGAATCGTTAAAATATGCAGAATGTGCAGAAAGAAACCATAGAAGATTATGGCACGAATCCGGTTTAATCCTACATTAATGTTTTTTTTATTAGGCGTCGTCTATTCAGTTTGATGCCAGAAAACTGACAACATATTTTTTTATACATCTAAGATCATCTTCACAGCTATGCATGGGCGGACGGATTAGGATGAAATAGAGCAAAATAATGTTATGATTACCTGTCAAAATTTACTTTCTTTGAAAGCTATCTTCTCTTAAAACATATTTAAAAGATATAATTATGACAATATTAATTGTTTTTTCTTGTCATTTTTTTCTGTAATCTGGAATATAGATAAGTCGAAAAGATTTTTTTTTTCTTTTTTTTTTGTAATCTATGAATCTTCACTTTCTTTTGAAGGAAATTTTGAAGGTGACGTTTTATATAATATTAAGGACATTTATTGGCGCATAACAATGAAAATACCATGGGATTTCTAAGCATAAGCACTATCTTAATAAATCGCAATAAAAATTTTACATGCATTTCTAGTAATTATTAAGAATAAAATCCCAAATGCTATGTAGTAGAAATTATTTATTAAAATTCTTTTCTCTCATAAAATGCAAATAATTTTTTCTTAGAGAAGTTTCACATAAACTGCTTAAAGAAAATCAATTTTGTTCCCTAGAAACAACATCTAAAAAATGTATTTTTCCAGAATTTTTTTGATAGAAAATAATCGATAAATTTATTTTAAATTCTCACAAAACTCTGATTTAACCATTAATTTTAATAGTATTGACGAGCTCTTTTTAAAAATATTCTTATTGAAAATTTAACCCCCCTTCCCACGAGGAGGGTTATACTTCTCAAAGAGGTGGTGAATCGATGCTACTATAAATACAAAATATTTTTTCCGGTTTAACTATTACCTAAATATTATGAAAAAAAAAATGTATGACAAAACCACCTGTTTAACAATATAACTTAAAATATAGTCAGCACTAATGTACAATCACAACCAGTTTGCAATTTTAATCACAACTAAGCATCAAGTTTGGTTAATTTCCGTTCATTGGTTTGTCAGATACAGCGTCCACAAAATTTTAGCAACATACACACATACATTTTCTGAAAATGGTCAAACCATGTTCTGGACGTTTCATAACATGTAAATTTTTCGAAAACCAGAAGTCGAAAATTTTTAGGAATCCAATACCTCCTTCTTATATATATATAAAAGAAAGTCCTAATAATGATAATGAAATAAATATATGTGGCGGAAGATATGTTTTAATTTTCAAGACACATTTCAAAGGATTGGACTGCCATAATAGCATGAAAACAAAAAAAGAATCACGAAAAATATTAAAATATCTGTCAAATTTCAATATCCTAAATGGTGAAAAGGTTAAGTTAATATTAAAAAATTCATGTATTTCATTGAGTTGTAAATTATAGTAATAAGAAAAAATAAATAAATAAATAAATAAATAAATGAACCTACATATATCGAACTATTTTTCCCAGCTTACGTTCTTTTATTACAGATCATTGTAGAAATTTCTTTCGAGCGTAATGTGTATTTAATGATGAAATAATCAGCTGAAATAATCAAATAATTACATTACTTTTTTTAATATATCAACTTCTCTCTATTAACACGCTTTTATTAGCTTCACCTGTATGTATGTATGTATGCATGTTTGTATGTTTGTTTGTATATTTGTAACCGCTCTGGGAGCAAACAAAAAATCTATATTGTAAAAAAAAAGACTTTCCCTACGTGAACGCCGTGGCGTCGAGGTATAGATCCGCGCTACGAACCTAAAGGTCTAGCGTTCAATCCCAGTCAGGGGAGATTTTTTAAAAATGGTTTTTGTTTAATTCTAAATTATTTTAATTAAAGATTTAAATGTATGTAAATATTATGGTGTGTCACTCACCCGATTTTCTCTTACCCTGCATTTTAATACTAAGATAGATATTTTGTGCTTTTTAGTTCACATTTCTATAAAACCTTTCTTTAATTTTTTAAACCTATAATATTATAATATGAATACACTGTTAAAAATGAAGTGCTCAGAAATGAGTAAACGGACATACTCATTTCGAAATGATTAGCTTTCTTTGAAAAATAAACTGTCTCATTTATTAAGTATCGCATGTTTTCGAACTGATAATTATTTATTTCATAATTTATCATAAATATGCTGAACTAAAAGAAGTTTTTAAATATAATTTCTAAGAATTGAAACAGAAAAAGTTCAAAAGCAAATTTTATTCCCTCAAATATTCACAATCGTATTTCGTGGTGTTTTTATACTGGTGTGCGGAAGAATATACCAATAAGAAATACAATTTTTATTAAAATCATACAATCAACTGTGGAAGAAAATCATATTTATTGAAAATTTATTTTTCCGACTGAGTGAAAATAATGCCTGGACCGGGAGTCGAACCCCGGATCTTTGACTTACAAGGACAAGGCTCTACCAATTGAGCTATACAGGCCGACAACCAGTCAGCATTACTCACTCAGACAACCTTTAGGCAGAAACATCTCTGGTCTATCATGTAGATAGCTCGACAGAAATAAGCCGCAGAAAATGGAAGACACCATTAAACAATGGGCCCATTGTTTAATGGTGTTTAATGGTGTTTGCTGACTGGTTGTCGGCCTGGATAGATCAATTGGTAGAGCCTTGACCATGTAAGTCAAAGATCCGGGGTTCGACTTCCGGTCCAGGCATTATTTTTCACTCAGTCGGAAAAATAAAATTTCAATAAATATACAAATAAGAACCTACATTTGGAATATTAGGATTCCCGATGGTCGACGCCGTTTTTGAGCATGTCAATATCCTCAGTAATGAGGACATGGGATTTTCAAATTTGAGTATATTTGTTTCGGAGCTATTTTAAGTACGTGACATACTCAAAATTGACGCAAGTTGGTTCATTTTTGCGACACCATTTTTATATACCACGACAATTAAGTTCTATGTTCATATAACCATGAGATCAAATAGATTAAGAAACACCGGTACATTTTACAGACATTTCCCATAGAGAATATTTTGCTGAATTCCCAGCAAAGTTGAAAAGTGTTTATGACTTCGATTTGTCTATCCGACCGTCTATGTGCCTGCCTGTTGATCTTTCCGACTCAAACTGCTGTGAATAATCATATAATTCCTTGAAACTGATGCATCTTACTTAAATTAATTATAGCAAGTTCGCTATTGAAAATTGAGCAAATTGCATCATTTATTTGTGTACAGGAACACCCAAAAATTTCCAGTACATTGCTTTCTATGAGAGGCATTTCTATAAAGCATGTTTTAATACTTTTTTATTGCACAATACATAATGAACTTGACATTATTATCCATTTACAAAAGAAAATATTTTCTGAAGAACATGATGTTATTTGCATTAAGATTTACAGGACCACAGAAAAAATATTCAGATGCAATCGGAAATATAATTGGAAATTGCTTGAATTGCGTTTCAGTTGTGTTTAACGTTTTAAACACTTTCGAACAATGTTTACGAATAATTAGGACTTCCGTTAGTCTATCTCTCTGTTTGAACGTCTGCGCTACAATTTCTATTAATGTTTATAGAATGCTTTAACACCGGTAGCTGTATTTCAGCCACTATGGTATGGATTTACACTAAACTTTATATATAAGATGCTTATCTTGAAAACAATGCCGACTAAATTTTGTCCAGTATCACGCAACAGAGCGCCTGCTTATGCTATGCAGCATTTTTAAAGATTTTTCAATGACCATTTTACAATGGACATCTAGAAATGGTAATCGCACGAAAAGTAATATATGAGATGCATATTGCACAAAATTATATTATTATTATTATTTTTTTACTTTAGAGCATAATACCCAAGGGGCAAAGAAGATAATGCTCAGTTTCTTTGATTTTTCAAATGGCTATATCTTAGCATCTATCGGTTAAAATTGCACCAAAGTGCATAGATGAAATATTTATTATAAAACTATGCCGGTCAAATTTTTGTGTATGTTAACAAATAGGTGGCGCTGTTTCATAAAATGATTAAAAAAAAAAGAAAGAGAGAAAGAAAGAGAGAAAGAAATAATTCCTTGAAACTGATATAATTAGATATAATCCATATAATTCCTTGAAACTGATGCATCTTACTTAAATTAATTATAGCAAGTTCGCTATTGAAAATTGAGCAAATTGCATCATTTATTTGTGTACAGGAACACCCAAAAATTTCCAGTACATTGCTTTCTATGAGAGGCATTTCTATAAAGCATGTTTTAATACTTTTTTATTGCACAATACATAATGAACTTGACATTATTATCCATTTACAAAAGAAAATATTTTCTGAAGAACATGATGTTATTTGCATTAAGATTTACAGGACCACAGAAAAAATATTCAGATGCAATCGGAAATATAATTGGAAATTGCTTGAATTGCGTTTCAGTTGTGTTTAACGTTTTAAACACTTTCGAACAATGTTTACGAATAATTAGGACTTCCGTTAGTCTATCTCTCTGTTTGAACGTCTGCGCTACAATTTCTATTAATGTTTATAGAATGCTTTAACACCGGTAGCTGTATTTCAGCCACTATGGTATGGATTTACACTAAACTTTATATATAAGATGCTTATCTTGAAAACAATGCCGACTAAATTTTGTCCAGTATCACCCAACAGAGCGCCTGCTTATGCTATGCAGCATTTTTAAAGATTTTTCAATGACCATTTTACAATGGACATCTAGAAATGGTAATCGCACGAAAAGTAATATATGAGATGCATATTGCACAAAATTATATTATTATTATTATTTTTTTACTTTAGAGCATAATACCCAAGGGGCAAAGAAGATAATGCTCAGTTTCTTTGATTTTTCAAATGGCTATATCTTAGCATCTATCGGTTAAAATTGCACCAAAGTGCATAGATGAAATATTTATTATAAAACTATGCCGGTCAAATTTTTGTGTATGTTAACAAATAGGTGGCGCTGTTTCATAAAATGATTAAAAAAAAAAGAAAGAGAGAAAGAAAGAGAGAAAGAAAAGGCTTTGTGATACCTACAGCATATAGTAGTTCATGTTTCTAAAATTCACTTCACATTTTCGAAAATGTATCTCATTATAATAGATATATGTATATCCTTTAACTAAATAAATTGATTACAAGTTTAAATATTAATTTGATATATTGCAAAGAACGATAAAAACAACGTGTTTTTAATCTGATCTATTATTGTCTTCTGTACAGAGGTGAAAACTTTAGAAGCTGGGAAAGAAAAGGGAGACATTATGACTAATAATAGACACGATATGTTCATCACAAAACTTTCTTCTATATCCTTTAATATATTAATTGGTCGAAGAATTAAGTAAAACTTGAAAAAAAGTTTTACAATCGCGTCACTTATCGTTCAATATGCATTCAAATTAAGTAAATATAAAAATTATCTTTCATGTGAAATTTAGTGCAATTCTTTAAATAGGCCTTTCTTTAAATAGGGATACTTGCAGCATAGTAGCGTTAACCTATCGGCCAATATGCATCCAAATTTACTCATCCTACTTTTATATTATAGCCATCTTATATAAATATAGTCTGGTGCATTTCTACACTATAGAAGCTCAGATAGGGTCTTCCCAAAGATGGGAGAAATTTCAATATAGCAGCGCTGCCTATCAGCGGTATATACACCAAACGTTGATGACACCAACTAATGTCAAGATCATTTTATGTCTATAAAGTTGCATTAAACTGAGTAAATATTTTTTTATCTACACTGCAGAAAAATTCTTGTTAACAGAAAGGCAATGTTGCTAGAAAATATTCGTATGCTATATGAAAAAAGACGTTGATAAAAACATTTTGTAACAGAAAATACAGAGAATATTCATACATAAGAGATTTTTTGACATCTTCGGGGGAGTGTTCAGTCATTACGATTCAAAGTTGTTTAGAGACCTATTCTGAGCGATTGCACTTTGAAGATTGTGTTCCAAGCGACCTAACTTTGTTCGTGAGCTCTGAAGTATTTTCTGCTCTGAAGTATTTGATGCTTTTTGCTTTACTCCTGTGGAATAAGAGCTGTTTTGAGTTACAGTTTCTTTGAGTGACAGTTTCTTTGAACAAATACCAGAATATTTAATGAAATAATAGTACTATTGGACTGTCTCGAGAATATTTGCTGTAACCACAGTTTTGTTCGACTGATTCGAGAAGTTCCGTTAAATAAAGAGCATTCATCGAATAGAACCTACCAGTTTCTTTACGAACTATATTCTCACACAAGAAAGTAGACAAGTTTTTCGTAACATTTGCCATCTTTCCAATCCCCACTGAAAGTGAATGAAATGCCCTTTTATTTTTATATTGCCTGTAAAACTACTTTCACTGCAACAGAACAATTGATGACGAGAAAAGACTTAATCCGTTGTAACAATATATATATATTAAAACATATGATTGCCATAGACAAAACTTAACAGAACAAAAGTTAACTTAATAAAACAAAATATGCTAAAATTAATGACCACATGTATTTTAAAACCACAAAGAAGACAAGCAAGCATCTTTCCTTAACATAAAATGACCGGCATCTCACACTGAAACTTTGAAAAAGACATAAACCCGCTTTTTAATTTGTAAAAGGGCCTCTTTATGAGTTTTGCAGGAACGTTAGTTATTGCACCAAAAATAACAACAATAATAATAATAATAATTAAAAATCGATATATATATATATATATATATATATATATATATATATATGTCCATTAAACTACGGTTTGGATAACTATCTAATCAAGGGACAAGTCAAAATTTTCAACCCCTACCAAGTGAAGGGAGATGGATTATCGATCCAATCTGCTTTAAGAAATTCCTGTAAACTCGCAAAAAAGTAACTCAAGTTTCGTTATTCATGTATCTCTACCATTTGGGGCCAGAGTCCACCTGCGTATAAAAAAAAACCTTGTGTTACAGCATCTTGGTCAACGCGGCATCTTACTTCAACTTATCCTACGATACTTAATAAACTATAAGGCTTTTAATAAACTATAAGGCTTTAAAATTTTCCGATATGTGAATAATACAGTGGTCGTGTACATACCATTCATATTAAAAATTCCTAATTCCTTATATAAATCCCGGCTTAAAATCTTTTTCTAATGGACTTTACAGAGCCGGAAGCCCATACAGTAATAATGAGCTAATTTAGGCTAATGAAATGAATGCAGATTTGCGTTAAGCTGAAGAAAAGGGCTATAATCAGTGGAATTCGATGGGCTTCATTTAATGGTGAAAACCTTGGCCGACATTTGTAGAGTGAGGCGCGATCTGGAACATGCGTGCGAACCAAAATAAGTGCACGCGAAAGTTAACAAGGCACACGCGTGTGAAAGTTTACATTTCGAGGCTTGGGTAATTCTGGGATAAAACGATCAAATCTTGGGAGCTAGCTATATTGCATGTCATTATTTGTCTGGTTTCCTTTGTACTTAATATTACAACCCATGATGTAATCAAATCTTTTGTAAGATAAATATGAACTCTACTTGCATATGAAAAGGAATAAATATATAAATAAATGTGGCAGTTTTATTATTTTGTCTATATAGATGTGAATTATAAAAAATGTTCTTTATTATCGATCTTTTATTTCATTGTAAAGCATAATTATTGTCAATATAATATTTTTGTGGAAGATGTGATTAGTAAAAATATGTCATTAGTATGAATTTTCTTTAAATATTTTTCGTTAGATTTTAAATAACTTTAAAATTTTATATAAATTTATTTCCTTTACTCATGTCAACAAAAGTCACACCCCTTTAAACTTCTTACTCCCCAAAAATAAATAAATAAATAAATAAAAGTTCTAAAAAATTCTAGGTTATTATATTAACCCTTTGTTGCATATTAATCACTTGGGAAACTTTAAAGGAAATTATTGTGTTTTTCCTATTTAAAATTGCCCCAGAAATCAGGGAAAAAAATTGTTTCATCAAAATTTTGTTTATTTTAAAAGTTACAGTTTGTCCACTGTAGTGGACAGTATGCATACAGAAACTGGATATCTAAAGTAGAAGTGGTAATGAAAATAATAAAATCAGTCACTTTTTTCATCGATACGCAAATGAACTTTGCATTTTATGCATAAATATATAGATTTTCTTGAGCATAACTCCATCTTACATCTTTGAGCACTATTTTATATTTGTCTAGCAAAATGATCCACTCCATCGTAGAGGACAGAGCTTGATTTGACAGACATTTTTTTGTAGGTTTTTACACTGACATTCGCCCTTGTTTAAGTAAGTCTTTCTGTATCTTGTTCATCGATTACTCTTGATACTACTTGTATTAGTCATCTGGCAATGGACATCATGAAAAATCCTAGTTGCATAGAACATTGTGGTATGACAGCTTTGTAAAGAAGCCAAGAATTTATCACGGTAACATGTATAAAATGAAATAATACCCTTTTATACCACTACAATGTATAAACAAAAACAGCCCTAAATTAGCCTATGTTCATAACGTCCATTGTAGTTGACAAAAAGAAAAATACATCAATTTTCATGAAGAATAGCATCTGAAAATAAGTGTTCTATTCAAACATATTCTAAAATGCCTAAAATTACTATTTCAAAATGCAAAATGTCAAAATAAAAAAGGTTTAGCACTTATATACAATGTTTGCAATGAGAAATCGTACTAACTTGGAAGTAGAGGGTGATGCTATTTTCAAACTAGCAATGCAATCTGTAATTTTATATTATGCTGCTATCTATGAGCAACAGTTGAAAGCTTACATAATACAGAAAGAATAAACATTGAAACCAAATCTGTAAAACCATTTGTGTGAAAGGAAAAAATATTAAACTTTTGTCCGCTACAGTGGACACGATGCAACAAAGGGTTAATGATTAGTTTGCACAAGAAAATAAAAAAGAAATTGGAATCAAGAGAAATATGTTTATAATTTATTATTAATTATTTACTAAAGTTACAAACATCAAAAGAAATATTATATGAATTCAACCTTATCTTTCACTCTATTAATTTTTTTAAAAACCAAAACTGTTATCGATTATCATTAGGGTTCAGCAGAGCACAATTTAAAATTTTACATTTTAGAAGCAAAATCCCACTACATTACGTGAGTGTTTTGATCTTGGAAAAACTAGAGTGCACAGTCAAACCTTTCACGTTATATTAACTTAATGACGAAGAGAAAGGAAAACAAAAGAGATTATGATGGTTTATAAAAAAGAAGCAGCAATAATAATAATAATAATAATTGAAAATTTTCCTACATTTCTATTTTTCTTATTATTATGTTTTAAGACTTCATGAAGTAGATTTAACACTTGACCCTTTTTACATCTTCAATTTTCTATTTAACCCGTTAGCGCCCAGTGTCCTCATTTGAGGAGAGCTAATAAAATGGCATGTATATTTTTTCTGGTCTCTGGTTCAGTTGCCTATTTTTGCTTTTTAATGACAGTTTATAGCGTCACTCTAAATGATCCCTGAAAGTTTTATGTGCCTACTATTTATAATTATTTCATAATTTGGATAGTCATTTTATGATTTTTCATTCGTCGCACATATCTTTGCTTTTTGAGCAGGTATGCTAACTTAAATCAAGTTGAATAATAATATATATTATAATACTTTACTTCGAGATCTTTGTCAGCATATAATAGGAAATTAATTTGTTATCTCAAAGTTTTTCTGTCTCGAAGTTTTCTCGTTAGTCAATAAATGAGGATAGGCTTTAAATTTAAAACTATCAAAAGGATTGTTTAAGCTAATATATTTTACTGTCAGTTGCCTATATTAATTTAGAAGTGAAATAATCAGCTAATAATATTTTTCAAAAATAATTCGGACGTTAACGGGTTAAGGCATCTATGAAATTAAATTTTGGATCGATGTATATCAAAATAATCAAGGTTAATGTTTTATTTTCGTTAGTTTCGTAATATTAAGAATCTCTTAATTTAAGTGTGATATTGAAAATGAGATAAATATTTTCTATTTATATTTATTTCGTTCGTTTAACATATTTCAAAATTATTAACTAAAATTTATCCATCATATCATACTTAATAATTTAAGGCTTTTTCCAGCACACATAAAATCCCAGCACAGCACACCTGGTAGAAAATGTCAGTCTGTGTGTTTGTCAGTTTCTGTGTGTATGTTTGCAAAATTTGTGGCCGCTGTATCTCACGAACTAGTGGTCAGAAATTAATATAAGATTGTATTTTGTTGGACCCTTTGACTTAAGTTGGTGTTGATTAGCTTTTAATGTATATCGTCCAACGGATGGCACTTTTGTTCCGTTTTCTTTTTAAATTTAATATGGCAGCAGAGAAAACAATTTCATACAGATGTAATCAATGAGGATTTTAATTAACTACTCATTCTGAAATTAAACTATTACATTGTGACCACTACATGACTTTCTCTTATATTTTCCTATACAAATTCAAATTCACTCAGTACAGATAATTTATTAAAATTATTATTTCATGATGGATACAGACGATTTTCATTCTAGAGCAGTTTAACACACCCAAAAGAAAGTAAATTTTATTCTGTATATATATAACATCTTAAAAATGTTTTTTTTTTTTTTTTTTTTTTTTTTTTTTAAAGTAACCAAAATGAATAACTTTATTTTAAATTGCCGCAGATCGATGGCTCAACCCTTTGTTTTAAAGGTATTGACGAACTCTTTTGAACGATTCCCTAATTGAAAATTTACACCCACCGGGGGATACTTCTATGAAAGGGGTAATCGATGCTCCGACATGTGCAAAAAAAAAAAAAAAAAAAAAAAAAAAAAATCCAGTTGATTATCACCATTAATAATAATTTCTTTTTAATTTCATAATGATTCTGAAAATAGAATTCTCTTTGTTCAAATTTATACGAATTTTTGTCCTCCCATACCATCATGTTAAAATTTTTTGAAAATGCAAGATGACAACGCCACCTGTTGAAAGATTTTCACCAAAAGTTGATATGAACTAATTTATGTCAAGATGCAACTACATATCATTTTTTATGAAATTCTGTGCAGTAGCTCTTGATATACAGATGCCACGAAATTTTGCCACAAGCACACAGAGACAGACAGATAATTTCTAAAAATGGTTATATCTTCTTCTAGACTTCTCAAAACATGTAACTACATCAAAAACTCGAGGTCGAAAATTTTTGTAAAACCAATACGTTCTCATATTGAATATATAAGAAAGTAAACAGAAATAGTCAAGCAGGATAAATTTTTTGTACTCGTAAGCATATCGCTTGCCACCTTGCAGGAGGGAAAGGAAGGGGGGGGGGAGGGAGAGTGCATCCCTCCAGGAATAAAATTTTCAATCTGGGTATTTTTTAAAATAAAATAAAACAAAATAAATAATTATAACTATGTGGAAAGCGAATGTTAAACTATAGATGTCTAACAAATTGAACCAAAGATACGGATTTTTTTCCCCTTTTCAGCCAAAAAAAAAAAAAAAAAATGCATTTTTTAAGATATTGTTAGTAGAGCGAAAAATTGACTTCCTTTCGACATTTATATCTAGGTTTTTATTTTTTGATAAAATTCGTCTGCATTCTCCATGGAAAATAATTTTGATAAATAATATTTTTAGTAAATAATTTGCACAGCAGGAATTTGCATAGAAAATTATAGAATAAAATTTTATGATGGCCACAGCATACTAGTTTATGATTACTTTCTTCAACAGAAGAATGTATTGAATTCTTAAAAATATCCAAATTGCGGTTTTTGGGCGATTTAGATGTTTTGAGTGGTTCAGAATACGATTCGACAACTTTTAGAAAATATCGGTATGTGTGTGTGTGACAAAAAGTTTGGGCAGCTGTAGTATGGGAACTAATGCACAAAATTTTACATAAATTTATGTGCAGTTGCACCTTAACATAAATTAGTGTTTACCAATCTTAATGAAAATCGTCCTATATGTGTTGCTTGCTCCCCGTTTACACATAATTTTCAACATTGCATAAAAAAAATAAAAATTTTAATAGATAGTTTGTACTGCAGGAATTTGCATAGGAAAATATAGAAAAAAGTTATTTTTTGCATGTATATATATATATATATATATATATATATATATATAAATGAAATTAAAGAAAAGAAATTTTTAAAATATTTTCCTTTGTATTTAGCAGCCAAGAGCTAATTAATGAATGGTACATGAATACTTTCAACAATTAATGAAATTATGACTTTTTTCTAAATTGAATAGAAGAAAGTATAGGTTTTAAAAAAAATTGTCGACCTCTGGATTTCCACGTTTTTAGAAATCCAGAACACGATTTGATAATTTTTTGAAAATGACTTTCTGTCTGGTTGTCTGTGTTTTTGTGTACGTGACAAAATTTTGTGGCAACTGTATCTCAAGTCATACAAATTGATAGTAGATGGACCTTGACATAAATTAGAGCATATTAATCTTTTGTGAAAATTATCCAACAGGTGGTGTTGCCATCTAATTTTTTATAATCTTTAACATAGCAATATAGAACAAAAGGTCGTATAAATGTGCATAAAAAGAAAGAATTATTTTTAACGAATCATTAAGTAATTAGAAAGAATTATCCATAATAGTAATTGAGATTGACCTGTGCAAAAAATTTTGTATATGTAGGAGCAATCACTCCCCCCCCTCCCCACCTCCCGAGAGGTGTAAATTTTCAATATGGGCTTCTTTCAAAAGAACTCGTCAATGCCTTTAAAACGAATGGTTAAATCATGGATTTTTGATACATTAAAACAAAGTTATAATTTTTTTTTCTTTCATTTCTGACGGTAAAAAAAAAAAAAAAAAAAAAAAAAAAAAAAAGCTTTTCCTCAAATGTTGACTCTAAATTAACTTTCTTTTGGTATTTAATACTATACTTCTTTGAAATGAAAATCGTCTGCTTTCATCTCGGGAAATAATTTTAATGAATAAGAATTTAATAAATAATTTGCACTGCGTAAGTTTGTATAGAAAAGAAACTCTTGTGTTGGCCCCTTTTGGTATTTAATAGTATACTTCTTTGAAATGAAAATCGTCTGCATTGATCTCGGGAAATAATTTTAATGAATAAGAATTTAATAAATAATTTGTATTGCGTAAATTTGTATAGAAAATAAACTCTTGTGTTGGCCCTAATGTACTAGATTTTTTAATTAAAAAACTGGTAATAAAGAGTTCATTTCATTCTTATTATTATTAAATTGACTTTCAATAAATAAATAAATAAATAAATAGAAACAATTTTATTATAGATAATTTAACTTAGTCATAAATGCATTTTAAAAGGTTTGTCTAATATTATCACCTAGAATTTTTCAAACATTTTACAGCTCATTTTAAAGCACATTAGTTTAAAGTAAAAAAAGAAATAAAAAAAATAAAGAGCCTTAATGGTTTTACATATTATAGATGTTTATCTTGATATCTTAAATTAACTGCCCGACTTAGGTATGTCCATTCATAAAGATGACATAATTATTGCTTATGA
Source organism: Salticus scenicus (assembly GCA_963930645.1). Taxonomy (NCBI): domain Eukaryota; kingdom Metazoa; phylum Arthropoda; class Arachnida; order Araneae; family Salticidae; genus Salticus; species Salticus scenicus. Next base: position 288,193,722 of record OZ005648.1, read on the forward strand.
ATTCCCATTAAGTGGATTTTTTACCTTCGCTGCAGGTAGACACGGAATTTCGAATGAGGATACGGCAACTTTTAGGACACCTACGGCATAGGAAGTGAAACAAATCGGAGGGTCATTGGGTCAGTAGTGAAGCATAATAATATTATACATAGCCATTCCGGGAATAACCTGAAAACAGTAGTGTATTAAAAAGGCTGTTTAATGGGACTGTCATTATAAAGATGAAAAATATAATCTATATAAAATTTTTTCAATTTTATTATTGTTATTTTTATTACCACGGAATGTTATGCCATGCGTGTAAAATAAATCGTGTATTATATTTCGTTCAGTTATTCAAAAGAACGGATTTCAGAGATTTATAATGCTAAAATTATACTATAAATACCTGATTCGGAGATTACATTGTAACTAATGTAAATAATGGTCTTACAATGAAGAAATTACAATGGTGAAAATTAAGTGCAATTTTTTTCTTTTCTGTTTTCTAGTGTTTGTAATTTGCATGTTTTTTCCCTGCATCTTTTAGAACAATAAAAAGTTTTTAAAAATGCTATAAAATATTCAAAATGAAGAAATTTTCGTAGCCATAAAAATTTTAAATGAAACTATAGCTATAGAAAATAGCCTATATGAATGCATTTATAAATTATTAAAATCAATTTATTAAATATTTTATAAATAGTTTTAAATACTTTATAATAATTAAAAAAAAAAAAAAAAAATCTGGAGTGACTCCACTCGACTTTTCGAACATTGAGTAATTAATGGTTTTGTAGATAAAGTAGAGTAAGAGGAGTCGTTAAATAAACAAAAGAGAGAAAATTATAATAGGGAGTTTGAGTATTTTTCTCCCTATAGTACATGATGTTTAATTTAATGCTACTGGACTTTGATCTCGTAGATCATAATGATAAAGAACTTTTCGTTGTGTCCCTGTAAAAACCTATAAACGAAAGATTCACCAAAATGCTTATAGTTAGTGCAACAGTGACTTATAATATTCATATAAATTTTCCGCTCAGTTGAATACGGCATTTAGACGCTATCGCATTTTTAAAAATTTGGTCCTATAGGCCATAATGATAAAGAACTTTTCTTTGTGTCCCTGTAAAAAAAACTGTTAGTTCTAAATTCACCAAAATCTATACAGTTCTATCAACTGTGACCTATAACATGTGTATAAATTTTTTGCTCAGTTTAATAAAGCGTTTAGACGCTATCAAACTTTTAAAAATTTAGCCTCATATTCCATAATGATAAAGAATTTTTCTTGGTGTCCCTGTATAGAAACTATAACTGCTAGATTCACCAAAATCAATAAGGTTCGTTCTACGGTGACTTACAACATATGTACCAACTTTCAGCTCATTCGAATAAAGCGTTTAGACGCTATCATGTTAACTCATACACATACACGCATACATACATACATACACACATGCATCATCGTAAAACTAGTGAAAACGGACTCAGGGAACCTCAAAACGTAGAGAAACATCAAAATCTCTAATTCGGATTTTTGGCATGATTACAATACTTTCCTTACATATGTATGTTCGGAAAGTAATAATCTGGTGTGACACTTACACTACTTTCTCTTACCCTACATCATTATAGACTTACGTTTATAGTTTAAGGTATAACATAGAAGTAACTCTAACTGAACATTCATTACACATTTTAATCACCAGTTCACTGTTAAAGATGAAGTGCTTGAAAATGAGTAAAAGGAAACACTCATTTCGAAATGAGTAATTTTGTTTCAAAAAGGTAAACATGCTTGTCTGATTTATGAAATATCGCATGATTCCAAATTAATATCTGTTCACTTCATAATTTATTAGAAATATTCTGAATTAAAAGAAGTTTTTTAATAAAATTTCTACAAATTTAAACAGAAAAAATTCAAACCAAAAAAACATTTCCTCAAATCTTCAGAGCTAGATTTCATGGCGGTTTCATACTAGTTTGTGGAAGAATACATCAGTCAGAATCGATGTTTCGGACATTGGACTCACGATTTTTCAGCATGTTAATATATTCAATAATAAGTACACGGTATTTTTAAATTTGAGTATACTTGCTTCGGAGCTATTTTGAGTATATGATATACTCAAATCTGACAAAATTTTACTCATTTTTGAGTATTTTTACTCTTTATATTTTTCTGTGTTCAAAAAAATTTTAAAAGCATTTTTATTCGGCAAAACATTCTATGTGAGACAAAAGGGCTACCGCCGGCTCAACACCCCATTTAAATAATGTAGCTACATTCCTAAATCGTTTATAGATTTTGTGACATTTTAAAATTCATTTAAAATTATTCAGAGAATCTCCGCCTAAAGTACTCTCTGAAATTCAATGGAAGTATTTTGAGAAGCCTTGTATATATTATCTATTCATTATATACAAACCAAGCAATTTGCTTAAACTTAACGCAGTGCAAACACATAAAAAAAAAAAAAAAAAAAAAAAGATACAGCTTGAAATGAATTTTAAGACATTTCCAAACGTAGTACTAATACATCAGAATTCTTTTGAGTGACTCTGTAAACGAAGAATAAATATTTTTAATACTATTTTTTAAGTCTAACATGATTTTGTGCATAAAAATAATGGATATAAATTTCATTTTGTTTAGTGCAGTCTAAATATTTTTAACTTTATCTAGCAGTAACTTCGCCCATAGAAGTAATGTATTTGAATACTTTTCTATGTCCTTGTACGAGTGTGATTTCAATAAAATCTTTCAAGTACAGATTTAGATGACCGAGTATGGACTTTCTTCTGATATTTAATTTTAAACTATCCTGATAACAAACACACAGACACACACACAGACCGAACGCTAAACACTCGATTTTCGGATTCAGAAATTTCATCTCAAAATGTGAAAATATAACAAAATATCAGTTTCGAAAATTTGACTCGAAAAAATAATTTTCTACCACATATGGATAACAGAAAGTAATTTTAATGTAAAATACACTTTCACAAAAATAAAGACTTAAAAAGTGAGTTTTCTTCTTTAACCTTTAAAAATGATAAACATTCAAAAACTTACATTTTAATGAAAATATAGCAATTAGAGTAAAAGTATTACAATGATTTTTACCTATTTCTATATGAAACATATTTGTAATAAATTTTGTTAAATAATGTTCATTCCAATTCATAAATTTTCTTACAATTATATTAAATCAATAGTCGTTACGTCAAAAAGACATTTGGAAATAAGCAAGGCAGTGCAATATATCCAAATGTGATTTATTCAGTGAATACTTGATTGATAATGATTGTTCACAAATGGTAAATAAGTAGCACTCTAACTGAATCAACCTTTAGACATGCTGTCAGCAAGTCCAACAATGTATTTTAATAAATTTGAACCTGTAATTCTTCTACTTACCTATAAGCAGGGTAACTTAAAAAAATAAAGGGGGTCATATTTAATTGTCCTTTCAAGAGGTGTAATTTTGTTGCGTTAATTTAATATTTGAAACTCATTAGCCCAGAAAAACATGCTATAACCCGGAGACAAGCGATAGACGAAATTTGAAAAATTGACGGTGAATTTATGTGAATTATTGATGAATAAGTCGTGAGTCGGCTTCATAAACACTACACATTTTAGATTGTAGAAAGCTCTGGCCTAAATCCCACGAATGATAAATTCTAGACACGAGTAGTTTGATATATTGGAGAATTCGGATGGCACGCGTGCGAAAAATTTTCCGATTTAGGAACTCAATTTTTTTTTTTTTTTTTTTCCCTCTATTTACTTATTTCAGTCATCATTCTCTCTCCTTCCCTGTTGAGAGAGAAACAAATTTCGCACGACTGATTCTGAGTTACCGAGTCTATCTCACTACAGGGATAATTTTTAATATAACCAGTAAACTATGACATTTATTGAAGTAAAGAGAGAAAACTATCAACAAATAGAAAGTGATTTTTTTTATTTAATGTAGCGTTATTTGTTGGTGATGGCTGGGACTGTGTTGGAGGACTTTTGCAATCTGCAAGCAGTGGAATTCTCGAGACTGTCAAAATTTGCACTAACTGTTAAATTTTTTTTTCTCCATTTACTTATTTCAGTCACCATTCTGTCCTTCCCTGTTGAGAGAGAAACAAATTTCGCACGACTGATTCTGAGTTACCGAGTCTATCTCACAACAGGGATAATTTTTTATATAACTAGTAAACTATGACATTTATTGAAGTAAAGAGAGAAAACTAGCAACAAATAGAAAGTGATTTTTTTTTATTTCATGTAACTTTATTTGTTGGTGATGGTTGGGACTGTGTTGGAGGACTTTTGCAATCTGTAAGCAGTGGGATTCTCGAGACTGACAAAATTTGCACTAACCGTTAAAATTTTTCGATTCAGGAACTCAATTTTTTTTTCTCCATTTACTTATTTCAGTCATCATTCTATCCTTCCCTGTTGAGAGAGAACCAAATTTCGCACGACTGATTCTGAGTTACCGAGTCTATCTCACTACAGGGATAATTTTTTATATAACTAGTAAACTATGACATTTATTGAAGTAAAGAGAGAAAACTAGCAACAAATAGAAAGTGATTTTTTTAATTTAATGTAGCGTTATTTCTTGGTGATGGTTGGGACTGTGTTGGAGGACTTTTGCAATCTGCAAGCAGTGGGATTCTCGAGACTGACAAAATTTGCACTAACCGTTAATTTTTTTTTTTCTCCATTTACTTATTTCAGTCATCATTCTGTCCTTCCCTGTTGAGAGACAAAAAAATTTCGCACGACTGATTCTGAGTTACCGAGTCTATCTCACTACAGGGATAATTTTTTATATAACTAGTAAACTATGACATTTATTGAAGTAAAGAGAGAAAACTATCAACAAATAGAAAGTGATTTTTTTTTTATTTCACGTAGCGTTATTTCTTAGTGATGGTTGGGATTGTGTTGGAGGACTTTTGCAATCTGCAAGCAGTGGGATTCTCGAGACTAACAAAATTTGCACTAGACGTTAATTTAACTTTGCATAAGACAAAACATTATCCCATATGTAAAAAAAAAAAAAAAAAAAAAAAAAAAAAAAAGCGATTAGCGTGTAGTATATATTATTAACGTAGCGTTAGAAGTAAAGTAGATTTCTTTTTTTCCAACCAAATGTATTTTAATTAATTAATTAACTTTTATAATAATTTTCAGATTTTGCGTGTGGCCTTTCTAGACGTAAATATATATATATATATATAAATATGAATATAGAGCATAAAAATAATTAATGAATTACGATAATGTATAAACATAAAATACTGCATACAAGAACATATCTTGAAAAACTATGTATTTTTTTTTAAAGGTACTCTAAAAACAATTTTATGAATAATTTTTTTTACTATATATATATAAATTATATGTAAGTTTTCTATTTTAAAGATTCTTTACTTTTTTAAACATTACTATTAAAAAAAAAAAAAAAAAAAAAAAAAAAAAAAAAGAATCTGTTCATCAAAACATGCTTTTCATTGTTCCAATTGAAATATTTATAATTTTTAATAGTAATTAACACAAGCTTTTCCTCAATACGAAAAAAAAGAACCTTTTTAATTATATATATATATATATATTAAACGACAATTTAAAATTTCAATGCAAAATCGAATTTTTCAACTTTTTTCATATTTTCACTTGTAAAACAAGTTTTTTAGACCAAAGAAAATTTTTAAAAGTAATTCATTATGCATCCTCCATCCCCCCCCCAGTACCTTTTTTTTTTGGGGGGGGGGGGGGGGGTTGGCCTTGGTTATTCTGTAAAACTGCAGTGCATTTCATTTTTCTCAAAGGACATGTTTAATATTACATACTCAGTTTCATCCTAATCATCATGTTAGTTGGGTCGCATTTAGTTTCAGTTTACCACATCAAAAAGAATAGTAATTAGACCATCCATCAATAGATCCAATATATCATGCATTACAAAAGTCTATATCATAAGGTAATACATTTTATAAAATATAAACTATATGAAACACAATAAAATCCAATTGCAATCAAATTTCCCTGTAGCAGGATTGCTCGTAGCAGATGTTACTTCCCTCACTAATATAACAAAGATATTTAAATTATGCTATATCAGATTTTTATTTTTTTTTTCATTTTAATCTTCAATTTACGTAGTAAGAAGAAATTGGTGGAAATTGTACAAAGGAGGGTTTTAACAAACAAAGATCTAAATTCATTGCAAAAGTGGATGTGAATATTTCTACATCAATTTAAATAATAATTTAAATATAATCGGTTGCATAAATGTTCTCTAAATAGCCTGGATACTAATACCACTTTAAAGTTTATAATTGTAAATATGTTTTTTTTTAATTACAATAAACTTACGACAAGTCATGCGTAAAACCGATAAGGCTCGCAACTTCGGGCATGGTATGGTGTCCCTGTCCCTTTTATTAGTTCACTTTTGATTAAAAAAAAAAAAAAAATCCAAGGATATACTTTAAAAATAAATTACTAATGCAAAAATGTAAAGAAAAATGTTCTTTAATTTTTCTTCTTGTGCAATACAGATAGCATTTGAAACTGCTTACACTCTGTTTTCAAAATCCTGTTCATATAGAACGAAAGCTAGCATTTTTTAATTGAACATGGAAAGTTTCAAAAGCATTAAAAAATATTATTTTCAATCAACTGAAAATAATTCAAATTCGTTTTTTTTTCTATATTTAACGATGCTTTTTCAAATATTTGATATGCTCCTCTATATAAAGGCTCTTTTTTTATATTCTGGTTTGGTATACCGACAGTTTGATTAATGAATTAATAAATTATCTTGTAATGAAACCATGTCAATTCGCATAAATTTACCCAATATTTATTTTATAATAAATAAAAATTTGAGTATAAAAATTAGTATAAAATCCCATTAGGGTAGGTGCTCCAGTGATTGGCATGCTCCAATAATTGACATCTATCCCGAAATAATTAATAAATAAGAAAAATAATAAAATTATATATTTTACATATAAGAATTTTAACATTTTATGTCAAACACTGGAGCATAGGGTGCTAATAACTGGTAAAATGAATAGCTAGCAGTGTCAAACACTGGAACATAGGGGCCAATTACTGATAAAATAAAAAAAAAACTGTCAGTGTCAATTACTGGAACATTGAGTGGGTGTCAAATAAAAATTCATAAAAAAAAAAAAAAAATAATTGTTATAAAATTTATATATTTTAATATATACGTGGTTCTGTATGTCTTTCATACCATATGTACTAACTTAAGATTTCTAAAATTATTTTCTGGTGACTAGAACATTAAAAACGAGATTGCTTTAAAAGTGTCAATCACTGGTGCACTTACCCTATATAAAGTTCTGCCATCTTGTATCTATATTTATGAAAAATATAATAAATAAATACATAAATAAATAAATGTAAAATTTGAGATTTAATTTATTTAATTTATTCGCAAGAAAAACAAAAACATCATAATAAAATCGCACATCATTTAGCAGCATGCTTAAAAGAGCATTGTCTTACATCTGGCATCAAGTTTCTTACATCTTTTTTTTTTTTTTTTTTTTTTTTAACTGACAAACTGAAAATAATTCTAATTTGTTGGTCGAATTGTTGAAGATGAAAAGGAAATGGGCATAACAAACCCTCTGGGTACTTCCGAGAACATGCCCACTCATATTATATTTCTTGTAAATAATTCGTTATGCAATATTCATATACGTGTTTATTCCTTTCTTTTACAGCATGTCGAACATTGACTGCCAGTGAGGAATGCATGCGAGATTCACTTCACTTCACTTCACTCATCTTTAGATTTTCTGAAATAGAAACTAGTGAAAACTCATGCGAGCGTATCAACTGCAAGTGGATGTGTGGAAAAGAACAAGGATGTGTTTTACGTTTTATCAACTGGACTTCAGACCAAAAAATAAAAATAAAACAAATAAAATAAATAAAAGTAAGATAAAATAAGTGAAATAATAAAATAAAATAATATTTTATAAAGCTAATATAGATATCGCACATTATTTTATAAAATAACTCATCTAAATAAGGGTCATTTTTCGCCTATTAATACAAATAAATAACAAAATTACAATTCAACTTGCCATAAAAATTTAGTTTAGTAATCTCTTTAAAACGAATGATTTTTTACATCTTGCTTAGCAGAACATTACTTTATACGAATAGAAAATAGTTATACAATACTGTTTATCAATTAAATAATTAGTAATTCCTTTCTGATTTACCATTTAAATTCCTTATTCAATCAAGAGTTTTCTCTTAACTCTTTGACGCAGATGGGACACCGGTGTCCCTTTTGCTTATTTATTTTTTGACGCTCTTATTACAAATATTATTATTATATGATTGTTTTTTATTACAAAAGAGAGTCTAATAGTTACTATAAAAAATCTATTAGATTATCAGAGTAAATTTTTTACTAAAATAAAAATGTTAAATAAAAGTAGTTTGAAAAAAAAATTATCAACCAATTTCAAAAATTTATTTCTAATTAAATTTGATTATTTAAAAAAGATCAATAATGAATATTGCTACTCCTATATCTAAGTAATTGTAAATAAGTGCAATTTGTAAAAATATTTATTCATGGGACGCCCGTGTCCCATGATGAATTTACCTTTAACGCAGAAACGGCCACCGGTGCCCCACTATTATATTTTAGAACCAAAATTAATTAAAATTTTAAATATAACATTTTCCACTTATTTAGATCTAAAATAACTTAAAACTATCAAAAAAGTGTAAAAATTATTTTTGATGAGAAATCTGCTTCAAAGGGTTAAGCATTATGAAAACAATTAGCCAACAGTGCTGCGAGAATTTATTCTACCTGATGAAAATTATTATTATTATTATTACAGTAAAGCACCGTTTATACATTTTTCAAGGGATTGTCGTAAAAGGACGTATAAATGAAAAGACGTATAATCGAAATTTTAATGCAATAACACTTTGATTACTATAAACTTAATGACACTTAAGCAAAATTTTTATGAAAATACTAATTAATAAAGTTTCTTAAGATAGTAAATACATATTATACTTTTTTAAACACAATAATTAATAATAATAATAAAAGATTCATTATAAAAAGTGAAAAAAATCATACTATTAATGCATAACTGGGTACTAATTACATATATCATATATTGAGTATTATGTTACATTTCTTAAAAACTCTATGAACACATTTAGAATATTAATTAGTATATATACTGCGTATCTTTAATAATAAGCATATGATTTATGTCCATACAGATAGTTATTTAATAACATTAAAAATCTTTAATATTCGTCTGATTTGCTGCTCGTTTATGAGTATTAAAAATTCTACTGTGATATCAATTGATTCTTTGAACAGTGTTCTTCGATCTTTCCTGTGTTTCTTCATTTAAGATGCTTTCTAGGAAAAATCCGTCTTATTTAGAAGGAAAAATAATGACAGGTCGAAAAATTTTGCGAATTTTTGTAAAGTGGAAAAGACGTATAGCCGATATTAGCGGCGTATAAACGAAGAATTTTTGCATTAAAATGAATAAGAATGAATCGGGACTTTACTAAAATGACGTGTGAACGTAAAAGACGTATAAACGGTGCTTTACTGTATTATTATTATTAGAATTCATTTTAATTTCCTATATCTGTATACATGCTGAAATTATTACACTTCGAATAACATTGTGCTAAAACAATTCTCTTAAGGGAACCATTAACTTATAATTATGTGATAAATAGCTCGATAATGTATTAAGAAATTTTGCACCAGTTCCTAATATGACTAGTTACAAAAAAGTTAATATCTTATTCTCCAATAATTTCTCGCATTAATTCATACAGTCTTAAAATTAAAATGACATTTTAAGTGATCTGAGATTATGTACAAAATATGATAACTGTAATAATCGCAGATAGTTTTGAAATGATAAACTGAGTTTTATAATTCTTTGGTATAAATGTTTTAGATATACTGTTGCAAACAAATAAATATATGATCTGAGATACACCATTTCGTTTACCTATTCATCCATCCTCTTTTTTTTTTTTTTTTTTAATCCTTTATGAATTTATGATGAAGTCTTATCTTTACTATTTAAGTTTTAAAAATGATAAATTTATTTATATGGTTTCTTGTTATTTAATTTGAACACATAAAACTTTTTACCTGTTAACAATGATCACATTTAAATAATCGTAATTTTAATCGCCAAAATCTATGTCATTTACACTAGACTTGTTTGAATTTTTGTACGAGGTCACATAAAGTTTCTAATCTCTAATTTTGATATAATCTAAATATGTTGCAAAAATATTGATTTTTCATCCGTTAATACGTGAATAATATTTTTAAAATGTAAAATTGTAATGAGTTTCGGTCACTGGATGTAACCCTTAAAAACTGTTGGAGATTCTAAATTTGAATTTCCGATCAAGAAGGAAAGCTAGTATCATTTTAAGAAAGAAATGTAATAAATAAATCTCAATATAAATTAATCAAAAACTTTGTATAGTAATGAACCATAAAATTCACGCATTAAAACAACAATTATTGCAAGATCAGTAGTTGTTTTGAAAAATAGGTTAATATATATATATATATATATATATATATATACTAAAGTGGTTTTCTAGTACAGCACAGTAACAAAATTTGCTGTATCTGTCTACAGAAAAATAAAACTTATCTGCGATTGAGACAAAATCTGAATCGAATAATTAGCAATTTATAAATTATGTAAAACTTCCATCTACAAAATAAATAAATAAATAAATTTAGAGTATGCAATAATTACAATAATCTACAGATATAAGATAAGGTTCTATCAGTATTTTTTAACCCTGGCATTTATTTTTGAGCTGTTGAATTTATCTGCACAGCTTGCTGATGTTACACTGTTTCTGCTGCTGGGTAATAAAGTATCGTAAATAATTTATATATATATATATATATATATATGTGTGTATAGAAATTAAAGGCACATTACTGATAAAGCATAACAAAGAATACGTAATTTCCTTGTAGTGTGAAAAATGTACAATGTTAATTAAAGTAAATAAGAATTAAAATATGTTCTTCAATTAAAAACTTTAAAAATGCTATCGTTTTTTTAAAAGCGTATTTAAAAATGAAATACGTTTTCACAATTCGACTATTTTCATTTAATAATTTGTGTATTATTAATACGATGTAATATTTATACTTTGGGAAAATAACTATGGGAAACAAGTTTCAGCTAAATCTTTGCCTTCTTTAATTTTTGCTTTAGGTTGCAGAATTTTTAAATTTCTGCAATTCTGTTATAATAAAAGTAGAATCATTACTGAAAAAGGAAAAAAAAAAAAAAAAAAAAAAAAGAAATCTTTGAATTACAGATAATTTATTTTATCCTGCTTTGTCCATTAATATACATCAGACGCATCAGGAGATAAAAAGATAAACTTAAAAGCTTATTTTCTTCCGAATTTTTTATATTTTTGTTCTAAACGGTAAAAACTAATGCATTTTAAATCTCATACGTGTGCAATTCACATAGGTAATAGTAAATCCTTGAAGTCAAGAGATAGTTCTCTTATCTTTGCTTCAATTACACGGCAGTTTAGACCAAAAGTCGCACTACTTGTCTCCGTGATAGCAATACAGATATTCTTAAATTGCTCTTGAGCTTCCTTGTTTTATAGGATGTTATTGCAGAGTTGAGTCACGTTTTTCTCATCACTAAAACTATATCGTTGCTCATTTAGTAACACCGTTGTGGTTACGTGCAAATAAATGCCTTTTTCAATTGCTTGTTTTGATGAAAGAAATGAAAAGAAATTGCAGTAGTATCCGCTTGATAGCTTGTCTGTTAAAGTGACATTCTTACTCACGTGATTCATTCACACTATTTCCAAGTAATGTAATAATCTTCCATATTAAAGTATCTTGAATATTCTGGATATTCATGATAAGTAATCAGAAGAGATTTTTTTTGTTTGTTTGTAAAACGATGATTTTTATCCTGGTGTATATTGGTTTGGGAAATACGAAATGATTTTAATTTTGTAAATTATTAATAGATTTGATAAAGTAAGTTCTGAGAAGTTGGCGTATAAGTGACGGAAATGATGTTACGGTACATTTTTTTAAATTTAAACAATTATAATTTTTTGTTCTGTCTGTTATTATGATATATTAGAATAAATACATTTGTCAGATTTAAATATAGTGTTTTAGTTGCACAATTCAAACAAGATTTCTGATATAACGTTTCAATATTTATAGATTTAAACGTTTTGATTTAAAATGTCCTAATTTTAGTTTGTTTTCAAATGAGCCCGAAAACAAGAAATTGAATTGGTAATATGATGAATTTAATAATGATAATTGTTAATTAGCATATGCAAATTATTAATCAATGCGTTTATAAAGTTTTACTTGATAGAGGTTGGAAATAAACATTGTTGTTACTTCCAGTGCTAGATTTAAGAATTCTTTTTTCAATATGATGTTTTTAAAACATTTAGTTTATTATTGTACAAACATGTTTCAATAAAATTTAATTAGATTAAGAAATTCAACAGTCGTCTGAAAATTATACTTTTTTTAATATCTATGAATAGTATTATTGCATTTTTTCAATCTTTTCTAATAATTTTATGTTCATAAAAGAAATCTGAAAATATTTTATAATATTCTCTTTGTTCATAAATTGGGATAAATGCATTTTAAAACAAATGATATATTTCAAAAAACTTAAAATAATAAATTTTACAATTCGTCATTTTACACTTTATAAATAAATAAATAAATAAATAAACAATAATAAAAAAAAAATATATAGTTCAGATTATTTCATTATAAGTTTTACATAATGAATTAACATTAATATTTACGAATACAACGATGAGATAAGTTAGTTTGTCTGCCTATCCTTACATATTTCAGTTTTTGTCAATCTGATTTCTCAACACCCAAACCAAATCCTAAATGCTATTCTTTAACAATAAACTGACAAGTGCCCGATAATTTTTTTTTTCTGATCCTAATACTCGACTCTTAACTAATATATCTTAACAAGAAACCAAATTTTGAACCCTCAAATATTTTAAACTGAAACAAATTAGAAATTCGAAATGAAGTGAACAGGGGAAGATACTTTAACGAAATATATTAATTAATCAATTCATTATATTATTTTTATATTGATATTTTAATATAAATATGAAAAAGTAAACAATATTAATTTTGGTATAAATTTTATCGTTTATGAAACAGAATTGTTCCACGAATATTTTTCATTAAAAAATATTCTACCAATTCTTCTGAAAATTTTGAGCTATTCCGAATCTGCCCCTCAAATACTAAAAAAAAAAAAAAAAAAAAAAAAAAAAAGGAAGAAAACTTCCATACCAGAACGAATTTGCCACCGAAAATATTATTAGCAATCATATCCATTCCCAACCTGCACATTACAGCGCAGAAGTGTTGTCATTAATGACTAATAAACGCAGTCAAAAATTTGATGGAAATTTGCTAGTCAAATTTTATTAAGGCGACAGTGGATGTTAAAAAAAAAAAAAAGCTACAATTATAAAATTGTTACTTCAACAAATTATTGTTTCATATAGTGTTATTTGCAGATGAAAAATACCATATTAAATTAACATTCACCTTATAATTAATTAACATATTAATTAAAATTATTAATTAGTCGTTAAATTTCAAAACAATCCTTGCACATTAAATTTTTGACTTAGACTTCCACTTTTTTTTTTTTGGGGGGTAGTTTTAGATGATTTTAACAAAAGTTAGTTGACATTTTTTATTTACAATCATAATATATAAAAATAAATAAAAAATCTTTTTTTCGAAAAAAATTCAATATATTTTTTTTTGTTTAAAATTTTAAAGTTTAAAAAAACAAAAAGTGGAAAATTGTAAACTTTGTTTCATTTAATTGTCTAAGTTTTGTTCTAAGAAATATATATATACAGGGCTTGTGAAATACGGTCATTTGGAGGCGACTATGTTTTCAACTTTAAGGAAACTCGACATTTTTTTTTATTTTAATATTTTGGTGAAAAAATTAGTGCTGGAATCGGGCTCAGACTCCATTCCTGATGTAGGCTAACTTTCGTCGTTTTTGATTCCCGCTCCTCTCACCACATTTTGAGGCATTGTGTTGGATCAGTACACCATTAGTCCAGGCAACGAAGGCCAAAATTTGACGAATAGAGGAAAAAAATCGTGTAGTTTTGAAATTTTACATATTCATAGCCGAGAGGGTCCTGAACAACATACTAAAAGTCCCCGCCCGTGGGGAGTGAGCTGGGGGCAGGGGGGGCATTTAAGGGGGGCAAATTTCAGTTTTTATTAAATATCTTAAAAACTATCGCATTTAGAGAAAAAATGTCAATTACAAAATTAATCTACGCAAACTTTCCAACAAAAATGTATCTTACATTTTGTTTGTACGATCATTAGTTTAGAAGACATAGGGAGATGAAATAACACATTTTCTTGAAAAATTCTTTTTTGCAATAGTAAAATCAACTAAAGTGTGCAATTAAAAGGGTTCTTGTCAAATATTTTCTAATGTAAAAAACAAATATATACATAGGGAATATGCAAGGATAATACAGCATGTTTTCTAAGTTTTAAATAATTTTAAGGCTAGTAGGCGCAAGTGGCGATTTGAGTAAAAATCTGGATACGTCCAGTCAAAATAGGAAAAATAGAAAAAAAAAAAAATCGGGTAGTTTTGAAGTTTTGCACACTCATAGCCGAAAAGGTCCTGAACAACATACTAAAAGTCCCCGCCCGTGAGGGGTGAGCGGGGGGCAGGGGGGCATTTAAGGGGGCAATTTTCAGTTTTTATTACATATCTTAAAAACTATCGCATTTAGAGAAAAAATGTCAATTACAAAATTAATCTACGAAAAATTTCCTACAAAAATGTATAGTACATTTTGTTTGTATGATCATTAGTTTAGAAGATATAGGGAGATGAAATAACACATTTTCTTGAAAATTTCTTTTTTGCAATAGTAAAATCAACTAAAGTGTGCAATTAAAAAGGTTCTTGTGAAATATTTTCTAATGTAAAAATCAAATATATACATAGGGAATATGCAAGGATAATACAGCATGTTTTGTAAGTTTTAAATAATTTTAAGGCTAGTTGATTTTACTATTGCAAAAAAAAAAAAAAAAAAAAAAAAAAAAAGAAAGAAAGAATTTTTCAAGAAAATGTGTTATTTCGTTCCCTATATCTTCTAAACTATTGATCTTACAAACAAAATAGAATATACAATTTTTTGGGGAAATTTCACGTAGATTAATTTTGCAATTGAGATTTTTTTTCTCTAAATGCGATAGTTTTCAAGATACTTAATAAAAACTGAAATGTGCCCCCTTTAAATGCCCCCCCCATGGTTAGGGACTTTTAGTATGTTATTCAGGGCACTTAACTTTATAACTGTGCTCAATTTCTAAGCTACACGATTTTTTTTTTTTTTTTTTTTAATGTTGATCGGTTTTGGGTCTTCGTTATCTAGGTTTTTACTCAAACCGCCACTTGCGCCTGCTAGCCTTAAAATTATTTAAAACTTACAAAACATGCTGTATTATCCTTGCAGATTCCCTATGTATATATATTTTTTTTACATTAGAAAATATTTGACAAGAACCTTTTTAATTGCACACTTTAGTTGATTTTACTATTGCAAAAAAGAATTTTTTCAAGAAAATGTGTTATTTCATCTCCCTATATCTTCTAAACTAATGATCGTACAAACAAAATGTAGAATACATTTTTGTAGGAAATTTTGCGTAGATTAATTTTGTAATTGACATTTTGTCTCTAAATGCGATAGTTTTTAAGATATGTAATAAAAACTGAAAATTGCCCCCCTTAAATGCCCCCCTGCCCCCCGCTCACCCCCCACGGGCGGGGACTTTTAGTATGTTGTTCAGGACCCCCTCGGCTATGAGTGTGCAAAACTTCAAAACTACACGATTTTTTTTTTTTCTATTTTTTCTATTTTTCCTATTTTGACTGGACTTATCCAGATTTTTACTCAAACCGCCACTTGCGCCTACTAGCCTTAAAATTATTTAAAACTTACAAAACATGCTGTATTATCCTTGCATATTCCCTATATGTATATTTGTTTTTTACATTAGAAAATATTTGACAAGAACCCTTTTAATTGCACAATTTAGTTGATTTTACTATTGCAAAAAAGAATTTTTCAAGAAAATGTGTTACTTCATCTCCCTATATCTTCTAAACTAATGATCGTACAAACAAAATGTAGAATACATTTTTGTTGGAAATTTTGCGTAGATTAATTTTGTAATTGACATTTTGTCTCTAAATGCGATAGTTTTTAAGATATTTAATAAAAACTGAAAATTGCCCCCCTTAAATGCCCCCCCCCCCTACCCCCCGCTCACCCTCCACGGGCGGGGACTTTTAGTATGTTGTTCAGGACCCCCTCGGCTATGAGTATGCAAAATTTCAAAACTACACGATTTTTTTCTTCTATTTTTCCTATTTTGACTGGACTACATTAGGAGATTTGCACCACTCTTCTCCGTGCATGTTTCTCAACTCGGTGCTAAATAAGTGCACCGTTTTCGTGCATTGGTTTACACTACTCTTGTTTACGCGTGATTTGCAACCTGGCGCTGATTTGTTGTGCTGGTTTAGTGATGTATCGATGTGAATGGTGTATCAGTTTAGTGAAAATAATGAAACCGCTTTCATGATAATAAACTTAAACAGGTGTTTCCTGATTTATCATTCTGTACTAGTAAATATTTGTTTTTTAATAATAGAATTTTATTTTCATATATTCAAGTAAAGTAATATATATTCAAGTAAATATTTTATATATGTATAATTTTAATATATTTAATATATTCAAGTAAATTTTATATATTCAAGTAAAGTAAAAAAAAAAAAAAAAGTGTGTGTATGTCTGTATATTTTTTTCAGGCTACCAGAAATTTTTGCTGGGGGTCAGTTTTTTTTTTTTTTTTAAATCCTGGAACCCTGTCTATGTATATTACATATATACATATATATATATAAGTTTTATGAAGATTCAAGAAACAGTAAGTGTAGCATTTTAAACTTCACGCAAAAGAAAATCATATTTAAAGTTTGAATTTTACAACAAATTCAATATTTGTTTACAAATATAAACGCTTATAATTCAGCATAGAATGATGAGAATTAAAAAGTTGCCACACATTACTATTGCTATGTAATTTCACATTTCAGTGAAATTGAAATATTTAGTTCACCTTTTTCATGGGCCACACAGGCGTCTTACACGAAAAACGTCTACATCTTTCAGAAAGAACCGACGAACGTCTGACTGACTTCTGAAAACAAAATGTTTTCACTTCACTTTATGGATTGACAAAATATCATTAGATATTTTGCCAAGAATGGCGACAGCGCCGTCTGTATAGTTTTAAATGATAGGGAAGATGGCTCAATATCGATAGGCTATTTAATATATTCGTAAGAGTTTGAATTTAGCGCTACATTCTCCCCCTCTGTTCCCGAGCCTACGTCTCGAGGCGGGAACAGCACTTAAAGCTAATGTAGTACCTTTGAAATAGTAAACCCTGATTAAATTAAATTTAGGTATCTGTTGTGCATAGACCCTCACATTCATGTTAAAATGTTATAGTTACAAAACTTCAATCTCCTGTGGTATCCGCGGAAAGCTTTAAGTGCTGTTCCCGCCTCGAGACGTAGGCTCGGGGACAGAGGGGGAGAATGTAGCACTAAATTGAAACTCTTACGAATATATTAAATAGCCTATCGATATTGAGCCATCTTCCCTATCATTTAAAACTATATAGACGGCGCTGTCGCCATTCTTGGCAAAATATCTAATGATATTTTGTCAATCCATAAAGTGAAGTGAAAACATTTTGTTTTTAGAAGTCAGTCAGAAGTTCGTCGATTCTTGCTGAAAGATGTAGACGTTTTTCGTGTAAGACGCCTGTGTGGCCATGGGCCACAGGCCTGTAAGAAGTTATATTCGTCTTATGTAACCTACATTTATGTTCTGTTTACTGCGCGCGATGTATATAGTTATTGTAATTGTGCTTTATTATAATTAAAATATTAAATAACGGAATTCCAGAGTTCGTTCTTAAATGTTCTATCATGGAAATTTTATTATAGTTCACTTTTTTCATTTTAAAAGTTCACTGTCAATTTTTTTTTTTTTTTTTTTCCGTGAAAATTATAAATACATACATACATATATATATATATATATATATATATATTTTTTTTTCACTTCTTTGACTGCAACAGAAAAGCAAAGTTTCAATAAGCAGATTAAACAAATAAATAAAAAAATTAATATATTAAAAATTAAATTAAGAAGAAAAATAAATAAATAAATAAAATTAAATAAAAATAAAAAATAAAATAAAATAAAAAGAAAGGAAAGAATGTCTTTTTGCCACTGAATTAGAAAATACCATTTCATAATCAAACTTGCGTCACCAGCTTTGGATTAAGGAACAAGGAAGCTGTGTTTAACCTTTACACTTGAATACATTTTTAACAACTGTTTAACAATTTTATACTAATTATATTCTTTTCCGGTAGGAAATTAACGTTATTTTTCCCATGATAAAAATTTTTTTTAATCGTAAATAATGATCTATAAACAAATATATTGTTTAATTTTAAATGGAATATTTTCAGATACATATTTTAAAATATTTTAAATTAAATAGGAATACAATGAATTTGAAATACGAATTGTAAAAAACGGGATTAGTGTTCATGCAGATAATTTATTAAAATATCCCAAACAATAAAAAGATAAATAATTATGAGAAGTCTAAACATTGTTATAACTGAATGGCTTCGACTAATGACGATTAAAAATATACAGTGAAAAAAAAAAAAAAAAAAAAAAGCATTTATTGTTCGCAAAAATTTTACCTAAAATTAGAGGAAGGAAGGACTGCAACTAGTTTTAGGCAATTGATTATAAGTAAATTTTAACAAATGAGCAAGATATATATATATATATTTATATATTTCGTTAAATTTAATTGAGTGCATTTGGCTATTAGTGGCTTCCCATGTTTAGATTGAACAATAAATCCAATTTAATAACAATAATAATAATAATAATAATCAATTTATATAAAAAATAATTAAAAATATCAACACATTTAAAATAATAACTTTCATAATTGAAGACTGCCTTGTATTGCTTATCCTTACATGTGTGCTTTTTGGGATTATTGCCTGTGATTGAGTCTTTTTACAACTTTAACTTTAAATTTAAGATTAGTTATTTTAGGTTTAGCATTATTAAGGTCAATTAATTTAGTTTAATTAATTTAGGTTTAACATTATCAAGTTCCACTAATTAAATAACTAATTAATTAAAGGGTGCCACATATTCTCTTAAATCATGAACTTAAAATTTAAATCATGAACTTAAAATTTCTTGAATTGAACCTGCATTAATTTAATTGACTTATTGTTTATCTAGCTAAACGCTAGATGGCGCTTGCTCACTGTTGTCTTAAAGTTTTTCTATCATTAATTTCCTTTCTATGAAAGTTTTAATGTTCATTGATTTACGTACAACTTAAATTATAATTTAACTAACTTAATATTATAAATTAACTAACTCAATAAATAATTACTCAGTGAATTTTATCGTTAATGAAAATGCTCAGATGTTAATTCTTTATCGTTTAACGTTGTTTGCAATGCTTTTATTTTTAATTTCATTAATTTGTTGACATCTTCTTTTTCTCCAGTTTGTGTAAAAGTTTTACATGTGGCTACTCTGCTTTTTTCTAGTTTTCTCTCTGGATTCCTTGATGATTTGATTTAATAAATTATTTAATTTATCATTCAAAATGGTTTTGCTGCCTCGATCGGGGCTGAAACAATATAAATTGCTATGATTAGCTATATTGTTTTACGAAATCGATGCAGCTTTCACAGCTTTATGAAGTACATGTCCCCTGAAGTGTTTATACTTCAAATTTTAAGCATTCTTATCCAATTATTAATTATGTAGCCCTTTATTTACTTTGTCCGTCATTAAGTTTAATGGTCCTTTTATTATATTATTTTTTATGTCGGCGTAAGTAATTCAAATTGTCTTTGTCTCTTATTGGTTCTTAATCTGTATCGCAACATTTTTGTGTCAGTCTTACCTATATGTTACAATTAGTTCTATTTTCGTTGTGTTGGTATTGTTGTGTATCTATTAATTGCTAAAAATTAATGTTAAATTTTATCTCTATCATACATATGTAAAGAGGAGGAGGGGGGGGGGTAATGATGGAAGGATCCATACAAAAAGGCGGGTTTGCACGAACCTTTTATTATAAATATTTAAAGAGATTTTCGTTTTAAACAGCATATGATGCGAATTCATTTTACCTGA
>OZ005648.1:288819206-289319706 GCA_963930645.1 Salticus scenicus
GTTGTCTGTACGTTTGATCAAAGCATGGATGGGACGTATTTCTAAGGGATCTTAGTTCATATTTACGCTAGTTTCGGAAAAGACCAAGGAAAATTCCGAAACTCTAGACCGACTAGCGCGAGCTGGGTTCCAAAGCAACATCTTTCATCTGTCAGCTGTTAGAGTATTGACTTCAAGATACAGGATAATTAAAATTCAGTACAGATTGAAACTTTTATACCAGATTGTCCCACAAAAAGAAATAAGATGAGTTATAAATTGATATTCTGATCATAATTTTAAATAATTACAATTCGGAAATTTTTCCCAATACTCTGACATTTTGTTCTCCAAAAATGTTTGATATAAGTGCAAGCGAAAATTACTGGAAATACAAAGTTTATGTAACAACCAAAACCTACAACTATTTCAAAAGTGTATACGCTTTCCTTTCTTCTAATGAAAGTGCCTCTTTAAAAAGTACAGTAGTTTATGTTTTTTCCTGAAATTTCCAGATTTTACATGATTAGTTAAAGTTAAACTAGTTTCAATATCATGTTCTCTACAGACATTCTTTTAAACTATAGAAACACATCACGTTATTACCAAGTCTATAATCAGACCTCATTTTATGTAAATTTCATATTTCTTATATTTTACTATACTTGTTTGTCCCTTTTTAAAATAAAACAATTTTTTTTTCGCATTATGAATAAAATTGTTGTGAGATATACAAACCGTTTTTTTTCCCTGTAATATTAAAAAAAAAAAAATGAATTTTACTTATTGAAATTAAAGATTATCCCTACACAATTCATTTAATTCCTTTCTTCAAAGTAAATCAAATTACAATTCACTGAGAAAAAATTCTGTAACTGACATCTAGAATCTAGATTGTGGCTCTAGTAAAAATAATTCCATGTCGTCCTCATAAATTCTAGTCCCTTTTGAAAGCGAGTTCAAGAAACCCCTATAAGAATTCTAGAGCGCTTGCCTATATTATCGAGGACAAACTTATTTAAAAATCTCTGCAAATAAATGTAAATACAAGAGGTGAGTTTTAGCAACTATAACCTTGGTTTATGACCCAATTATAGAAATCAAGCTAGAATTTCTCGCAATAAAAAGGATTCAAAATATTCCGAATATTGTCTTATCATCTAGAAATGTATAGACTAGAAATTCTTGACCATTTCGTCTATAGCTTATTGGTGTGCCTTATACGCATAACTCGAAATCTATATTTCTAGTTTAGATATTTAGAAACTTACCACTTATTCGTTCTAGGTGAAAGCGGTATATATTTTTTTTCTCGGTGTTTTATATGAATATTGTTGTTTAAATAAAATTGTAATTTGATTTACTTTGAAGAAAGGCATTAATGTAACATATTAATAAATGCTACTTGTAATTAAACTTTATACGGTGCATCATATAAAGTTCATTTTTATAATAATAGCTAAATATGTCTTAATTTAATTTTTAATAAAAACATACGTTGTAATGAGACTAAAGTGAGACAATTTTAAATCAAAAAACAAAATTTTATTAAATTATTTTGTTTTAGCATATTTTTTTGTCTTTTCCATTCAGATGGAAAATTTTTAATGCAATAGACTCTAAACTAATCATAAAAATCATTATCTCATAATCATGAGGAAAAAAAAGTTCTATAATAGTTTTTATTTCCATTAGATAAAAAACAATAACGTAACGCATTGATTGATGAAACTGTCACTGTTACAAAATATTTACTGAAATAATAAAAATGTCTTATTCCTTACCGACTCATAACAAATAGTACCCAATGAATATGGAACCCAATGTAATCATATTCTCCAAATTCTTCCAAGAGTGCTTGATTGTTTGACGTATATTTGCATAATGCATATTCAGAAACAGCGAAAAGAGATATTCAGACATGGGATCGGAATATGCATTAAGTGCTTGAAGAGACAAATATGAAGTATCAGAGTGTTTTAGGTAAACTAAGGTGAGAATTGCTTTTTCACGGCTGAATACGTGTTCTTTATTTCGTATATATTTTATTTGAAGTCTGTGTTCAGGATCATGACTTATTTGAACAAATTAGAACATTTATTTATCAGCTTTACCTTTTCGATTTTGACATTGCGCAATGGAATATAACTTAAAAATTCGGAAATTTGCAAAATTTGCAAAATACAGCTAGTTGAAACGACATTGTCACGGCATCATGCTTTCTTTGTACAATTAAAAATATTTTGAAAGCGACATGTTTGTAAGCATAGAAAATAGAATTCAAAATTTTCGAATACAGTAACAGCCGCTTATTAAAATCACATTCTTTCTGAGGCAAAGTGATTTTATTAAGCGGCTAATTTTTGTATCCGGTGAAGGTTCTTGCGCTCAAGAAGGTATTACTTCCTTAAATTTCAAAAGAAATTTCAATTTCAAAAGATAGCGATAGGTGAGAATAATAAACAGTATTCTTTAATTTTCGACCGGCAATTAATTAATTGTTCATTCAAAATAAGTAAATTAAACACATACTCCATGTAAAATTAATAAACACATAGTGCATACGAAATTAGTCAGTATTTATACATTAATTAAATATTAGACATTTTAAAAAGTTTTTTTGCTTCTTAGTTATTTCAGAGTGATAACTAAGAATTGTCTTTTAATTATTAAAAATGAAAAAAAAAAAAAAAAAAAAAATCACTAGTGAAACAAAGCAGTAACTTATTATTTCGATTTTTAGAATACATTCCTGGAATTTATTGTTAAGACAAGTGAGTTAATTTTGTTATTATGCTGCAGGTGTAAAATTTTCGACAAAGAGAGATAACGAGGGAGACTGTTGTGCTTTATTTTATTTTTATTGGGAAAAAAAAAAAAGAAAAACTGTGAATACAATTTTTTTTAAAGTGCATAAATACAAATTTTTGCTAATGAAGAGATTTTTTTTTTGAGTTTATTAACCGGCGATGCTGATTTTATTAAACGGCGATTTTAAAAGCAGTTTGTATTAATTTGATTCCGGTCCTGACAATTTGATCAGATTAAGCGGCTGATTTTATTAACCAGTGAATTTACTAAGCGGCGGGAACTGTATTTGTAATTTGTTGTGAATCACGTTTTTTCTTTTCTTTTCTTTCTTTCTTTCTCTTATTATTTTTTTTTTTCCAAGAAAGATTCGCTTTGTTGAGCGGAAAGGAAACAAACATCTGGAACCCATTCATATCGGTTTCTAAATGTATTCAAGTACTTTAAATAGTGAAATACCATACAATCAGTAGCAAACTGAGAACATGACTCGACAAGGATTTATTTAACAAAACAGTATTAAGTTTACTTTTTTTACATAGGAATTATTACAAGCGCTCGAATAATTTTGCTGCCGACTGTAGGATTATCAATATTTAGTCTCTCAGTAATTTTTTTTAAGTGGTAATACATAAATTATAATATTCAAAATCCCGGTTAAAATCATTTGTGAAATCAGGCACGATTTTTGGTAAACAAATTGAAATACAAGGTGACCTTAAAATAACTTTCAGAGTTTGAAGGCCTCTACAACAAAAACTAATGAGCCGTTTAAAACCAAACTTCATTTACAGACTATGGAAGACATGCGATGATGATTTTTCTGCAAAGAAAAAAAATTAGTACCAAAAGTCGACGATAGGGGATATCTTGATGCTGCTGTCACAATTTGTATAATTGAGCTCAATTTGTATAATTGAGGTAGATTATGCAACTTTCGTAGTACATATGTGATTTTAGAGGTGCTGGGAAAAAAATAAGTCAATATTTTACATAAATGCATGGAAAATGGATTATGTAAAATGTATTAATTTGCGAATAAAAACGCACATGAAGAAGATAATAGTATAAAGTTAATACGGTACGTCATTGTTTACATAATCCATTTTATGTGCATTTATTTAAAATGTTGATTTATTTTATGTTTAAAGACCAAAAATCAGATATGAACCAGGCAGCAAAATTTTTCTATTGGTAGCATTTCGTACCAACTTTTTTCTACAGGAAAATCCTGTCCCACGTCTTCTACAGTCTAGGTTTCATTCGGTTCATCCGTTTTTGCTCTAGATGACTACAAATAGTGAAAATTAATTTATGGCCATCCTGTGTTATTCAAAAGATTAATATAAAATTATTTACAAATTTATATAGTTATTTATAAATTTAAGAGTCATACCGAAGTAAAAGCCACACTAATCAAATTAATTTTGTACTGAACAACACCCATCTAAATACTCTAAATAGGAAAAAAAAAAAAAAAAACAGAACGAAATCACCTCAAAGTGAAAGATAAGGGGAGGGGGGGGGGATTGAAAATAATTTTTTCTCCTTGCTAGTCTCCTTGCTAGCGACTGCTTCATTGATCAGCTATGCTAAGTTTAGTTAAACTAACTTTTAATTTTTATTTATTTATTTGTTTATTTTTTTTGTTTCAGAAAACACAGTAGTGACTAGTTATCGTGTATTTGTGTCGTGAGGTATGTACTGAGAACAACAACATGTCAAAGTTACAGAATTTTACTTTTATTATAAATGTATTCATGCATTTTTATCACATAACTGTAAACGTGTAATATGAAATAATCTTTTAAGACTGTTGCATAAATTTATACTGCTGTCAGAAATATTATGCATTAAATAGACACCTTATATTTTAGACTTAAAATATTAATAATTGCTATTTTCTCCGACCGTTATAAAATCTTTCTTCTACGAGACTGTAACATATTAACATAAGCTTGATAATCTCAACATTGAAATACAGAAAAATTTATCCACTTTTGTTCCACTTCTACGCTATAAAAACTACGAAAAGTTTCTAATCTTTATAGCAAAGAGTAGAGCACACCAGCATCATTCCAGAATGATCCTAATTAAAATTGAAATAACATAATTTCCTTAATAAAATATTTCTTGTACCAGATTTAGTACTATTCCTTAACACAGAAGATAAGGTGTTGGTGTTGCGGAATATGGCCGATTGACTACTCTTGGGTCTCAGGCCAGAGGGGGAGTGTCTTCCTTGGAGGTCTTTCTAAGGGGTCCTAGCCCGTATTTACGCAAGTTTCGGAGAAAACCACGATAAACTCCGAACGGTAGGCCGACATGCGCGACCTGGGATCGAATCCGGCATCTCACGTCTACCAGCTTTGAGCGCAGAACCGCTCGGCCGCACAGTAGATAAGATATTGCTCTCACGCAAATTGTGAAATATTCAGCCTTATAACCCACCTGATGAACAATATGCAGAAAGTTTGTACCACTTTACACATTAAATTCCAACTGAATCAATGCTATAGAAATTGAGTGATAACTACCAAACGCACAAAAAGTAAGTCCTAGGCATAAAATGTATTTCGATTTCACGCTAAGATATAACTGTCATGTAAACTCTAAAAGCAACGCTGCTAGACGAGATACACCAATTCTAAACCAATATCAGTTTATTTCATGAATAAATAAGTATAAATTTTCAGAGAGTTTTGTGCATTAACTCGTGAAATGTAGCACTAATTAGAGTCGCGTTACACATAGACTGTCGTTTCCAAAAAATACTAAAATCATGTTTAGGATATCCTAAAATTTGTAATTTCACTATAAACTGGAGGTGTTGGTGTTTGGGAATAAGGCTGATTGACTGCACTAGTGCCCTAGGCCTGGAAGGAAGTGACTTCCATGAAGGTCTTTCTAAGGGGTATTATCCCGTATTTAAGCAAGTTTCGGAGAAAACCACGGAAAACTCTGAACGGCTAGGCTGACGAGCGCGACCAGGGATCGAACCCGGTACCTCACCACTATAAACTGGAAATTAAAAAATTGCACAAATTTAGCACATTCTTTCAGGAGAAGCTTTTGTTGGATTTATACTCTATGAAATACTCTAAATTCGAATCAGTTATTATTATTGTTATTAAATGCGTCTCACTGAATGTTATATAATTTTTCATCAAATGAATAAAAGTAAAGAAAGAATACATTATCTATATTAAAAAAATACTGCTGGAAAAAAATCTTATACTTCTTTAAAATTATAACTTATTCAAAATTATAACTTATTCATAGATTTTCCTCATCAGATCTGATTTTTATAAGCTTTTAAATATTTCATCAACCAACAGCTATATACAAACTGATGAATTATGAAAATAATATACTTGTTTCTGTTAAATGCAAATTCAATATTTTTGCTATAAAAACAAAAACTAATATTTGCTACGCCACGATGCAAAAAATCAAATTTTAAATAAATTCTTAAAATAATTTTCAAAGTTTATGAGAGTAGAAAAATTTTCCGCGAATAATTCTTCATTTCCTTCGATTTTTCTGCATAATAAATTGAGCATAAAATAAAATAAATTGCATTAAAAATGCTTGAGAAAAGGGAGATGTTTTCTTCTTATCGATTTAAAATGCATTAAAATTATTTTAAATGTCATACAATTGTTTTTATGTTTTTGTATATTAATAAAAACAATGGCATTCAATAAATAAATAAACAAAGCTACAATTGTTTACTAAGAAACTTTATCAAAGTAAATTACCGTTTATTTTTGGTTAATGACAAACAGTTGTTTTTATGTAAATTTGCTTTTATAAAATTTTAATATTTTTATCTCGTACCAAGATAATTGATAATTATTAATTTATTAGGAAGAGACTTTTGAAAAACTTGAGTTATTACTATTCCGGTTTTATATTTAAATTCTTCTTTCCCATTTTAATCCATTTATTAAATCTTTTTATTTTTTAAAATAGAAATCTATTAGTTTTTAAAATTATTATTACGATGCTTTGCCTATCTAAGTTTTATTTATTCTTAATTTATATATTATAATTTTTTATTATTATTATTTTGTAAATTTTAACATACTTGGCACAAATTTTAAAGAAATAATAAAAATGATGATTGTCCATCGACCTCTGGCGTCTGACATACGTCATATTAGAAATTTTCGAACATTATATTAAATCACTTAAAATTTGAAAGAACCATGATAATTCAACTGGCTTAACCTTAAGGTTTAAGGATCAAAAAGGAAGTAATGCATCTACTTACATACATAAAAACGATAAAATAACAAACTGTTTTTATTTTTTTATCAGATGTTATGGAATATTGAGGAAACTGGTTTATATAAAAAGCTATGATTGCGAATATTTTGTTTTACTCGATTAACTCTTTCAAACAGCTAATTACCGGAATTTCCTGCGCATAATCTGCAGTCAGATAAATCTGTTTTATGCTACACTGTAAAAAATAACGGCAGTTTTTACAGCGAAAACATCTGTAAAGAAAGACTCGTCTACAGTTTTTTCTGCTGTAAAAACTATGTTATTTTTCAAAGTGTAGATATTTTAATTACTATACGAAATTATAGTTGTATGCACTATTATTTCCTAGAAATAGTTTTTTTTTTTTTTTAATGTATACAGTAGAGTCTCGTACAACGCGGGTGCAAGTTTGCCTCATGAATATTGCAATTTTATTTTTTAACACCACTAATTTTATATCGAAGCAACTGCTTTATACAAAAACTAAATCGAGTGTATGAACCAATAGATTGGTACTCTAAAAATTTAGTGGTGTTAAAAAATAAAGCTGTTTTATTTATTTGTCATCTCTGCCTCCGCGTTGTACGAGACTTTACTGTAATACAGTAATATATACAGTATATATATATTAAGTGATTACTTGGGTTTCGCAGGCTAAAAAAAGCATTTTTTCCCCCTTTTTTTTTTTTTTTTAAACATAATAGATAAAAATTTGTATTCAAATTTTTGAGCATATAAAAAAGAGCAACATTTAAACAATATTTTATGATTTTTTTTTTGAAAAATTCAGAAAATGAACCTGATTTTTCGAGAGTTTTCAGAAAGCGATTGAACTAATGCACAGATTTTATCGAAATTTTGTACACTTCTTCGAAATGGAATTGACTAGTGTTTGAACGAAAGATTTTTTTTTTTTTTTAATTGAAATTTGAATTTTTTGAAGAGTTGTATAACAAAGCAGCACATTTTTTGCACATTTTGCCCCACGTATAGCCTTGTAAAGTTAGTTGTAATCGAAATAAAGAAAAATCCTTCTTTCAATCACTAGTCAATTTTATTTTGAAGACGTGTGCAAATTTTTAATGACATCAGTTCATTTGTTTGACAAATCGTGTCCATCGCTTTTCTAAAAGGTCTCTAGAGAAAAGGCCGCTCACCAGCTGAATTTTCCAAAACGTTTAATGAAAATTTTATAAAATATTGTTTAAATGTTGCTCTTTTATATGCTCAAATTTTTGAGTAAAATTTTTTATCTATTATGTTAAAAAAAAAAAAAAAAGAGAGAGAGAGAGAGAAAAAATATGCTTTTTTTTTTTGGGGGGGGGGGGATTTTTAAAACCATGTAACCCCTTAATTAAAACTTCTGGTGAAAACCTTTTCATCTAACCTGCTTATAATACGCAGAAAATTATGGTACATTTCGAAATTTATCACTTCAGCATATTCTTTTTGTTTGTTTTTCAAAATTTTCAAAATTTATTTTATAATGAATAAGTATAATATGTCGACAAATTTATGTGACCACAGGTGCTCCGTTTGTGCGAGACTGATACGCTGAAAAAAAAAAAAAAAAAAAAAAAAAAAAAAAAAAAAACGCAATGGAATGAAAGAAAATTGCTAAATATAAGTTTATCAGTCAAGTAATAAATTTTGGAACTATGATGTTCACGATTTATGAAAAAATGTGGCCTTATTTTATTTATTTATTATATATATATATGGTAAAGGGAGGGTTTGTTTCATTTAATTTCTTGTTATTTTATGGAATTTTTAATTTCACCTTGGTGGTAAAATTAATTAATTTATTGATTTTTTATTTTTATTTTTTTCGCAAATCTTTTACAAACGGCTTAAATAAAATTTTCCAATTTTTTTTTTCCAATTGTTCAAGTTTATTTTTTCTTCTGTACCATTAAGTTCTAAACACTTGTACATACTTTAATTATAATTGCATGCATTGCAAGCTGCATTTTTGAACTATTTCAAATACTTTTTTAATAGTGTTTTATATATGAAATTTAATATTAAATCTATAACATAAAAATAACAGAGAAAACCGTTATATTTAATATCCTGCACCATGTTTTTACATAGATGCCATCAGCTGACTCTAATTTTCATTTAAAATAATATGTCATAAAAATATGTGACACTTATAAACGCGAATTTTACCCAAGCTGAAATTTGAACTTACCTTATCTCAACTTTTAACAAAATCTTTTCTTTTAGTTTTATTGAATCATGAATTCTATTTCTAAAGATTTTTCATCAATTTTAATCGTTTTTTTTCTTTAAACATAAAGATAACCATTTCCTGTTTTTTTATTTTCTCAAAAACAATTTCTAAGGTTTTTTTTTTTTTTTTTTTTTTTTTTTCAAATAAAATAATCTCTGCTTGAAAGTTTACTTTCTTACTTTCTTATCTTGGAAATAAATCTAAATAATCAATAAAAGACAGAACTCAATTTTCTATATAATGATAATTTTCACAGTTAAATGCTTTTTTTTTTCCTATTGAGTTTTTAACCTACACTTCTCGAAATATAAAATATATGAATATAAATAATTACAGAATTTCCAGAATTAACTTTTTTTTTCTATAGTCAACAGAAGAAAGCATTGGATTCATAAAAATTTTCGACTTCCTATTTTCAATGGATTTACAAGTTTTGAGAGGTTCAGAACAGATTTGACAATTATTAGAAAATATCTTTCTGTCCTTCTGTCTGTATGTGACAAAAATTTTGTGTCGACTGTATCTCTATAGAAATTACCTATATAGGGACTCTCTCTATAAGAACCCTATAGGAACTACTGCACAGAATTGCACATAAATTTATATGCAGATGCATCTTCACATACATTAGTGTCTCAACTTTTGACATCAATCGCTTCAATTAGTGGCGAAGCTGTACAACGATTTCCTTAATTTCAAGGAAGTCTACATCTCAGGAACTACTGCACTAAATTGCATATAAATTTATATGCAGATGACATAAATTAATGTTTGTCGATTTTTGGCACAAACGTCTGACAAGTGGCGCTGCTATACTACAATTTCGATTTCCACAACTTAAGAGAAGACTATATCTCTGGATCTAATGCATATAATGGAACAAAACTTGATATATGAAATGGTCATTATGAGACATTATGCTGATTAAATTGGATACATATCTGCTGATAGGTGGCGCTGTTATATTGCAATTTTCACCGAGAACGAGAAGGATGTCATCTGTAAAATTTCCCTTCTGTTGGACATTAATGTAATACCTCTCTGAGATGAAAATCGTTCACATTTTTAATGGATAAAACAATAACAAATAATTTGTACTGCGTGAATTTGTATAGGAAAATGTAGAAGAAAGTTTTGTGATGGTCGCAGCACACTATTTTTAGTTAAGTATTATCTCATAAACTTTCAGTATATATTATTGGAATTTTACGGGGAAAATCTTTTAGGCTTCTCATTTTTATTTATTTTGAATAATTTAGAATAACTTTTTTCCATTTTATACATAATTATTTCATTCATGTAAATAAACCAAGTCATTATAAGGATTGAAAAATCTTTCATTAATTACTACTATAAGTTCATGTTAAAACTTATATTTAATTATTGTTAATTTGTACCTCTTTCTCAAGTAAATGCTTTATTTACAAACCTACGCTCACGGATATAATTTCTGGTTTAAAAAAAAAATTGATTCATTCAATTAAATCAATTTAAGAAAATAGAATGTAGGACGTTTTTTATTTAAGTCATTTCAAACTTATATTTTATTCATACTTCGTAAATATATCGCAAAACAGAAGGAAGTTAAAAATTTAAACCATGTTCATTCTTTAAAATTATATTGCATAGATACAAAAGCAATTTGTATGCGCCAGTTATGAAAACACAATTTGGAATAAGCAAAAGTTTCTAAAATTCGAAGTCCATCATTAAGATGAATTATAAATGCTTTGTTTACTTAAAGACTTCGGCAATTCCAATTAGGCATCATTAAGGTATTTTTTTTTTTTTTTAAACTGTTTAGAATTGTTTAAATGCCATAAAATATGAGCATTTAAAAAATTGCTTTCTCAAGATTCAGACAAATTTGTCTTCTTTAATAAAACCTTTAATTTTAGCAAAATTAATTGCTTATTCTATTAGTCATTTTTAAAAATAAGTATTAAATATCTCTCTGCATTCTCTCGAATACATAGAATTAGATTATTAAGATTTCTTTAAATAATGAGTTTTATTCTTATAAAAGCTATCTTTAATAATTTTTCCTCCAATTTATGAAATTATTATTACATTATTTACGAAAATAATGTGGATGTAATTTCTATGGTCAAAATATTTAGTTTCTTTCAAATTTTCATTTTGGTAAATGTCTGCTCCTTTATTATACAGTAAGAAGGAATTCTGGCAAACAATAAATTACAAATAATAATTACAAATGTATTTTCAAAATATTAAGTACAACGCATAACTAAAAAAGTATATATGTATATAGTAATATATATATATATATGTCACTATATATAGGTATATATGTATATGTTTACTATATATACATATATATATATATATATATATATATATATATATATATATATATAGTGATGAAGACATATAAAAAATATGTATAAACTATATAACAATGAAGATTTATTAAAAAAAAAAAGAAGAAGAAGAAGTCTATATGTGTATATATATACACATATAGACCTTTTTAATCTTTAGTATGTTTATATATACACACACACACATATATATATATAATGAAAAACACAGTATATTCACCCTTTAGCTGCCGAGGGAAATTTACGAGATTCGCTTCCCAGTACCGCCATTCTCTCCCAATTCTGAAACGAGTAATTCCTTTGAAAAGACTGTCAAGATCACTTTCAAGAGTATTTTATTGCATTGTCAAACTGTGTCACTAGTTTCACTGGTAGCAGTATAATACAAAGGATCGTACTTTGGAAAAACGTATATATACGCCCAGGACATTTAACGGATTAAAATACAAACTTATGTAACAAATTATATGTAAAAAAAACAGTAAATTTAGGTAAGTTATTCAAGAAGCAAAATAGTTCCAACTACAAAATGTAGGTACATTAAAAAATGCCTCAGTGGAATTGACCTCCATGGAAGGCTCTTCCACTCAGACCTAGGACCCTAGATCTGCCAATCGGCTTTATTCCCAAACACCAAACACCACGCTTCAGTGAAATTTAGTTTTTTGTAAAGGAGTTGTAAATAAAGTAAAACAAGAGAAAAAAAAATTCAATATGTTGCTGCCGCAAGAAATTATGTTAATTTGAATATCGGTCAAATATGACATTTTTCTGATATCAGTCCCATGTAATCAATTGAGCATTGTCAACTTGCCCCACTGATAAACATTTTTAAAAGTAATAATATATGTCTTTCAAATAATAACTCTTTTGATTTGATAAATGGAAGGTGCAAACTTTTGTTGAGCCTTAAAAATAGAAATAAATAAATAAAATAAAATAAAATAAATAAAAATGCATCCTTTTGGGATCTCCAGTGACTT
Organism: Salticus scenicus; assembly: GCA_963930645.1. Classification (NCBI taxonomy): domain Eukaryota; kingdom Metazoa; phylum Arthropoda; class Arachnida; order Araneae; family Salticidae; genus Salticus; species Salticus scenicus. Next base: position 288,831,827 of record OZ005648.1, read on the forward strand.
TGTGGTAACAAATTGAAACAGACTTTTTATTCTTTTTAGACTTAATTTTACTACGCACTACATATAATAACAATTTGGTAGCAAGTCGATGAAAATGCTCATGTCTCGAAAAATCGTTCAGTTCTTCGTACCACATGTTAACATTTGGAGGCTCATAAAAAATTAAGAACTCAACTTTGGGGCAAAATATTCTGTGATTGGTCTTTTAAGAAGGCAAGTAATATCTAGTAATTTTTCGAAAAAAATACTGAGATTGTGTAAATCACATCAAAACGCTGGGGGGTGACGATTTCTCAGATTCTTTCCTTTTTTTTTTTTTTTTTTTTTCTTTAATTAGGAAAATAAGGTAGGTTTGATTTATATCATCAAAATAATTAGTATGTATATAATAGTTTCATTTAGGTTAATAATGGTTTGTTTTACATACAGTAAGAACAATATGTTCAAACAATAAAATGCGAACGACAGCTTTAAATACGTTTTCAAAATATTAACTTCAACGTAAAACTAATATATATAAAATTTATATCTTTATACAACATATGTATATATATATATATATATATATATATATTTTTTTTTTTTTTCGATTTGATGAAGAAGTTTTTTTAAATTTTAAGACGTCAATCATTTTATTTTCATTATTTTGTAATTCTTAAATTCACCAGTTTTTCTTCCTTTAACTTTTCTTCAATTTAATTATGAAATGAGTATTTTCATTTTCTGTTGTGTAGTTTTTTTTTTTTTTTTTTTTTTGGGGGGGGGGGGGGGGGGGGTCAGGGGGGTATTTTTTTTAAACATAAAGATCTTGTGGATTTTTATTTCATATCTGAATTCTGTTTATTGCTGTTTATTAAGTGCTTTATTTGTATCTATCTATCTATATCTAAATATATAAGAATAAACAGTTTTCTTACTTAAGTTTAGTGCAATCTCAGTTTGTTGATTGAAGATTATACATGTCAATTGAATTGTGTAAGTGTATATAATCCATTTGACAAGCTATCTTTATATGTATATAAGGCAATGTCTGCGGATAGCGTAGCGCAAAGATAGTAGCTCGGACAGTCACATAATTCGACACGAAATTGCCCCATCGAGAGGTCCTGCTGCACCTCGAAGCCCGATTTTCAAATTTTTGATTAGTTTTCTTTTAATTTTTTAAAATGTGAAAATAATAATCTCATAATAGCTTTAAAATTAGCCATTTAAATTTTATTCATAATTTAAATATTGCCAAAAAAATTTAGGAGTTCATTTTCTTTTTTTCAACGGGAAACAAAACTACACTACTTATTTAATCGTATTTTTAAAATTTAATGACACGTAATTTATGTAACGTTCTAACAAAATGTAGAGTCTATTGAAGTTATTTATGTTATTTATTTGGGCTTGTACCATTCTTAATAAACGTATCACATATCGACAGAAAAGCAAAAGAAAAAAGAGCTTGGTCCAAAAATTTTCACATTGTATTCAAGAAATGCAATTACGCGTTTTGATGTGTAACAATATCAAAAGGGAAAAATCGGAAACATTCATGAATCTATTGCTTTTTCTCGAGAATAAATAATCTGGAATGTCGCTCACACTAACTTTTCTCGCCTTGCCTTATTATACACATATTATTACAGGTTAAGGTGAATGGTCAGAGTATTGAGGTGATAGAGATGATGATCTGCATTTGAACATTTCTAAACTATCTGAATAACAATTTAAAAAAATTACTTTTAAAACTGTTAATTGAGAAATACGTGTTTGTGTTAGAGACGATACCTCTAAACTTCGAGTTTGAATACTGCAGCTAAATTCATAAGAAATTAAAGCTATTATTAAACGAAAAAATTCAAGTTTTTCATAGAAATGCTGCCCAAAGCATTCTTTGATATTTACTCGTATATTTTAAGTAGCCCTGAATATTATATGCAAATTATATATGAAACAGTGTACTTAAAATTGGCATAAAAAAAGTGACGCAGCTTGAAATGCACTTTAAGCCACAACCAAACATAGTACTTATATATACACTGATGGGAAAAAAAATCCCAACACCAAGAAAAAATTATTGTACAGTAATGAAATTTCAGCAATACATTTGTCTAGGTAACATATTTAATTGATTAAAGTTTCAAGATCACAGGTAGAGCCATTGGCGAGAAGAGCCATTTCAAATGTGAAATGTTGGTACATTAGTAACCAGTGTAATCGCCAGAATTTTGAATGCAAGCATGCAAACGTGCATGCATTGTGTCGTACAGGTGTCGGATATCAGTTTGTGGGATGGAGTTCCATGCCTGTTGCACTTGGGCGGTCAATGCAGGGACGGTTAATGCTGGTTGTGGATGACGCTGGAGTTGTCGTCCAATGATGTCCCATACGTGCTCGATTGGAGAAAGATCTGGTGATCTAGCAGGCCAAGGCAACATGTCGACACTCTGTAGAGCATGTTGGGTTACAACAGCGGTATGAGGGCGAGCGTTATCCTGTTGGAAAACACCCCCTTGAATGCTCTTCATGAATGGCAGCACAACAGGTTGTATCACTAGACTGACGTACAAATTTGCAGTCAGGGTGCGTGGGATAACCACGAGAGTGCTCCTGCTGTCATACGAAATTGCTCCCCAAACCATAACTCCAGGAGTAGGCCCTGTGTGTCTAGGCCGCAGACAGGTCGCTAGCAGGCGTTCACCTGGCCTCCTTCTAACCAACACACGGCTATCACTGCGACTAAGGCAGAACCGGCTTTCATCAGAAAACTCAACAGATCTCCACTCCGTCCTCCAGTGAGCTCTAGCTTGACACCACTCACGTCGCAAACGACAGTGGTTTGGAGTCAGTGGAATGCACGCTACAGGGCGTCTGGCTCGGAGCTGTCCTTGAAGTAACCGATTTGTAACAGTTCGTTGTGTCACTGTGGTGCCAACTGCAGCTCGAATTTCAGCTGCAGACGCAGTACGATTAGCCACAGCCATACGCCGAACACGGTGGTCTTCCCTCTCACTAGTGCCACGTGGCCGCCCGGAACCCGGTCCACTTGAGGCAGTACCTTCCCTTGACCACTGCTGCCAACACTCATGCACAGTGGATACATTCCTGCCAAGTCTTTCTGCAATATCGCGGAAATAAAACCCACCTTCTTGTAGCCCTACTATACGACCTCGTTCAAACTCAGTGAGCTGTTGATAATGGCTTCTTCGTCTTCTTAGAGGCATCCTTGACTAACATTAACCCACTACGTCAAATCTCAACTGTAAATAATGATCACGAACCTTACAGCGCTTATTTAAAGCAAACCTCATTTGCATGTTCATAGTGTCGCTACAAGCGCCACACTTATGCACGTAGCTCGAAATTTGAATCGACGTCATCTTTCAGATGTATAAACACGCCTACCAAATTTCGTTTATCTAGCACAGCTCCTTTGTGTTGGGATTTTTTTTTCCATCAGTGTATATATATATATATATTTATATATATGAGAGAGAGAGAGAGATAACGAAAAATAAACAGATAAACAATGTGTCACAAGAACATATATATATATATATATATATATATATATATATATATATATATATATATCAGTAATCTTTTTTGTGGCACTATAATTGAAGTATAAATACTTTTTATGTTATATTTATGTAAAATATGCGTGCATGTACAAAAATATATGTCAATGTATTCCTGTTTAGTGCAATCTTTAAATGTTAAACTGTACCTGTCTGAAATTTCGGTTATAGGCATAATGTACTTAAATGCTTTTGTATGCTATGCTACTGTACACATATTATTAGTTCAATCACGATGGAAATTAACTAGCATCCGTATATGATACTAAAATAGAAAGTGGAGTTTGGACATGCTCATATTTGTTCTTGAGTTATGATGATAACAGTTTCACATTTACAAATTAACCACTAAAAACCTGATTTTTCGGATTTAAAGGATCTCAAAACGAGCAAATATAGAAAAAAGTCAATTTAGCAAATTTGACTCAAAAACAATATTTTCTCTATCATTTATTTTTAAGGGCCCGCTTCACTCACCGCCACCGGAAGCCGAAACTAATGTTATTCTATGGGAAATTTTTCTTTACAAATAACTTATTAGCTAATACATATTTTTAAATTCCGTTTTCACATTCTGAAAGTTCTCATATGTTAAATTGACGGACCTTTTTTAAAAAATTATTTTTTTTATTTTTTTTATTTTATTTTGAAGCTGCAAAATACGAATTTTCAATATGTGAATTTTTTTCATTTTGCAATTTCAAAATAAAATATTAAAAATTTAAAAAATACATTTTTAAAAAAGGTGCGTCAATTTAACAGTTGGGAATTTTCTGAATGTGAAAACAGAAATTAAAAATATGTATTAGTTAATAAGTTATTTGTAAAGAAAATTTCCCCATAGAATAACATTGGCGCGGGCTTCCGGCGACGGTGTGTGAAGAGGGCCGTTAAGAAAAAGTAAAACCGGAACAAGAATAAAAATAAATAAAATCCTTAGATTTTTTTATGAAGAATTGCATAAAAAAATGTTTAACTTTAAGAAATTTAAAAATAACGACAAGAAAAAAAAAATATATGCTATATATTCAAATATATATGTTAAATGAGTTATGTTGACGAAATAAAATACAGAATTTCTTTAGAAGAAGAATAAAAACTACTCAATTAAACTTAGTGTTTACGATAATGGTTATAATATTTATTAAATACTTATCTGGATTAAGGCATTTATTTAAATACTTTGCGCAAACGAAAAAGTAGAATTACTTTTATTTAATATTATATACCTTAGTGCTTATAACTACATTAATTTTTTTTATTAGCGATATCTGTTATAAAAATGAGATATTAAGAAATGAAATAGCGTTTTGACTTATGAAAGAAAATAATAATAATTAATGCGCAAAAGTTATAATAATTTTATGTATCTTTCTGTAATGAATAAATCTTTTTGTCTTATAATAGAATAACAGTGATTGGTATAGAAATTTATCATTGTTGAAGAAAAAAAAAAGTGTATACTTAGATTGTAATTCTCCTATTCATCCTCTACAGAATACTTATTTTTCCATTTGTTAAACTGGAATTTTTTGGGTTCGTTTAAGACAAAAGAGAAAACTAATGCAATAAACTATGACAAAATGTATTATATCGCGTGCTAAAAAAGCATGGTAAGTTAATTTAGTATCTTTTGGATTTGTTACACATAAGATTTTGTTTAAATTACTTGTGAATTTTATTTATTAGTGAACAACACTTTTATTATTCACAAAAGCATATTCATAGAATACTAGGATAAATACATCATTAAATTGCCCTGAACAGAAAATAATGTAAGAAACTATTAAAATGAAATAGCTTGTTTTATTTATTTACTTATTTATTTATTTATTTATTTATTTTTTATCTTTTTAGATTCTATATTTTGATTCAAAAAGTTTTATTGTTTATAAATTGGAATTTTATTAATTTTGGAAAGAAGAATATATAGTTAATCGAAATTGGTATTTTTCCATAGAAAGTATGATTTCTTTGATGAAAAACAGAAAAATGGAAATGCTATCAGTATTAAACAATTCCATTGCCAACATTGATGAAAAGAGTGAAAAAAAAAAAAAAAAAAAAAAAAAAAAAAAAAAAATGAAGACTGTTGCAGTCCTATTTGTATTATTCATCATTCAGCAAATCATTTTTACTTATTATGTAGTATTTAAAATAATGATATATAGTATAAACAGCCTACATAAATAGATATGATAATGAGGGGGCTACCACCCTCTTTAACCCCTGCCCCATTGTATCCGTCTGTTTATATCTATCTGTATATATGCGTATATATATATATTTCTTTGTAACTCATAGCCTTGTGTTAATTGCTTTTAACTCATAAACACTTGTACCAAATTTCATGCAAAATGATTGCTTAAGTTATCGGAATTATTTTGTGTAGCCCTGTATACTAATTACTTATTCCATGCTGACCATTTTTCAAAAACTTGCTTTTAACATCCAATTTTTTTTTTTTTTATTATTATTATTATTTCATTAATTTAAGGGAGTGTAATCATGTTTACCCATTTTTCGCTGGTGTTGCGTTCACGCTACACCAGATGTAATTGCGCTTAACAGTTAACTAAAAAAGATATTAAGTATTGTTTTTAAGTAAGGAAAGTATAGATGTTTGTTTTATTAGAAAAAAAATTTGATCTGAAAAATAATTTTATATTTAAAAATAAATTTCAAACTTGAAGTACTAATCAATCTAAAACTTTCGAAAATCTTCATATTTGAATAAGTTTACATAACTTGTAAAAAAAAAAAAGTTTCATAATAAAATAAAAGTCATCTGTAGTTTTTGCTGTTTTATGCTCCCTCAAGGAAATTTCCGTAAACGTTTATTCGTATTCATTCTATACTCTTATTCCACTGAAGTTGTACAAATACAACACACTGTATTTAGTAAGATAAGACTAATTTTAATCATTTTATTTTAAATTATTGTTATATGTGATAAAAGTAATGAGTATTACTGTTTGTATTTAGAAAAAAATTATTATTTCTAGTTTGGGCGGTTAATGGGTTAACAATGCACTTATAAGAAATACCGTCTATAGACTGTAATGGTAGGAAATTCTTTTGATTGTCCCTGTACACGAGCCAAACTAGTCATAAACACTAATAAAAAGTATAAACTAATTCATTGGAACTCATTAGTATTGAACAAAATTTGACAGCGCTGGATGATTACAGAATGTCATCGGAATTATTTTGTGCGGTCCTCTAAATAAATTATTTAGTCTATAGATAACTTTTTCTAGAGAAAACATTCTTTCAAGCATCTGAATAATGTATGTTAATTCTGTTTTGTTGAACAAAGCATAAACGCGTTAAAATGAGCTTGATGAAAATCTGGCCATAAGCTCTAATGTCATGAAATTCTTTTCTGCGTCCTTGCCAACGAACCATAAACATTATATAAACCAATAAAAAATTATGCAACTTATTCTTTGTAGCTCATTAATGATTATCCGAAATTACATTTAATCTGGATAATTACGTGACATTGTCGAAACACTTTTGTGACGTCCTGTACATTAAATTTACGTCCAAGCAACATTTTCTGCAGGGAACAGGCTTTTAATTATCTCAGCAATCCACGTTAATTTTATTTTGTCAAATGCAGTGTAACTCTGTTAAAATGAGTTTAAATGAAATCCTTCTCATAGGCCGTAATGGTAAGAAAATCTTCGGTGTGTCCCTGTGCGTGATTCATGAGCAATATAGGCACCAAAATCTATACAACTGATTGAACATTTTCGAAGTACGCTAAACAACAACAGAAAAGTGATAGAGAAACAGTTTTACTGGACATGCATTCCGTATGAGAGGGACAGCCTATTGCCTCAAACCCTCTTTTCCTGTTTGATAATTGTTGCTACATTCATATAGCACTCATGAATTGCAATTGAATGAAAAAAAAAAAAAAAAAAATCAAACTATTCAGAGATTTCTTACCACTCGTTGAACATATTCGAATAATTTAGGTTTGCCTTCTAAATTGACCCGAAATTGAATATGCATCATATAATGTACTGAAATTTATTCCGAATAGAAATTTTTAGGCTCTTTTTTTTTTTTTTTTTTTTTTTTTTTGTCAAAAAAAAAAAAAAAAAAAAAAGTTTTATCTTTGGCATATAGCAGTGCTAGGAAAGTTGAAACAAATTTCTCTATTTTGAGACAGTTTCTTTTTTCTTTTCATTTCTTTTTTCCTTTCCTGTTACGCAGTATTACATGACTCTTAAAACCATTTGCAAACTTTTCAATAGAGCAATAAATTTAGTAGAGTAATCTTAAAATTAGATTATCTTTTCTTCCTAATATCTAAATAATTATAAGATAAAAATTTTTTTATAAACCATGTTTTTAAAATTCCTGTTGAATCATATAAACGCGACTGAAGGCAGCCGGAACCCCAGCAATTGGATAAAAGTATTAAAAAAATTCCTTGCTATCGTCTTTTGAGCTATTATAAAAGTTTCAAAAAGCTATCTAGCCAGAAAGTTAGTTAAAAGTTGATTGCAAGCTTTGTACTGGAAACGCTGCCGAAGGCAGCAGGGTCCCGAAGCAATTGGATAAAAATATTTTTTAAAAGCATTTTCACCGTATTCTGAATTATTCCGAAAGTTTCAAATGTCTAGCTACTCGGGAAGTTAGTTAAATAAATTTTGTATCGAATCATATAAACGCTGCCGAAGGCAGTAGAGACCTGAAACAGTTGACTAAAAGTATTAAAAAAAAATGTATTGCCACCGTGTTCTGAGCTATCCTGAAAGTTTCAAATATCTAGCTAGTCGGGAAGTTAGTGAAAAATCGATTGCAAGCTTTGTACTGGCAACGCTGCCGAAGGCAGCAAGAACCCGAAACAGTTGGCTGAAGGTATTTAAAAAAAATGCATTTTCACCGTGTTCTGAACTATTCTGAAAGTTTCAAATGTCTAGCTAGTCGGGAAGTTAGTTAAATAAATTTTCTGTCGAATAATATAAGCTCTGCCGAAGGCAGTGGGACCTGAAATAGTTGACTAAAATTATTAGAAAAATGTATTGTCAACGTGTTGTGAGCTGTCCTGAAAGTTTCGAATGTCTAGCTAGTCGGAAAGTTAGTGAAAAATCGATTGCAAGCTTTGTACTGATAACGCTGCCGAAGGCAGCAGGAACCCGAAACAGTTGGCTAAAGGTATTAAGAAAATGCATTTTCACCGTGTTCTGAACTATTCTGAAAGTTTCAAATGTCTAGCTAGTCGGGAAGTTAGTTAAATAAATTTTCTGTCGAATCATATAAGCGCTGCTGAAGGCAGCGGGACTTAAAATAGTTGACTAAAATTATTAGAAAATTGTATTGTCACCGTGTTGTGAGCTGTCCTGAAAATTTCAAATATCTAGCTAGTCGGGAAGTTAGTTAAAAATCGATTGCAAGATTTGTCCCTGACAAACACACAAACAAACACAGAAACAAACAAACAAACAAGAATCGAAGTTAATAAAAACATGGTAAAAAAATATTTTGTATAGTCTTCTTCAGAAAAAAATATTACAACGATTAATATTGTTTTGGACACTTATTCTATTTAATCATGGTCTATAACCACAATAGTTAATTATTACAATAACCATTATTAAATTTTGGTATAACAGTACTAAATGGTACCTTATAATCGTAGAAACATTTAGATTTTTTTTTTTTTCATTTCTTTCCCATGTTTTTCCCGTGTCTTTTACAGTGATGGATTAACGACTGTAATGGTGGGTAAATATTTTTTATCATATTTTTATTATTCATTTTATGAATAATCAATGACTATTGTTCGATTCACCCCATCATCCGATTCCCCATATCATCCGATTCATCATTGCATTGAAATTACGATTAGTTTTTAAAGGGAAAAAAAAATTATTTAAAATATAATAGTTTAAATTTTCAAACATTATTTCAAGTTTTTTTTTTCTCTTTTAATAGTCAATTTTGTTTTCCCATTAACTTACATTTATAAGTAACACTCATTTGATTCTAATTATTTGTTTCTTTTAATTAATGGGTTTCTAAATAAAATTTTGAATTAAATTTCGGAAAAAAAAAATTATAATGAGGCATATTTAGAGATAAAAAAGTGATATTTTAATAAAATATAATTATAAGACTATATGAATTTCACGTATGATTATTTATCTTTTTATTCTTAATCGTTGATGCGAAAATCGTTTATAATTCTCGTTTTAAACTTTTTATGGCAAATCTAAATGTTTTTTAATGTAAAAATTATACAATGTATATTAACTATACGCCGTCATCTTCAGTCTAGACGATTTTTTTTTTATTATTATGAAGTAATACGAAATTTCCTGTTTAACAAAAAAGGATAAAATTTCAAACCATTAAATTTTTCCACTCTAAATGCGAAAAATGGTTGCTGGATATAAACTGAAATTACATTGAATGATAAATATTTAACAATGTGTTTGAAAATAAAAATTTTAAAACTATGACTTATAAGGAAGGACATGTTCCTAACAATGTAGTTACAGGAAAAAGCCGTATAACTGTTATCGATTTCTAGGAGAATATTATTATACTAAGAAGAAGTTATTCTTTTAGTGCAACATTTGAAAATTTTCTCTTTTCAAGAAAATGAAATTGGAGCGTTAATTTGCTTTTATATTGTTTTTAAAAATCGAGTGCAACTATAAATGTAATAAACATTTTTGTAAATTATAGTAGAAGTTAAAATAAATAAATAAATAAATAAATAAAATAAAATAAATAAATATCTCTTGTTTCTCTTCTGAATCTGAAACTGAATTATTATTATTATTTATTTCATTTTATTTAAAGAGTAAGACTTACTCCATAATACACTTTTTGAAGATCAAAGGAATTATCCAAAAAAAATATAATGAAATAATAATAATAATAATAATTCAAACTATATAACAAAATGCAACCAACATCGTTGCTTTCTTTATTCTATTCTATTTCTTAAAACAGTTTTTATAGATGCCATACGCACCACATGAACTTTAAATTTTACATCTACTTTTTAAGATAGCACGTGATCATGTTTTATATAAAAATTAAATCATTAAATTCATTTTTTTACTTAATTTTATTTAATTTTGCACGCGCACTTTTTATTTTCTAATTCAAAATTATTTAAAAAAAAAACTTTTTCGATAGCGTTTGTTTCGATACTGATTATTATTTCTTTTCTTTTTTTTTTTTTTTTTTTGATGAAATTCTGGCAAAAGCAGAATTTAGTTTAGGACGGAGAACTATTAGATTTTTTTTTTTTTTTTTTTTTTTTCCAAATTATAACATCGCTTTCAAATTAATCAATTATATTTACGATAAATTTTAGATTTAGTTAAATGTCCAACTATCGAAAAATGACACCGCAAAAATCCCAGATTGAGGCTAATACTCCTCAGTCCTTTAAAAAAAAAAAAAAAAAAAAAATGGAGAATTTTTCTATGTATTGTTTGTAAAACGGGATACTTTAACTTAACTGATATAGTTTGTTTTTAATGTTTTCATTGCTTTTCAATTTCGTATCAAAACACATACTAGATATCAATTTATTTTTATTATATTTACATTATATGTAAAAATTTTAAGATACGCCTTATGGTATTATGCGATTTCATACATTTTTTTCCTTTACTTTATTCTTTATAAATAATAAAAAAGAATTGATTAATGAAAAATTTTGACTGCCGGTTTTTCAGGGATTTACACTTTTTGAGGCATTTTTAGCACGATTTGACCATTTTGAGAAAATGTCTCACATATGTGTGAGTTTGTGTTTGTATCCAAAATTTTACATCAGGACAGTGCATCAGGAATAAATAAATAAAATTTGACCAAACTTGATATTTAGTTGGACCTTCACTTAACTTGTTGCTAATTATGTTCGGAGGTAAATCGCTCAACAGGTGGCGCTGTGATACCATTTTTGCATTTCTTTGATATAACAGTATAAGATGAAATAATCGTATAAATCTACATAATGAGAATTAATTTTAAGTTTCAATGTGAAATAATAATATTAATAATAATATAAATAATAATCATAGTTATAGTCAACCAGTTTAAAGAAATGTATATGTAGAGCCTTGATTCCGTCTTCGGAGGGTGAAAATTTTTAAAATAAGTATCTTTAAAAATAACACACAATACCGTTAAAGGGTTATAGATCTGCGTAAATTTAAAGCAAATTTATCGACTTCTTTTCATTGTTAATAAAAACAATCATAAAATAAAATTAATAAATAAACATTCCTCGTATGTCGTTTGTAGGGCACAAAATTGAATTTCTTTTGACATTTAGTGTTACACTTCTTTGAGATGCAAATCGTCTGCATTCATCACAGAAAATAATTTTAATAGATAATAATTCCAATAACTAATTTTTACTGCGTGAATTTGTATAAGAAAATAAAGAAGAAAGTTTTTTTTATGGCTACACCATACCTCCTTTTAAAGTGGAGAGCAGTTTTTTTTTTTTTTTTTTTTTTTTTTTTTTTTTTTTTTCCCTTTTAAGATGTTTTCTGTATTTTTAGAACCTATGAACAACTATGATGTAATTGAAATGTCATACCTGTCAGAAATTTTCAATAATTGAATCAGTAGAATTAAATAGGTAGTTTAAACTAAATAATAAAATTTACTTTTCTGGTGCTTTCGTATAATACTTTAGTTTCCTAATAACTATTCTAAAAAAGAAATAATAAAACATTTCTACCATTTCAGAATAGAATGCAGGATTTGCCTGTAAAATAAAAAGGAGGGATAAACATAAATTTCCTCTTTGTTAACAACAAAGAATGGTTCGTGTGATTAGTGTATGCCATCAGTTATAACATGTGTTCATATGTCTTCAGGGGCATGATATCTTGGATAAGTTCGAACACTGGATCACATACCACTACCATGAACCATCCCTTTCCTGAACTTCTAGACAGTCTTCTACTTGGCGAGTCAGATGATAATGATGATGGCAATCAGGGATGAAGAATTTACAGTTCTGCAATTACTAAAGGTAAAACACACGTAAGACTGCTATGAAGTGGTAGCATGTGTGTGTGGGGAGGGGAGGGGGTAGACGCAACTTAGCTATGTTTTATATTTCATTTGTGTCTCAAATAAGCATTCCTTTGCAGATTGTATTATGGTTCTTTAAATTTACGGGACGATCTATCTAATAATGAAAATGCACCAGAGGACTGGCATTGAAAATAGTAATTTAAAAACTTTGAATAAACGCCATAAAAGTAAAAAAAAAAAAAAAAAAAAGAAGAAAAGAAAAAAAAACCTTTCAATAATTATTTCTGGTCGAATGACGATGGTAGCAGAGCCCGACTAAAGTTTTTGAAGATCCGGGACACTGATGTTATTTGGAGGCTCTCTTACCCTGCTCTAAAGCGCATGCCAAAATTCTCAAAAACAAAAATAAATAAATAAAAATAGTGCAATTTTTAAATTTTTTCTACAATTATACCTTCTGTTTCCTCATTTTTTTAGCAACCTATAACAAACTCATTAGTTTGATGTTCAACACAAATGAAAAACTGAAGCACATTGATCAGTCAACGTTTAGGAAATTAGTCACAAAATTTAATAACTGTTCAAGCTGTCTAATAAAATATAGAAAAATTTAATCAATTTTTGTTTTTAATTGAAAAAAAATTGTACTATTACTTCTCAATTTTTAGAAATGAGGCCTCCTGAATTTGGAGGCCCTGGCCCAGTGCCCCGTGTTCCCGTGCCAGAATCTGGCCCTAATGGTAAGCACGAACCTGCAAAACAAAGCAGCAATCGCTTTGTACTCGTGCTTACTTTGTTCGTTTGATGAAGGGTCATGTTTTATTTGTACAAAATTTATTATAGCCATCACAAAACTATTATAATTTCCAATCCGTAAAATATTGCATAAAATATATTATAGCAATAACAAACATACTTTTTTTTTGCCTCATACATTTTTAAACACCCGGCCATAAATGATAAATTTTTATTGTATCATAATATAAGGGTTCTCACACAGGGAAAGTTGATACAACTATTTTTATATTTTAATTTCAGACTTTACTAATCGCTGATATGTATTTAAAAAAATTACTACATAAAAGATCTGTTACCTAAATTTCTTTTTGTAAGAGCCCTGCGTACTATATTGGGTTATTTAAAAGGCATGTACTAAAACAGATGATCAAACAAAAGAATATTTAAAAATTATTTTTGACCAACAACAGTATTTTTTATACATTAAATGTTAAACGAAGTGAAAAACTGCTTTAAAGTACTATCATTTTAACATTTATTATTTTCAAAAAGCTAAGTTGATTTTTTATATTAAAACAGTTGTTTCCGGCAGAAAAGAAAGCAACTGTTTTAGCATTATATACATATAATTCATCATTACAATGATTAAACACCAGGAAGAGAGAAGTAAATTAATAAACAAAGGACCACATGGAAATGAACTGGTTCAAAGATATAAAGATAAAGAATACAAGGCAAAGATATAGTTAATATGCATTGTTTCTGAAACACTGTTGGAAGAGATCATATACAGCAAATATGACCAAAGAATTACAGAAAAAAGTAATTTTAATCACTAGAAGAAGAAACATCAGAGGACATCACGATTTAAGAGTGCTAGAGGGTAGTCCAGGCAACGAAGTCCAAAATTTGACGAATAGAAAAAAAAAATCGTGTAGTTTTGAAATTTTGCATACTCATAGCCGAGAGGGTCCTGAACAATATACTAAAAGTCCCCGCCCGTGGTGGGTGAGCGGGGGGCAGGGGGAAGGCATTTAAGAGGGGCACTTTTCAGTTTTTATTAAATATCTTAAAAACTATCACATTTAGAGACAAAATGTCAATTACAAAATTAATCTACGTAAAATTTCCTACAAAAATGTATATTACATTTTGTTTGTATGATCAATAGTTTAGAAGATATGGGGGGATAAAATAACACATTTTCTTGAAAAATTCTTTTTTGCAATAGTAAAATTGAACTAAAGTGTGTAATTAAAAGGGTTCTGGTCAAATATTTTCTAATGTACAAACCAAATATATGTATAGGGTATATGCAAGGATAATACAGCATATTTTGTAAGTTTTAAGTAATTTTAAGGCTAGTAGGCGCAAGTGGCGGCTGGTGTAAAAATCCAGATAACGAAGACCCAAAACCAATCAACATTAAAAAAAAAAATCGTGTAGCTTTAAAATTTTGCATACTTATAGCCAAGAGTGTCCTGAACAACATACTGAAAGTCCCCGCCCGTGGTGGGTGAGCGGGGGGCAGGGGGGGCATTTAAGTGGGGCACTTTTCAGTTTTAAAAACTATCGCATTTAGAGACAAAATGTCAATTACAAAATTAATCTACGTAAAATTTCCTACAAAAATGTATATTACATTTTGTTTGTATGATCAATAATTTAGAGGATATAGGGGAGATTTCCTCTCATTCCTTCCACATTTTCTAGAAAAAATCTCTTTTGCAATAGTAAAATCAACTAAAGTGTGTAATTAAATGGGTTCTGGTCAAATATTTTCTAATGTAGAAAACAAATATATGCATAGGGTATATGTAAGGATAATACAACATGTTTTGTACATTTTAAATAATGTTAAGGTTAGTAGCCGCAAGTGGTGGTTTTGGTAAAAATCCAGTTAACGAAGACACAAAATCGATGAACATACCAAACAAAATCGTGTAGCTTTGAAATTGAGCACAGTTATAAAGTTAAGTGTCCCGAACAACATACTAAAAGTTCCAAACCATGGGAGGTGAGCGGGGGGGGCAGTGAGCATTTAAAGGGGGCACATTTCAGCTTTTATAACGTGTCTTGAAAACTATCGCATTTAGAGAAAAAATGTCAATCACAAAATTAATCTACGTGAAATTTCCTACAAAAATGCACTTTACATATTGTTTGTATGATCAATATTTTAGAAGATATAGCGGAACGAAATAATACATTTTCTTGAAAAATTCTTTTTTGCAATAGTAAAATCAACTAAAATGTGTAATTAAAAGGGTTCTAGTTAAATATTTTCTAATGCACAAAACAAATATATGCATAAGGTATATGTAAGGATAATACAGCATCTTTTGTACATTTTAAATAATTTTAAGGTTAATAGGCAGAAGTTGTGGTTTAGGTAAAATTGCTTTTTATTCCCTGACTTAAAAGAGGGGTGTTATAAATTTGAAGCCTTTGTTTGTCTTTATACTTGTAGTCATTTCTTTTTAACATATTTTTTTTTTCTGGGGAGTCATTTCAGGCAGTGCAAGGAAATGTTTTTGATTCATAAAAAAACTTTTTTATTATTAAAAATAATTATTTTTCAGAAATATAAAACACTGCAAAGGAAATATTCTAAAACTATGTCAATATATAAAAATGAAAAATTGTCATATAAAATCAGTCTTTGAAATCATAACTACTCGTTTTATAGGCAAATCTATTGTGTTTGTTTTTTTATTAAATTTTTTGTGTTATTTACAATAGTAACATATACTATATTTTGTAATTAAAAGGATTCGGATTAAATATTTTCTACTCATACAAATAAATATCTATATGTGCATGTGCGCGCGCAATGCGCAAAGTTTAAAGAGTGGAGTCAAAATATACAAATCGAAAAACTCCACTTTTCTCTAAGATATCCGTAAGATACAAAGCAACCTTTATATTTTCTTAACTATTGATTATACAAACAAATGTAATAGGCTTTTTCATGGTAAATTTTACGTAGTTTAATTTTGTAATTGACATTTTTTATCTAAATGCGATAGTTTTCAAGATATTAATAAAAACTGAAAAGTACTTCCTTTAAATGCCCTCTGCCCACTTCCGCTCTCCCCCACTGTTGGGGACTTTTAGTATGTTGTTCAGGACAGGACACTTAACCTTATAACTGTGCTCAGTTTCAAAGCTATACGATTTTGTTTTATGTTGATCGGTTTTGGGTCTTCGTTATCTGGATTTTTACCTAAACCACCACTTGCGCCTACTAACCTTAAAATGTACAAAAACATGTTGTATTATCCTTACATATTCCCTATGCATATATCTGTTTTGTACATTAAAAAATATTTGACCAGAACCCATTTAATTACACACTTTAGTTGATTTTACTATTGCAAAAAATAATTTTTCAAGAAAATGTGTAATTTCGTTCCCCTATATCTTCTAAACTATTGAACATACAAACAAAATTACTACACATTTTTGTAGGAAATTTTACGTAGATTAATTTTGTAATTGACATTTTTTCTTTAAATGCGATAGTTTTTAAGATATTTAATAGAAACTGAAAAGTGCCCCTCCTTAAATTCCCCCCCCCCCCCCGCTCACCTACCACGGGCAGGGACTTTTAGTATGTTGTTCAGTACCCTCTTGGCTATGAGTATGCAAAATTTCAAAACTACACGATTTATTTTTTTAATGTTGATCGGTTTTTGTTCTTCGTTATCTGGATTTTTACTCAAACCGCCACTTTCGACTACTAGCCTTAAAATTACTTAAAACTTAGAAAACATGCTGTATTATCCTTGCATATTCCCTATGTATATAATTGTTTTGTACATTAGAAAATATTTCACAAGAACCCCTTTTAATTGCATACTTTAGTTGATTTTACTATTGGAAAAAAGAATTTTTCAAGAAAATGTGTTATTTCATCCCCCTATGTCTTCTAAACTATTGATCATACAAACAAAATGAACTGTACATTTTTGTAGAAAATTTTACGTAGATTAATTTTGTAATTGATATTTTTTCTCTAAATTTGATAGTTTTTAAGATATTTAATAAAAACTGAAAAGTGCCCCCTTAAATGCCTCCCCCCTGCCCCCCGCTCACCCACCACGGGCGGGGACTTTTAGTACATTGTTCAGGACCCTCTCGGCTATGAGTATGCAAAATTTCAAAACTACACAATTTTTTTTTCTATTTCTCCTATTTTGCCTGGACTAGGGGGTTAAACAAGTTTTCCGGGCGCCCATCATTTCTAAAACCTCTGTAATACCATTAGGTAACAAGCAGAGCCTGATTATCCAAAAGGCTCAGGAAGCACAAGCTTCCCTCTAAAATTTAAGAGGGGGCCCCATAAGGATTAAAAACATGGTCTTGATTTTTTTGTTTCATATTTTCACACTGAGATTGAATTTTTTCTGAGAATGGTTACCTAAAACAAGACAAAACACTCACTATTTCGGGAAAAATCTATTATTTAACCTCAAATTCTGAATGTTCTTAATTAAAAAGTTGTATGATTTTAATGTTCTGTGTAGAAACCACCCAGATATATGAAAAAAAAAAATTAAAATAATAAACGCACACTATTTTTTTGTCTATAGCATTTTTATATTACAATATGTAACAGGAAAACAAGATTTTCTGAAATGAAAGGGGGCCTCGAAATGATGCTGAGCTTCCCCTAGCTTCAGAGCTTAATCGCGCCCTGGTAACAAGGTAAAAAGTAAAAATGAAGACAATAATTGTTTAAAAAAGAGAAAAAAAATCAAGCAAGAAAACATTAAAACTTAATGAAAAAACCATGCAAGATTTAATTAATTAACATAATTTATATGACTATACGGTAGTAAAATTAATGCTTGGTTTAAATGAGATTACATATATACAAATGGGCAGAATGGAATCACCTAGGAGAAGCTTTCATCCTATAATGGATTCACAAAAGCAAATTAATGATGATGATGATGATATGTTTTTTACGCAAACAACATTTTTTAATCTTTAACAATTTTCGGAAAAAAATAGCGATTTTAGGAATCCTTATTGACTTTTGAATCACCTTGTATATATCAAGAAATCACTTACAATTAACATGTATCGCAGACTCGAAGCATATTTGGCTTTTTGCAATAAGACGAAAAAAAAAAAAAAAATTAAAAAGGTCATGTTCATCAATGACGATCAAAAGTATTATTTTCATTTACCTATTATCTTTAAAAAGAAAGATAAAGAAAGTCCTTCTTAATCTTTTGTTTTACTCGTGATGAGTCTTTCGTCTGTGAAATAAAACTTTTCTTATGAATAATTTAAACAGTAGAGTGTGAACATGAAAATTGACTTTTATTATAAAGAAAGAAAATTTTCATGAATAAGAAAATTGTTGAATTAACATAAAAAAGAATGCACTTTCACCTTCGAAACAAATTATGTTTTGACTGTTTTGTCTTTATTTTCTTATTTTAAAAAAAAATATCATTTTCCCAATAATTTTGTCGTTCACTTTATTTATAAAGTAGTATAAAAAGAAAACTATATAAAAAGAAAATTTTGTAACCGAAAATTTTAACACCAATAATGGCATAATAATTTTTTAAATAATGCTGTTAAAAAGATTTGAAGCTCAAGAAAGAATTAAAAAAAAAAAAAAGAAAGAAAGAACTAGTATGTTGTGACCATCACAAAACTTTATTTTATATCATTCTATATAACATCGTCACTAACTGTTTAACATGTGTGCAAAAATTTAAACTTAGTTTCTAACAATAAAACTTTTACAAATGGAGCTTGATGCAATTTTAATCATCAGATGCTGAGATGTAGCCATGTGAAATTTCACTATAGCAAATAACCTATCGGCCGATATACACTTAATTTATGTCAGCATTTGTTTTCATAATAATAATCTCACATATCAATTTTCGTGAAGTTACTCGTATATGCCATTAAAATTGAGATTTAGTCTTTCTATTCATGGGGTAAATTACAGCGCAATAGCGTCACCTGTTGGCCGTTATACACTCAAATTCAATCAGTATAGTCTTTCATAATGTTTCTCTTACATAGCAAGTTTTGGGCAACTATATATAACAGAATCTGAGATATAGCCTTCCAGTTCTCGGGGAAAATTTCAGTATAGCAGCTTCACCTATCGACCAATATTCACCCAAATTGAATCAACAATATGCCTCATAATGGCTTTTTCACCTATCGAATTTTGTGTAGTTATAAGTAATAGAACTTGAGATATAGTCTTCCTTAAATTGCAAAAATCACTTTATAGCAGCGCCACCTGTTCAGCGATAGGCACCAAAAGTTGATACGAACTAACATATGTCAAGGTGCAGTCACATATAAATTTATTTGTCATTCGGTGCAGTAATTACTGAGATAGAGCCTTCTCTGAAATTGCAGATATTGCTGTCCAGCAGCGCCATAAAATGAGTGATTGGCATCAACAGTTGATAGGCCCTAATTTGTGTCAAGGTGCACCTACAGATAAATTTATATGTAATTCTGTGCAGTAGTTCCAGTGATACAGTTGTCGTAAAATTTTGTCACACACACACTCTGACAAACAGACAGGCATTTCTTAAAAATGGTCAAATCGTGTTCTTGACCACTCAAAAAGTGTAAATCCATTAAAAACCCGAGGTCGAAAATATTTTTACGAATTCAATGCTTTCTTCTATTGAATATAGAAAAAAGTAAAAATCATGTAGTTCGCATGGATTAGAAACACTTTTCAGCTGTATTTCCACGTTCATCGTTTAACTTTCAGTGTATTTTGCCTCCTTGATGATGCCTTAAAGTGCTTTAGGTTTTTACTTAGAAAGAAACGGAACTCTCAAAGATTATTTTTATATCTTTTTTCGTTATTTAAAAAATACAATATATATATATATATACATTAGAATGCGTTTATGTAGCCCTGCATTTGTGCTAAAAACAGCAAGGTTGCAAAAGTATATTTTCCTTTTACTAAAAAGTAAGGAATCTTACAAATGTACCCTTTTAACCACATCTCTAAAGAAAAGAAAAATTAAAAAAGTTTGCTTGTCTGTATCCTCGTATATAGTCTAAGCTTTATAAGCATCTCATACTGCATTAAAATAACCCTCATAATTAAAAATAATAATAAATAAATAAATAAATATAAAAATATATTCACTAGTTTTCCCTTACATATCTTAATACTTAAAAGAGAAAAGAAAAGAAAAAAAATTGTAAGGTTATTATAAACCATTAAATTATGATAATCGAAATTTATTTGCTGCAAAAATGGTTCTATGTATATTCATAATATATATTAAATATATTTTGTTGTGTGAAGTACAGTGATGACAAAATATGTTTTAAAAAGACCTTACATAGACCGTGATGCATCAGAAGTTTTTAATGAGTTCCTATACCCAACTTTTTTGCGCCACTGATATCATTTTCAGTAATTAACATCTTGATTAATGTATATTAATTCCGAGCATTCTGTAAGAATTAATGAAAATCTGATTGTGGACGATCAGACAGACAGATAGACTAATTGAAATTATAATCACTCTAGAATATTATTGGAATTTTTTTTTAACGCAACTGAAAATGCAATTACAGCATTTTCCAATCATAGTCCTTAATGTATCTGAATATTTTTTGCGACCCTCTAAACTTGAATGCTAATCATACTATATTCTGTAGAAAACATGTTGTGTGCTTGTGAATTGTAAATGTCAATTTAATTATGTTTTTTGTCGTACAAAGTTATTAAAATATGTTTTATAGAAACATTTCTCTTAGAAAGAAATGCATTGGAATTCTTTTAAGTGTTCCTGTACACAAACCAATCGTGCTTTTTATACCATTTTCAATCGTGAATATGCCATAGTGAACTTGAATAACATATATCAGTTTTAAGGTATTGCAAGAATATTTGTGGTAGTTGAAGTGCGGACAGACAGACAGCCATGTGGATAGATAAACTGAGAAACCGAAGTCTTAAAAATCCTTCAACTTTGTTGGAAAGGGTTAGAAAAAAAAAAAAAAACTCATAACACAACTAAATATATTTTTAGACTTTTCCGTTTTATCAGACAATGAATTTAACATTTTGTGTAACGAAGTAAAACAAACAACCATTAATGTTAATCATAACCAGGGTTGTTATTTTGTGCACTTTTTTGTCAAAAGTCCTGGATACTGGATAAAACTGGAAAAAAACGCATGAAAGTGGACAAAATAAAATACATTCAACTGTACATGTTCTCTGCATAAAATTATTCTGTTAAAGCAATAAATTATACTTTTAACTTTGAATTAGCAATTTTAGCAATAGAAATATTTTATTAGAAATAATTTGATTAATGAAAAGTGTAATTTCATTTTAATCGTGATCATTAAATTAATCAAAGAAAGTGATAATTATATTAGTTATGTATAATTTGCAAATGTAACAAAATAAATCTCTTATGGACTATTATAATATTATCATATTGGATATTAAAAGAAAAAAATATTTAATGCTATATCTAAATCTTTAAAAACAAAAGAAATAGACAAGGCCGTAGCCAGAAAAATATTTCATACATAATATTGACAGTTAAAAATAAAGAATAACTTAACCTCCCAACACTGAACACTCCTACCCTCTCTAAAGAGACTATTTTCAATATTAAGTTTTTCGCGATCAACATGATTGATTAATACATATATGATTATAATCTTTAAAAAAAAATCCAAGTTGTTTCTTTCTCATTTTGTACTTACTATGGAAGTATCTTATTTATTTAACATTTCTATACTAGATTTAAAAAAAAATCTCATAAATGTAGATTTAATGTTTTATCAATTTATGTCAGCAAGTCATTTCAAATTAAAGCTTTCAATTCTGTATAACATTTTATTTGCAATACCAACATGTCATTTTCTTTATCCAAGAATTTAAAAAATCGAATTTACATAATCATTTGATAATTTTATATTCTTATTTTAGTTTTGTAATAATAATAATAATAATAATTGGTAGTAGAAATTCCAGATAAAAAAAAATACAAATTTTAAATTTTACTTCCAAATAAAAAAGTTGTTTATTTTTTACAAAAGTAATATCGATAATAATATAAATGTGCGTATATATATAAAATCAATTTAATGAACATGCAGAAGCTTAAGAGGAGAAATAATAAAAATGTCGATTGACTCCACTCGAATTTCTGAACTTTAAGTAATTCACTGTTGTTTAAATGAAATAAAGTAAGAGAAGTCATTAAATAAATAAACGAGAAAATTTTAATAAGTGTTTGATTATTTTCTCACAAATAGTATATTGTTTAACGAAATGGAATGTATCCAAATTTTTTTTATGTATCTCTGTAAAATAACTAATAGTGCTAGATTCACCAAAATTTATACAGTTTGTGTGACATAGACATGTATATAAATTTAAAGTTCAATCGAATGAGGCATTTAGACGCTATCACATTTTAAGTAATTTCAGACTATAGGCCATAATATTACATATTTTTTCATTGTGTCCCTGTAAAAAAACTATAAATTTTTAGACTCACCAAAATAAATCTGCACAATTCCTTCGACGGTGACTTATAACGTGTGTATAATGTTTCAGCTGAATTGAATAAGGAATTCAGATACCATCACACTTTAAATTATTTGAGCCTTTAGGCTATAATAATAAAGAATTTATCTTTGTGTCCCTGTACAAGAAAAGAAAAAAAAAAAAAAATACGTGTGGCACTCGGGGACTGCCACGGTAAAGCTATTGCACAGCATTTTTTATCAACTTATGCAATTATAATTATTTATTTTATTTATTTATGCAGTATTTTTTTTTTCTTTGATATTAATTCAAGTTTTTTCTTTGATATTAATTTAAGTTACACTTTTTGAGCGTGGTGACCGATAAGAAAACAATTTTTTTTCTTTTATTGAATAAATGAGAAGTTAATATTGTTTAAAATATTTTTATTATCTTACAAGGTAGATATCGAAAACCTCGAGGTACCAAATTTGAATGATCTAACTCTATTTTTTTTTGCCCCTCTGCCCCCCCCTCCCCGGCCCTTCTAATAACTTTACACTTTCAAAAATAGTGCATCCCCATTCGATTTGCAGGCCTCTAAAACCTATCTGTACCAATTTTCAATGGCCTAACTGTATTTCTATTTGTTTTTGCCCATAGCCCCCCTTACCGCCCCTCCTAATAATTTTACAAATTCGAAAATATCCGCAATCGATTTGTAAGTATCGAAAACCTGTATGTACCAATTTTGAACGATCTGACACTATTTTTATTTTTTTGTCCCCCCCCCTCCCCTCCCCCCTTCTCGCCCCTCATAATAACTTTACACAATCGAAAATATCCCCATTCGACTTGCAGGCCTCTTAAACCTATCTGTACCAATTTTGAACGAAAAACTGTATTTCTATTTGTTTTTGCCCCATAGCCCCCCTTTCCGCCCCACCCCCCTACCCGCCCCTCCTAATAATTTTACAAATTCAAAATCATCCGCAATCGATTTGTAAGTATTGAAAACCTCTATGTACCAATTTTGAACGATCTGACACTATTTTTATTTTTATGCCCCCCCCCTCCCCTTCCCCCCTTCTCGCCCCTCGTAATAACTTTACACAATCGAAAATATCACCATTCAACTTGCAGGCCTCTTAAACCTATCTGTACCAATTTTGAACGGCCTAACTGTATTTCTATTTGTTTTTGCCCCATAGCCCCCCTTACCGCCCCACCCCCCTACCAGCCCCTCCTAATAATTTTACAAATTCAAAATCATCCGCAATCGATTTGTAAGTATCGAAAACCTCCACGTACCAATTTTGAACGATCTGACACTATTTTTATTTTTTTGCCCCCCTCCCCTCCCCCCTTCTCGCCCCTCCTAATAACTTTACACAATCGAAAATATCCCCATTCGACTTGCAGGCCTCTTATACCTATCTGTACCAATTTTGAACGGCCTAACTGTATTTCTATTTGTTTTTGCCTCATAGCCCCCCTTACCGCCCCACCCCCTACTTGCCACTCCTAATAATTTTACAAATTCAAAATCATCCGCAATCGATTTGTAAGTATCGAAAACCTCTTTGTACCAATTTTGAACGATCTGACACTATTTTTATTTTTTTGCCCCCTTCCCTCCCCCCCCTCCTCGCCCCTCCTAATAACTTTACACAATCGAAAATATCCCCATTCGACTTGCAGGCCTCTTAAACCTATCTGTACCAATTTTGAACAGCCTAACTGTATTTCTATTTGTTTTTGCTCCATAGCCCCCCCCCTTGCTGCCCCACCTGGGGGCTGAACTTCTAAAATTCCAGAAATTGGTTTTTAGATAGTTGCATTAGCTATATTTTAGAGCAAAAATTTCACGTTTATCTATTTTTTTTGTTTGAGATATATAGGATTATGCGAAATCATGTTTCCCCCCCCCCCGCCCCCCTTGGGGACCGAATTTCGAAAATTCCAAACACCGATTTTTAGACATTTCTATTAGCTATATTTTAAAGAAAAATTTTACGGATATCTGTTTTTTTGTTTGAGAAATGAAGGATTTTGTGAAATTACGTTTTGCCCCCCTCCCCCCCCCTTGGGGGGCGAATTTTTTAGAATTGTTTGCGGCGTTGTCTTTCTCGGGTCGTAAACATTAACGGTGCCCAATTTGGTCCCGCTCGGTGAAACGGCCTAGGTTTCTATAGCGGACAGACACACAGACACACACACAGACAGACAGACTCTGCTCTTTTATTTATATATATAGATGAAGAATGAATATATATATATATACATACATATTGAGAATCTAGAGAATTTAAACTATATGTGTGTGTGTGTGTGTGTGTTTGTGTGTATAAAAGAGGGCTACTTTAAGATCGCTCATTTTAATATCAAATATTTAGGTTATTTTTATAGCAGTATTATATATAAATTCAAAAAAAAATTAAAAAAAAAAAAATACTGCATTTGTGATAATAATAAAATGTATGTATATAGAGTACTCACTCATTTTCTTTCACTATTTTTTCATCACTTTCTTTATTAATAAATGCACTTTGTTTATTCATATTTAAAACACTTTATACACAAATTTTACGCGTACAGCTATTCACTGTTGTACATAGATGATAGATACCTATACACCTATATATACTTTCTCACAAACAGCTGCTTATGTATTCGTCCGATTTCGGAGCAGCTCGTCTCGATCCGTGCGAGCTTCATACAGTCTGCCGAAGACTGCCGAAGTCTGCCGAACTGTGTTAGGTTTTTTTTCGTTACGGTATTTCAGGATTCGGTCGCCGCGCTCAAAGCCCGCGATAAAAGCTATGCAATAGCTTAAAAACAATATAAGTGCTAGATTTTCCAAGATGTATACAGTTTGTGCTACGATAACCAGTAATATATGTGCTAACTTTCGGCTGGTTTGAACAAAGCATTTAGACAATATTGTGTTCACTCATACTCAGGCATACATACATCATCGTCAAAATAGAAAAAATGAACCCATGGGACCTCAAAACATATAGATAGACCAACATTACAAAGTCATGTTTTCGTCATGATTACAATACTTTCCTTACCTGTATATTTTCAGAAAGTAAAAAAAATCCATGAAAGATATATGAACCATTCAATTTCATCATGCTCAATAACAAATTTTTAAAAAGTATTTACGACTATGAGAGAAGAAATGACAATGTAGTTGAAAGCAGCGGGGAAAGAGAGGGGAATTAAAATTGAAACTATAAACTATCCCTTTTGCATCCAATCCACACTTAGAAAAATATAGATATATTTATTTATCAAATAATGTTGACTTTGCATGTCTATTTCATTCATATCTGTTTTGAAGTATTTAAATTGATTGTATACACATACACAGGGTTTCAGAAATTTGTAAAAAAAAAAAAAAAAAAAAAAAAATGGTCGCCAACAAAAATTTCTGGTAGCCCGTAAAAAATATCCTCCGTCGTTTTCTTTCTTTCTTTCTTTTCTTTTACTTTTCTTTTTCAATTTTAAAATTTAATTGAATATAGAAATCAAAATTCTATGCATAAAAACCAATTATTTATTAGGCTATAATGATACACCAGGAAACACCTGTTTAAATTTAGCATCATGAAACCAGTTTTATTATTTTCAGTAAAACAATACTACACCATCAGAACTGACACATCATTACACTGGCACAAGGCACAAGGCACAAGGATTCAGCACCAGGTCAATAGCATAGAAAAACAGGAGCAGTGTAAACCAATTCCGTAAAACAGCGCAATAATTTAACAACGAGTTCTGAAACATGTACGGAGATGTGTAAATCCCCTAATGGTGTATTGATTCAACACAGTGTCTCAAATTGGTGAGAGAAGCAGGTATCAAAACAGCAAGCGTTATCTTACATCGAAAATAGAATCGGAACCCGATTCTGGGACCAATTCTTTCACCAAAATATTTAAAAAAAATTGTTGAATTTTCTTAAAGTTGAAAACATCGCCAGTTAAAAAATAATGGTGGCTGTATTTCACGAGCCCTATACGTATACACATATAATTAAAGAATTGTTTTATATATATGGAAAGAATAAAGACAATTTTAATTTAGTACTCGCAAATAATTAATAGTGAACAAAACGGTATTTTGTCCGAGACGGTTTTATTTTAACCAGGTTTTCTCCAGCGTTTTTTTCCACTATGGAAAAAACCGAACAACCCTGATCATAACCAGTTCTATAGAAGACATGCTTATCATGAAAAACGGTAGTTTTTCGAGTGACACAGCAAAGCTTATATCATTATTTTTAAGACCCATATTTAAAATTCTTATAGTGATAAAGTAGCTGCGTCACAAAAATTTAACCCATTAAGGGTTTTTGTACTGATGTAATATACCAATGTAATGTATGTTAAATTCGTTATGTTTTTTGCAGTGTAAAGATAGAAAATCAAACTTTAAAATAAATCACTCGTACACCATAATGCTTTGAAAAATTTTTTGTGGGCCCCTGTACACAAAACACTAACTCTGTTTGTTCCACTTTCAATAATAATAATTTTTAAAAAAAATGGTGTAGTGAATATAAAAAAAAAAAGAGAATAGAAATTTCAAGAAATTCCGCAAACCTTTCAAGCAGATAGACAAACGGAAATCGTGAACATTTTGCAAGTTTTTTGGAAATTGTAAAAAAAAAAAAAAAAAAGAAAGAAAGAAAGAAAGAAAAGAAAAGAAAGAAATTTGAACTCAAATATATTGTTAAAAGTCGGTGTTTAATATTAAGCAAAATATTCAGTTTTTTGTATTTTTAGGTCAACAGTCGCTTCAAATATATGTGTCTAAATTTTGAAGGCATGTGTATTTCTTATTTAACTTTATTGTTTAAAGGAAATGCATAACTTTTTTAGCAATTTCTGAATACGGTACTTTTCTATTAGACACCTGGCAAGCTTTTTCACACCTTTTGCCATCCAAACACATGATGAGTGATTCCCCCCCCCCCCCCCAAAGGTAAATGCTTACAGAAAGACTTTCAATGTAAGTAAAAAGTTATAGACCGTTAAAAGTTTCTTTGAAGATGTCCACATTGAAGTAATGCTTAAAATATGTCTATTTATTATCACACACTCATTTATCATGCAATTTTACTTATAAAATTACAAACAGATTTATATTCTTATTTTTTAGTACATATTTCTCTTACTAGTGTAGTTTAAAAATCGGTTATCTCTCTATTCTAAACCGATGAGAACGTACTTATATCTTTCCTATAAATAATAATAAAAGTACTGATGATAGTAACAAAAAAAATCATAATTTAGTTTTAAAATAATTACATTTTATTAAATACAGTAAAACTAAAACAAAACTGTAGATAGATATAAACGAATAAAAAGGGAAGAAATTTACAATTCTGAAAGCAGTTAATTTACAGCTCATTGCAGAGCATAAAATGTATATATTTTATAGATGTTACAAACCATTAATTCTTATATATGGACTACATTTTGTGCTCTTCTAAGAAATGTGCTCCATATTCCGCTCCACTTAGTATAGAAAATTAGAAATTAACTGTCTTTATAACTGTGTTTTTGCAAATCTCCTTTCTCACTTTCCATTTTTTCTCTTTTTTCATGTTTTGTAATTCCTCGAAATTTTAGTTAAATTAGAAGATATTTTTCACTTCTGAGGTAAGTTTAATCCTATAATTTTAAATTTAATATATTTTTCTTTTAATGTATTTTTTAACAGAAAAGAAATCAGCATTTTTTTATAATTATAAACATATAATTATAACCTGCATACATTCATTTTTTTATGTTCCTTAATATATATGTATATATACATATTGCATTTATTTATAAATTCTTGTTGTTATTCATTTCAAAAATGCATCTGAAGAAAACGTGAAATACATTTGAATATTTATTATATTATAAATAACGAAAATAATGTTTATGCTTCAAGAAAAATATATTTCAAGTATAATAAATTGTTTATTTCAAAAGGTACATTTTTCACTAAATTTATGTACGCAAAATTCTTACCTCATAAATGTTCGTTTTCCTTTTTTTATTTTTTCAAAATAAAAGAAAGAAAGGGGGGGGGGGGAAGGCGATCATTAAACGTTTCACTAGCAAAATTTGCTGAAGTTTTATTTCTTTGACGACTGTATTCACTAATATGGGTAATTTAACGTATTCTTCCCTAAACAATTTTTAATCTGGAAATTTTTTTCTACTTTACAAAAAAGGAATGATGATTTCATAACAAAATATTTCTGTAATTGATTTGGGGAGATCTGGTGACATATATTTTGTTACTGTTTGCTTAATAACTATGTATTTTTTAAATAAAATATTTCTTTCTTTCAAATATAAAACACGACTTAAAAATAAAAATGACAATTTTGACAAAAGTTTAACGAGTGTATAATGTTCTGTAATTAAAATAAATATAAATCTAAAATTTTTACAAAAAATATAGTTCTATAATTTAAAAAGTATTTATTTGATGATAATAATAATAATAATAATAATAAAAGAACTTTAGAAACCACCCAGAATCTTTTAAAATTTGTCATCTTCCAAAGTAATAATTATTTCTCAATCCAATAATTTTAAAGTGGAATAGAAAAATTTAAACAAATCATCCATTTGGTAAGTAATATTCGTTTAATATTGCCCACACATTTATAAAAGTAATATATTTAATATTAAAGGCTTAAGTATTAGAGTTATAGTATTTTGAAAATATAAATATTAACAGGGAGCAGCCCCCGCTCATCACTCTTGGAGCGATTTAGAGCGCTTCTAAGGGGACTACTCGCAGTTTATTGAAAAACTCAAAAAAAAAAAAAAAGAAAAAAGAAAAAAAAAAGAAAAATACAAATTTCGCCAGGCGCAATCCGGCCTAAGCCGACAGTGGGCGATTATTCAGGTGCTAAATTTCCGGGCTATGCCCCACGCGACAGGTGGCATGAAGTATACGAAAGTTCTTGATTGAAAAGTCTATATGAGTAAAGTCTCTGGGAAATGAAACAGATTGCTAAATACTGGTACTCCTGCAAGTTTCCAGGATAAGATCCCATCGCGACAACGGGCAAGAGCAGATGGTGGAAATTATTGCCAGGAAATTATTATCCTTTCGCGACAAGGGGCAATACTTGTGTAATGAAGAAGACTCTGTTAAATAGCCACGGAGCAGGCAACCAAGTGCTATTGATATTAATTAATCAGTTGAGTTAACTAAATCCATAAGAAAAGAAAATATTTTATTTAACTTATTTATGAGTAATTTGCGCGATATTATATTTTCCAACCAATTATTTGGTCGTGGGGAAGGATTTCTTAAGTGAAAATTTTTGGTCAGGGGACAATGAAAATAATAATGGCTGGGAGTACCCTCTTCGCCACAAGGACACAAGGGAGAACGCCGACGACGAAACCTGTGGAGATAAGAAGGAAAAGGACCATGACCGGTTAAAAAAGCAGTAATGGGTGGGGTAAGGGTCCAAGAGTTAGGGCTGGCCTGTGGCAAAAGATTAAAAGTATGTCTGCCCTTTTCAGACACACTCCACAGGTCTTGCCATTTTAAATTCAAAATTTCCTTTATTCGAAGTTTAACATAAGAGGGAGGGGCGGGGAGGGAGAAATTTACATTTTGGAACTCTGTGGCTTCTTTTGCCAAAGAGTCCGCAAGTTCATTGCCGGCTACTCCCCTGTGGGCAGAAACGTGTGCCAGGGATATTTTTAATTTTAAGTTAGATAGGAGATTTTTTATTTCTATAATCTGAGGATTTCTGCTCCTGTGGCGAGCAATAGCAAGCAGACCCGAGAGGCTGTCACTAAAAATGCTTATTTCTTGGTAATTATGATTATTTGTTGCCCAATCTAGGGCTTGTTTAATTGCAAAAATTTCAGCCTGAAAAATTGTATTATAGTTCTCGAGCCTGCCCGCCCACCGATGGACAGTCTCACCAAACGCAATAACACAGAATGCCGCAGCGACACCCTGATCGGTCTTGGATCCATCGGTAAAGATCGCCACCGAAGCAGAGGGAGAAAAGCTATTTTTAGAACAATTGGTTAACAGGGAAGCAACGTCCTTACCAGGGTGAATATTCCAGCTGCAGGTTGTAGTTTGAAAATATAAATAATATATACGAATTCAATGTTTGTGTATTATATATATATAATAAGTAAAAAAACATTTTTTAATAGTAGAAGCTTGAAACTGGGAAGCCCTAAAAAGTGTTAAATAAAAATTTATTCTTGCAAAGCTATGCTATAAAGAAATGAAAGTTTCAACACTAAGAAAATTCTAGAGAAAGATAGATATTTCACTTTTGCAAGAAAAGAAATTTTTTTTAATATTCAAAGTATTTTTAAAAGTATTCGAAACCATATTCTTAGTTATTTGTTTTTGTAAATATTCGTTAAGCCATAAATTTCAAAGGTCTCGAAAACTTTTTTATATTTTTAATATTTAAAAATTTTTATATCTTGCAAAAGAGAAATGTCTATCTTTATCTAGAATTTCCTTATAGTGTGGAAAGTTTCATTTCATTATAATATAGCTTTACAAGAATAAATTTTTATTTTACACTTTTTAGGGCTTTCCAATAAAAAGCTTCTACTGTTAAAAAATGTTTTCTCACTTAAATTTCTATTTTTTTTTAAGTTTCAAGAAAAAAGCTTCTAAAAAAACTAATCAAAATTTATCGTGATACTGTGCAAATATTGAAAAAAAATTTTTTTTTAATCAATTGACATCTTTTTCTATTAATTATCTCCAAAAATTAACTCATCGGACCTTGGAGGATCGAACCAACGACCATAGCGTTATCACTGCACACTGGCCAAAATTCATAGAACCATTATCAGTATAATACTCTAATCAAAAGTCATATAACATGCCAGAGAAATCTAACAAGTACATATAAAAAAAGAATATTTTTCTCGAATGATTTTTAAAATATTTTGAATATTAAAAAAAAAAAAAAAAAAAAAATCCATCTCTTGCAAAAGTGAAATACCTATCTTTCTCTAGAATTTTCTTAGTGTTGAAACATTCATTTCTTTATAGCATGCCTTTGAAATAATAAATTTTTATTTTATGCTTTTAGGGCTACAAAGTAAAAAGCTTCTGCTGTTAAAAAATGTTTTTTTTTTTTACTTAAATTTTTATTTTTTGCTTTTTAGTTACAAGGAAAGGCTTCTAAAAAATTAATCAAAAATTCTTATGATACTGTGTAGATATTGAAAATTTTTCATTTATCAATTGACACCTTTTCTATTAATTTTTTCAAAATTAACCCATCGGCCATTGGAGGATCGAACCCACGACCATCGCGTTATCAGTACACACTACTAAACAAAATTCATAGAACATGCCAAAAAAAAATCTAACAAATACATATAAAAAAGGAATATTGTTCTCAAATCCTTTTAAAAATATTTTGCATATTTAAGAGGTGAAACACACAAGAGGTGAAAAATACCTCTTGCAAAAGTGAAATATTTATATTTCTCTTTAAAATTTTCTTATTCTTAAAACTTTTTTTTTCTTTCTTTTTTTATAGCATGTCACCGCAAGAAAATATTTTTACTTTATGTTATTTAGGGCTTCACAATAAGAAGCTTCAATTTTTTCCCCTTAATTTTTTATTTTTAGTATCTAAATTTCTAGTATTTAAAAAAAGCTTCTTAAAAAGAAACTAATGAAAATTTCTTAGGATAATGTGTAGAAATTAAAGATTTTCTTTTCTCAAATGACATCTTTTCCATTCATTATCTGGGACAAAGTAACGCATCGGCCTTCGAGGATCGAACAAACGACCATCGCCTTATCAATATGACGCTCTAACAAACTGAGCTAACGAGTGACGAAAAAGAGCTGCTTACATTTACATTAAAAAGAATGAACATTGTTTTACAGCGCGACACAAAGACACGATAGTAAAATTCAATTTCAATAAAATTTTTCTAATATATATATATATATTACTTAAATTTTCATTTTGTGCTTTTTAATAACTAAAAGAAGAGTTTCTTAAAAAACTCTTCAGGTACTGTGTAGACAATGAAAAATTTCCTTTTATCAACTGACACCTTTTCTATTAATTATCTGCAAAATTTACTACATTGGCCCTTCGAGGATCGAACTTGAGACGACCATCGCTTTATCGACATCACGCTCTAACCAACCGAGCCAACGAGCGATGAAAAGAACGACTTACAATTACTTTAAAGTGGAGGAGGCTTATCTTTTTTGCGTGACACGAAGACACGATGACACACAATCCAATTTCAACAAAAAGCTAAAGAATTTTCTAAAAAGTAAAAGATACAAATGCTTTTAGTAATATGGAACACTCACGAACTGTAACATGCGAATCGTAACCAAACTTTACAGGTAGTTAAAGGGTATGAAGATATACACTACTACGAATTTATATCGGCAAACGTTATTTCAGAACAGAGATATTGGCGTTCGAAGTTAGAACTATTTTTTTCCATTATTGTGACATCAATCAATATATCGGTTTGACTTTTCTATTTCTTTTCCCCTACTAAACACGCGCTGTTGATTTATTTATTTAAATTGTATTTTCTAATCTTCGGCACGTGCATATTTTTCTTGCTCTAGAATTCATTTTATTTAAAAGATTTGAAAAATAACATTGTGTTTTTATATAAGAGAAATTTCAATTCGAATTTTTAATAGTTTATTTAACCTTTAACTACTGTGACCAAAATTGTCACATAAATTTTGTAAGCAATCTCTTAGGCCGCAGAGTTAAAATGTGAACATAAATTTAATTAACTTATAAAAAAAATTTGTATTTAAATATTCATGTATTAAAATGTCCTAAAAACCATTTTTAAAAAACAGGAAGATGCTCTTTCAAAAAGGAACCGACAGGATTATAAATGAGTATCGATGATCGTGACTAATAAAAAAATACAATTAATGTTAAATTACAGTTTGCGGTCTCTGAGAACGTCAACTGAAGTTAAAGGATAATTCCTATTTTATTATATGACATGGTAACATGGAGCGAATCAAGCAGTTAATAATAGAGAAAATAGCTAATACTAATATTGATAGAATGATTATGATTACAATGCTGTTATCAAAATTGTCTGTGTTTTTTTTTTTTTTTTTTTTTTTTTTTTTCCCGTAAATACTTGTAATAAATATTAATAAATAATATATGATTGAATTTACATATGAAAACATATTAGAAGGCTTTGTAGTGGCCACAACACAACATACTAGTTTTTAATAGCCGCGTGGCGAGGGGATATTTTCAGGTCTATTTCGGTAGAACTTTGCAAACGTTTACATTCATTCTTGCAAGCAATCTGAAATACCATTTAAATAAATCAATCAACATTGCGTGTTTGGTGGGGGAAAAACAGAAAAATTAAATATATATATTGAATGACGTCACAATATTGGAAAAAAATAGCTCCAAATTCGAACACAAATATCTCCGTTCTGAAGAAACGTTTGCCGATATAAATTGATAGGAGTGTACATCTTCGACCCTTTTAACTACCTGTAAAGTTTGGTTACGATCGGCGTGTCACAGTTCTTGAATGTTCCTAAGAAACGTTAATACCATTGAAATATTTGGTTAAGTAAGCTGAAGCCATTTCTGAAACTAACTAAATGAAATATGAAATCATTAATGATGTAGGTCAGGCTCTTTGTTAGCCAAATTACAAATTCATTTTATTTTGGCTAGCCACAATCTATATATATATAATTGTTTGTTTGTTTGTTTATTTTTTAGGTGAAAATTCAAAACAGAATGCATTAGTACTATAGATTTTATTTTTATTCATAAATAAAAATAGAACAGTAAAACATTTATGCTTCTACGTAACCAGTTATACACAATCTACCAATAAGTATTTGGATACTTTTGAATTTAGACGTTTTGACAAATATGTAGAAAAACACTTCACGAATTATCTTGAAACTTTAAGAGTATGAAGAACATGTTATACCTCATATATTTCAAGAAAAGTTCTTCCTGGAAGAGGAAAAGGGGACCAGCAAAAAATTAAACAAAAATCAAAATGTTTTGGATCACCTTGTAAAAAATAATACTTGAAATGCGTTTTGGCTTTAGCATATTTAACACGTTCACCCCGGCGTGACCCACCGGTGGGTCACAGCTACAGTCGGCAGCAAAAGTATCCGAGCACTAGCAATAATCCCTGTCCAAAAAAAGTACACTTAATACTGCTTTGTTAAGTAAATCCTTATCGAGTCATGTTCTTAGTTACCCAAGTTAAAATTCTTGCTGGTATTTGTTTGCTAGTCTAGCATTAAATGCTGTATCCCAGCAAGTAAAATAGCATAAAATACCAAAAATATTTGCTGGTTCCACCAAAATTACCAGCAAGTCATGGTGTGTATTGGCACAGTTTATTGCTTGTCCAGCATACATAATCCAGCTTCTGTTGCTTGAATAGTATGTTGCTGGTCCAGCAGTAATTATGACTACTATTTGCTTGAAATTTCTGCTATACTAGCAGTAATTCACAACCAACAGATGCTTTTTTGTTGCTATTTTCTCACTTTTCACTGGCATCTAGCATGCCATGCTATTTCTACTTAAGCTGCCGACATAACATGTTACGCTGGCAAGCATAGAAAAGCACATAACAGCTTGTTAAGGTACATACCTCTCCAGGCTTTGGAAAAGCTTAAACAACAAATAAGCATAAAATGCTTGTATATAGCTTGTCGTGCTATTGCTGTGTAAGCTAGCTAATATAGCATTTTATGCTGGCTAGCATTATAAAGCATATAACAGTATGAAAATCTAGCAGACAAAGCAAAACATAGCAATAACTAGCCTATTTTCTTTGCTGGTACTAGCATGGATTTTAACTTGGGTAGTCTAAGAACATGATTCGACAAGGATGTTTTAAACAAAACAGTCTTAAGTGTACTTTTTTGACATCGGAATTATTGACTAGTGCTCGGATACAGTCGGCTGCAAAATTATTCGAGCGCTAGCAATAATCCTTGCCAAAAAAAGTACACTTAATACAGCTTTGTTAAATAAATCCTTGTCGAGTCATGTTCTTAATCAGTCTAAGAACATGATTCGACAAGGATTTACTTAGCAACACAGTCTTAAGTGTACTTTTTAAATATAGGAATTATTGGCTAGTGCTCGAATAATTTTGCAGCCAACTGTACTTTTGAGAAGATTATGTAAACAAAATGCGTCGGCGTGAACGTGTTAATGAGGATTCTTCTTATTATCTGTATAAATTTTTATGAGGCTACCACATATATTCGTGGAGATATAATGGTGTCTTTAAAAAATTGCAAAAACATTGCCACTTTTTTAATTATAACACGAAGGGTATTAGACCTAGTGCAAAACCATTTTTAAGAAACTTTGCATACTACAGTCGGTAACAAAAGTATCCGAACACTAGCAAAAATTCTTATATAAAAAAAAGTACGCTTGATACAGTTTTGCTGAATAAATCCTTGTCGAATCCTGTTCTTAGACTGACTAAGGACAGGATTCGACAAGGATTTATTTAACAAAACAGTATTAAGTGTACTTTTTTTATATGGGAATTTTTGCTAGTGTTCGGACACTTTTGCTACCGACTGTACATTAGACATAGCATGCTGCAATCAGCATGCAAAAATGTTAAATGTCTTACTAAGTAGGGTAAGTGCACCAGTGATTGACACTTTTAGAGCAATCTCTGATGTTTTTAACGTTCTAGTCATCAGAAAATAATTTTAGAAATCTTAAGTTAGTACATATGGTATGAAAGACATTCAGAACCACATACATGTTAAAATATACAAATTTGATAACAATTTTTTTTTAATGAATTTTTATTTGACACCCACTCAGTGTTCCAGTAATTAACACTGCCAGTTTTTCATTTTATCAGTAATTGGCCCCCTATGTTCCAGTGTTTGACACTGCTAGTTATTCATTTTACCAGTTATTAGCACCCTATGCTTCAGTGTTTGACATAAAATGTTAAAATTCTTATATGTAAAATATATTATTTTATTATTTTTCTTATTCATTAATTATTTCGGGATAGATGGCAATTACTGGAGCATGCCAATCACTGGAGCACCTACCCTATGAGCTTTTTTACTAAATAATTTTTAACTATGCATGAGCAAGCTTTTTAAAAATTTCATTTGCATAATTTAATAGCTAAAATTATTGAGCTACTTATATCAAAGCCCCAAACAAATACAGTGGAACACCGTTTATACGTTTTTCAAGGGACCGTTCCTAAAAAACGTATAACTGAGAAAAACGTACAACTGAAAATTCGTTTTAACATTAATACACAATAAGGTGTCATATTAATAATAACAGTCTAATCAATTTTCACGATTTCCTTTACATTTATTCAAATAAGATATATTTGTAATTAAATTTAAAATATTTTTAAAAAGTAGAATAAAAATTAAATGATAATTAAAAATATAGAAATTCAAAAAATTGTTTCAAGATTTCGATTTTAACCTTTAAAGACAAAGCGTTTCGTTCTCTAAACGAAGATGACGTTTTTGCAAACAATTAAAAGGAAGGAAAAAAAAAAAAAAAAAACTTGTTTCTAAAATCGTAATGTCAAATAAACACGATAAGAAATGAAAATCTTTCGAGTCGCCCAACGGAAGTGAGTAATAAATCGTCAAGTTTACAAAATGCCTATAAAGTTTTTTTTTTTTTTTTTTTTCACACCCCATCCCTGGAAGAGAAATAGAAATTGGGAGCTCTTCAAGTGGTCACTGGTTACTTGTATACCTACAGTAGCCAACTGCTTATCTCTGAAAATCTCTAACACCCCTCTTTCCCCAGGCTATCGATGCAGGTCACACTTTGTTACTATATGGTTCTAAGAAAAGATAAGAATAAAACATAAAACGCATTCATTTTTTTTTTTTTTTTTTTTTTTTTTTTTTAATCCTGAAATGAAACTCAAACTTGGGATTCTACAAGGAGGTAAAAAAAAAAAAAAAAAAAAAACGTATAAGTGAAATTAAGAATTGACTTGTGTCGTATAAACGAAATATTTTAACATTAGAATTCAATGGAATGATTTGGGACCGAAGTTGAAAAACGTATAAATGAGAAAAACGTATAAATGAGAAACGTATAAAAGGTGCTCCACTGTATCACGTAAATTCAAAACGTTATGAGAGGTGGAATGAGACGAATTTCAGTTCCTCTCAAAATAAAAGCTAAACTATAAGGGGTCTTAGTCACATTTTTATTTTGAATGATCACATCTTTATAATCACAGGCTACAGCCAAAATATATTTCAAGCATTACTTTTTACAGGATGATACAAAATATTTTGAATTTTGTTTAATTTTTTACTGATCTTCTTTTCCAATTCAGGACAAAACTATTGCTGAAATATATGAGCAAAACATGTTCTTTATACTCCTAAAGTTTCAAAATAATTCCTGAAGAATTTTTCTAGATATTTGTCTAAATTCGAAAGTGTCCAAATACTTATGTGTAGATAGTGTAATAATTAAGAATCAATAAAATGATCAGATAGAGGATTATTCAAAATCATGTACCGTACTTTAAAGGACTAAAATATATCATTAAAAAAAAAAAAAAAAAAAAAAAAAAGACTAATCAAACACTTTAACAATGTGATTCTTTAATCATTGAATTCGCTGTGCCAGAACAAACGACAAAGTGGTGTTTCCTTGCCTCTGCATGTCACGGGGATTTTGCAAAAAAAAGTTTACGCATCATCAATGCCATATAACTTGGAGGACTACGAATACGCATAGTAACACCAGATATGTTGAAACAAGTGTGGAGAGAAATGTACTATTGTCTGGATGCTGTTCGTAGAAGTAGGGAAAAACATATCAAAAACTTATAGAATTAAAATAATTGTTATTTTCTTTAAATTTGTTTTGGTAAATGTTTGTTTATAATTAACTTTATTCTAGTATATTGCAATACCATGCTTCATTTTCAGTTATCCCGTATGTCATTTGCACTAATCAGTGCGATATTTGTTTCTTTTTTCTTTTCCTTGGTATTTTCTGTTGACAGATACCACAACCGTACAAATAGCTTTTATTCCGAAAAGTCAAAGCAGATTAATTAATTTTTGCTGTATTACCAGAAGGTTACATATAATAAATTTTGCGAACGGGATTTCACCACCCTTGATATAAACGATTTAAATAGGAAATTTTTCCAAAAATAGCTACCATTGTTTAAACATTAAAACAAAGTAAGAAG
Source organism: Salticus scenicus (assembly GCA_963930645.1). NCBI lineage: Eukaryota > Metazoa > Arthropoda > Arachnida > Araneae > Salticidae > Salticus > Salticus scenicus. The sequence goes on from OZ005648.1 coordinate 288,870,973, forward strand.
TTTTTATATAATTTTTTTTTCCAAGATTATAGATGTGTGCATTCTAAGTATTTATAGTATAAATCTGTTTTAGTTTTAGTACATTGTCAATTGCTGAAACGTCAGTGGTGGCCTCCATGTGGAGACTCAAAAAGATTTTGAATTCTGTGTGACTGTGTGTCCGTGTGTACCGCGATACAGACCGCAAAAATCACCTGATTGACTTGCAAATTGGTACACATGTTCATGAGCCATATAAAGCCAGCTGTATAGTTTTGAATATGTTTTCTGTTTGTGGTTCGTGTACAGAGACACACCAAAATTTTACTCATCATTTCGACCTACGGATAGAATTTCTCTGCACCACGATAGCGGCCTCAAAAATCGGCCGATTACCATGCAAATTGGTACAAATGTTAACGCGTCTCATAAAAATAGCCTTATAGCTCTTTTTTCTGTGTATTGTTTATGGTTCGTGTACAGGGTGACCCTGTACACCGGATTATTTCGAAACTATATTAACTTATTTCTTATCATTACGCCTATAGGCAGAATTTCGTTAAACGCTTTTTAGCATGGTTACATTACATTCAACAAAATGAAATTGACATACAATATTAAGATGCTTAAAAGCATGTTTTCTGTAGAAAATGTGACCTTAGACTTAATAATTAATACACTAGACCTTATAAAAATGTTTCGATAATATCACGTCATTATCCAAACTATGTCAAATTTCAAACAATCATTCATGAGCTATACAGAATAAGTTGTACAGTTTTTACTGGCGTTATAACGTTTGTGGATCGTTTGCAAGAACGCACAAAAGAATTTCGTGACATTACAGCCGATTGACAAATTTTTATTTAAGCGCATTTTTACACATTAACGCTGCATTCAATATAATAGAATTAACATACATTGTTAAACGTATATGTTTTTGTAGCGATTTAATCATGCATATATATGCACTGTTAAAAATTTCTGTAAATTTATTGTAAATATTTATCCAGAGTGTCTGTAAATTTACAGTAATTCTTAGTTAAAAGTAATTAATCGAGATTCTCAATCTTTATCCGGTATTTTTAACTAATTTTACTATTTAATTTTTTAATTAAAATTAAAAATGACTGTTTCTACTTTAGAACAAGCATTCAAAGTCCGAAATATATTCTCACCAATAATTAATTAAATTAATATTAGTTATTAAAATGAATGTATAAAATAAGTTTTTTAACTTCTCCGTTTACTTTTCTCTGTAATTTTACGTAAGACTTAAGATAATAGATTACACAGAGTTTTCTGTTGAAATTTTTAACAGTGTGTATATATATATATATAATTATTTTAAATAATATAGAATCAATAGAAATGATCTGCTGAGTAATGGAAATAAGATATTGAAAATCCACTAGTATCATATTATCAATACAAACCAATAAGTTGAATATAGTCAAAATTTCTAAGACTTGTTAGACTTTTAGTAACTAATAGTAACACTCAATATTTACTATGAAATACTTCTGGATTTCTGTATTGAGATACAAATATATTCCCTGCTAAATTGATTTTAAAATAAATTAATTCAACTCAGTCGGTCATAAATACGTTCTACCTTTTATTACTGAGTGTTAAAATGCTGTTTGGTAAAAGTCGATGGAAATAAGTGGTCTTACAAAATTTTCATTTAGTAATTCAAAACAGTATAAGGTGAAGATGAATCTATAGAATGTGCTCTAAATATCACATTCAGAGACTCGGGCACTTGAGTCAATAATATAAAGTAGGTATGCAGATAAAGGCTACGTTTATAACAAAGTTATTTGTAAGTCATTTAAACAGTATTCAAGTGTAGACATAAATGTACTTAAAAGAAACATTTGTTAATAGTCTTTTGTCAGCTAACTGAAAAAATCCTAAATAAATTTTATAAAACCAGTAATTTGTAATATTAAACAATTTTCACTAAAAAAAGTTAGAAATAACAAAAGAAAATATTTACCTCTATGTCTCTTTATTATGTATTCATAACTCCTTCATGTGGAGTTTTGCTTGACTCTCGCTTATTTTAACTCCTTAACTATTTTCTTTAAATCCTTATGTTTTATACATAAAATTCATACTAATATTTCTTAATGGTAATATGTTTTATATCGTAACATTTATACTATTATTTCTGAATTGTGATATTTTTGTTATTTAATCACCGAAAATTATTAGAAAGAATAACTTTTTGGAAAAGACAGGTGGTAATAAGAGTAAATTTGCTCAGACATTTTGCCCGGGTGAAGTTTTGACAAAACTATTAAAGAGTTAAATATTATAATCAATCAAACTTTTTATTTTATTTTATTTTATTTTATTTTATTTATTTACTTTTTATTTATTTATTTATTTATTTATTTATTGTTTACTTTCTTTTCCCCATATGTGGTAGAGAAAATATTTTTTTGGATAGATGTTATGAAACTGATTGCAATATTGCACATTTTGAAGTTCCCTATATCCGCAAATAAGGTGTTTAACGGTCAGTCTGTGTGTCTGTTGCAAACATAACTCAAAAACAAATATTAGTAGGCAATTCAAATTTGAGTTCTCAATGTATGTGATATAGAGATATTACTAGAAATCTTTTATCGTAGTCGGACAAATGGTTCTTGTACAGAGGCATAAAAGAGAATTCAAACAAATTTCATCTATGGTCGAAAATTTCCATTGCATTTTAACATCTTTGGAATGCTTTAAATATAATGAAATTAACATTTATCGTAGAAAGAAATTTAAAATAGTGTGAAAAATATATATATATAAACATGTCTCCTACAGCATATGTAAAAAATCATGTTTCCTGTGGAATAAGCGTTTGGAAATACACTATCATTCATTTACAAGGCAATACCAAAAAAAAAAAAAAAATCGATGTATTAGGGCTACAGTTAATACTACGTGAATTTAGCAATTTGAGTACATTTAAAGCTGAGCTATGAATTTTCTTTATTTGATAAATTTAAATACACTATGTGATGCATGTATAGTTTACTGTCAATATACAACTCTACCTAAAATTAGTCGATTAAGTTTCAAAGTTTGATCCGAGTGAAAAGTTTCTAAATAATTTGAAATTAATTTTTAAATTTAATTACACCCTTAAATGTTTTAGAAATCTAGCTGCAATATTGAAGGAGGTTATATAATCCCTTCAAGTAAGAATGTATGTTGAAATAATACAGATTCTAAAACTACTTTCAACTGTTTCGAAGTACCAGGAAAATATTATAAATAATACAGCTTGTCTTACATTTTAAACTGTAAGAATACATATTTCTTCTCAAGTGAAGTAAAAGAAATCAAGAAAACTGCCACTTAAATTTGTTTCTTTTAATGTGCTTGTAAATAATTACGTGTAAGCTCATCATACTTCGAAGTATGGTTCTACTAATATATATATATATATATATATATATATATAACTCCACCCCACCCTATCTCCTTTCCCACACTGAGAAATAATTGTGTGATTGACATCTAGAATCAAAATTGTGACTGTAGTAAAAAAAGTTCCATGTCATCCTTATAAATTCTAGCCCCCGTTACTAGTGAGTTCTAAAAACCCCTATTAGAATTCTAGATTGTTTTCCTATATTATGGTGGGGTCAATCTCATTTAAAAGTCTCTGTAAATAAATGTGAACACGAGAGGCTAGTTTTAGTAACTATAATTTTGTTTTATAACCCAATTCTAGTAAATCAATGAGAATTTCTCGCAATACAAAGGATTCATAATATTAATAATATTGTTTCACAATCTAGAAAAGTGTAGATTAGAAATTCTCGATCATTTCGTCTATCCATGTTATTTGTTTACCTTACGCGCATAGCTCAGAAATCGATATTTCTAGTTTAGGGATTTAGACAATGGCTACTTACTCGTTCTAGATGAAAGAGGTATATATATATATATATTTTTTTTTTCTCAGTGCAAAAAAAGAATATAATTAATAATTAATAAAATAAAGAAGAATAAAGTTGTACATCTTTTTTACAAATTCAGTTTTGGCGCTATCTTTCTTTTAGCCAATGTAAGCCAAAGCTTGATGTGCCTTCCTAAAAAAATTAGTTAAAATCTGAGAAAATGATAAGAAATGCCCAATAAAGTAGAACCCCCAATATATATATATATATATATAATTCTTTTTCCAATATTTTACAACTAGTACAGCCCTTATACCAAATAATTTTTCCTATTATTCATGTTTACATTAAGGCCTTTTCCGAAATAAAATTTCTATTCAAAAGTAATTTGTATAATCTGAATAAACATTTCAAAACCTGTAACATGATTTAGGTTTACAAAAACATTATTTTATATAAAGGATAGACATATATTTTTAACATTTCTTACATATAAAATAATTTCATTAAAAAATAATTAATATTGATTTTCTATTTTTATGGCAAAATTTATGTTAGATTACAAACGAAATTTAAGATTAAACACTTTTTAATAAATTAAATTTACCTGAGTTTTTTTTTCTTATTATTATCATTCATTACTCAATAATATAGGTCGGTATTCTAAAATTTATGAATTTTGTTTATTAATTTTTGATCGATAAATCGTTTGAAATTACTCTATTCAATTTTTACTTTACTATTTAAATTACTATTCAATTTTTAATATACAAGAAAAAATTTTACTTTCATTTTTGACTTCGGAACTAATCAATTCAAATATAGAAAACAAAAAATCATAAAAATTAATCTGGTATAACTGCAAATATTGGTAAAATGTATAAACGGTATAAATATAATTACAAAAATATATATTTCAAATTTTAACGACCAAGAGTAAAATACTGACACGAAAAGTTTTATCTTCGTTTTCTTATGCCTACGAGACATTTTATAAATATTCTATCCATCGAATCGATTATTTGATTATTTTTTGTAAAACTCAAAAGATGTAAAAATACATAGCTGTTATGTAAATTAAAATTTTTGTATGTCAGTTATAACATAAGATTTAAACATAGACAAGATAAAGCTTCTAGCTCTAGTTCTTTTTTATTTCGCCATTTATGAGGTTCTAACTCAATAAAAATAATTAGTATATATATACTATATATATATATACATAACTTACTTACGAAATTCATTTAGAGTCATCAGAGATAAAAACTTTGTCTGTTTGTTCGTTTTTTTAACTTATTCAATTTATAATATATAATTTATGATTAATATTTTATAATTTTAAATTATTTTTTTATTTCTGTTTTTTTTTTTTTTTTTTTTTTTTTTTTTTTTTTTAAGTTTAATTTTAATATACATGTAGGTGGATCAAGGATAGATAAATAGATAGACAGTTTTGAATAAATAAAAAATAAAATTTAGATATATACGATACATTCAGTTTAATATATAGACAGATTTTTTAAAATATATTAAATAAAATTAAACCTTAGACACAGACAAAACACGTGTTTTCACACTTTATTTATATGTAAAAAGAAAGAATATGTTTCAGAATAAGTTTATAATTATATTCATTAATCTTTGGCTCGGATTTGAAAGCAAGTTCAATGCCATATACTCAAAATGATTTTTAATATTTATTATTACTGTTATTATTAAATAACGAATTTAGATTTATTAACATGAAGATAAAATAAAATAAAAATAATAAAATAAATAAAATGAAATGAAATATGTATGTATATATATGTGTGTGTGTAGACGATACAGAAATAAAAAATACATAAATAAATAAATAAATAAATGAACAGATATTTTTATGCTGTTATTTTTTATATGAAATAAATGCTTCTCTTTAAAGCAAAGTATTAATTAATTTTTTCCTTATTTAATTAGTTAATTATAATTAGTGGTATATTTTCAACATGTTTGAACAAGGGTTATAAAAAATAATCACTCACAATTACTCAAGACGATTATTGGTCAGAGGAACTTTTTATTTATTTTTATTTTTAAATATAGTTAAAAAATAAGAAGAATGATATAAAACATCAACGAACAATTAGAGAATGTGTTTTTCAGCAAATACAGAATAAAAATTAAATATACATTTTTATTTTGTACATAATTCTGTATATGCACAAAATAAGCATTAATAGTTTTTTCTTATATTAGCTAACAATTTTTCTATTAAACAAAGTTTCATTATCAATTTTATTTTTATTCAATTAGTTAATTAGATCTAATGAAATATTTTCAATATTTTTTAGCAGTATTTTAAAACACGTTCACAATCACCATCTAAACATATTTCTCAGTCGGAAAAAAAAAATAATAATTTTTCACTGAATAATAAATTCCCTTTAGGATTATTATTATTAACGAGAATGAGAAGAAATGCAAAATTTAGAAAATGCATTTTCCACCAATTAAGGAATAAAAATTGTATCGATAGAATTAATACTCTTAAGCCCTTTTTTAATCAATTAATTGTTTCTCTGTTAAATATATACATATATATTCTTTCTTTCTTTTTTTCAGATTTATTTTTTTTTCTTCTTCTTCTTTGATTAAAATTAAATAAATGAATAAAGTTAATGGCATACTCAATAATTTTTGGTATTAGCTTGAAAACACTTTGCCATCACTAACTCAAAATGTCGCATTGTTAAAAAATATTTTATTTTACTATCTTTACTAACTACTAAATTTCTATTTATACAGAATAATAAAACTAAGAAAAAAAAATATTTGTCGCAATTTAAAAAATTAAAAATAATATCAACAAAAGAAGCATTCTCTTTTTTTCTTATTAAAAAAAAAAAAAAAAAAAAAAAAAAAAAAAGAAAGAAAGAAAAAGTCTGTTAAGCAAAGTTTTATTTAAAACATTTTTTCCTTGGTCATTCAGTAAATTTAGATACATCAGTAATCAAAGTTAATCTATCGCAAAGAATTCCATGCACTTAAAAAAAATGTATACTTTATTAATTAAAGAAGAATTAGATGCAAACGAAATAATTATCTTGGGTGAAAATTATCTTGGAAATTTACTTTTTCACTTGAAATGTTAAATAATAAATTTTTATTCATAGTGAAACAACTGTATAGTTTAGAAATGTATATTAAAATAAATAAAAAATGATAATTGCATTATTCTTCAGGCATGCTTCAAAATAGTAAGAATAAATAACATAAAGTATTTTTATAAACTATAACCATCTTTATGTAAAATTTAATTCTCAACCATGCTTTCAATAGAAAGAAGGAACTCTTACCTGTATCTGCTGAGCAGCAACGAAAATTAAAATAGAGCGATATATTTATCTGAGTTCCTGGCTAAGGAATTTTGTACGATATGTGAGGACTTAACACTGGTAAACCCCTCTCTTATACTCTCTCTCATTCAAACCCCGCACCACCCCCTCACGCCCGCTTTCAAATGTGCGCGCAAATTCTAGGCGCCCTAAGTTACTCCGACCCACGCCGAAATTTTTCATTGGTTCTTATAATTCGCGCATGCGCTGTTTAAATAATACGAGTAAAGTTTTTCCAGGCAAATTCTGGCAGAATTGGAAATTATTTTAGAAACACGCAGTTATACCAGATTAAAATAATAGAACGATAATCAAAAGAAAATAGATTATGAAAAAGTATTGAGTATATTTCTTTTATTATTTCTATAATTATGGAGCACGGGATAGAGTTTTCTTTAAATAACTTTGCCTCATAACCTTTTCTTCATTTAATTAAAAGAATATGGATCGAAAAATAACTCACTTTCATAATCAGACTCCTTTAATCACAGTATTTTTTTTTTTTTCTTTCTTTCCATTTTTTAATTAAATTAATCTTAAAAACCGAATTTCACAAAATAATTAGATTATATCGAACTGTAGACATGGAGAATGGATTATAAATTTCGTTCCCGTCTTTACTTTAAAAAAGTTAATCCTGTTAACAACTTTTCGCAAATCTAATATTAACCTACGTGTATAACCTATGATTTACATCTTACCTTCATTTCAATTTTTGAATAAAGAATCATTGAAATATTTAAAAAAAACTTAATTATTATTTTATTATTTTTTAATAAGACACCAAAGTTTTATTTAAAATTTTGCATATTCAATGCTCGAATTCCACACCCGTCGCCGAGCGGTTCTGTGCTAAAATCTGGTAGACGGAAGTTTCGGGTTCGATTCCAGGTCGCACTCTACAACCTAGCCATTTGAAATTCTCCGTGGTTTTCTCATAAACTCGCGTAAATATGGGCTAAGTCCATTAGAAAACCTTCTACGGAGGGTATTCCACCTCTAGGCTAGTTCCATTTTTTAATCAAATTAATCTTAAAAACCGAATTTCGCAAATTAGTTAGATTATATCGAACTGTAGACATGGAGAATGGATTATAAATTTCGTTACCGTCTTTTTATTCTAAAAAGCTAATCCTGTTAACATTTTTTCGCAAATCTAATATTAACCTACGTGTATTGTATAACCTATGATTTACATCTTACCTACATTTCAATTTTTGAATAAAGAATCAATGAAATATTTAAAAATAACTTAATTATTATTTTTTTTTATAAGATATCAAAGTTTTATTTAAAATTTTACATATTCAATGCTCGAATGCCACACCCGTGTTTGAGCGGTTCTGTGCTTAAAGCTGGTAGACGGAAGTGCCGGGTTCAATTCCGAGTCGCACTCTACAACCTAGCCGTTTGACGTTCTCCGTGGTTTTCTCATAAACTCACGTAAATATGGATTTGACTGATTATAAAAACCTCCCATGGAGGGTATTCCACCTATGGCTAGGACCCTAGTGTAGACAACCAGTCTTATCCCGCACGAGACCACACGTTTTCATATGTGATAAGAGGAATCTGAAAATCCCGAAATTGATATGATATCGGTCTGTAGGTTAGTTAGATTGTTACACTGTGTAGAAATTTTGTTACAAACAAATGCTTTAAACAAATGATCGAACTCAATTCATTTTTGACCTTTTACTTTAAAAATTTCGTAAGTTATTCGAAACTTATGATTTTCTTAACATGGAAAAATCGGACAAAATTTCACTTGAAAGTGCATAATGAAGAATATTTTTATCGTAAAGATGTCAGACCAGTTTAAAAATATTATATACTGACAAGAACGTCACTGACTAAGAATTTCTTATTTGCAAACTCCGTACGTTATTCGAAATTTAAGATTTTTTAACATGGCAGAATAGGTTAATATTTTCCATAAACTTGCATTATGAGGATTGTTGCATGGGGAATAGTATAGAATTTTAGGATAATTAAAATAGAAACTAATCCTGATAAATTAACTAGCAAGTTAAGATAAGGTAAACGTATCAAATCAGATAGAAGTTAATCTATTAAGGTTCAGTCCATATAATTTCATGAAAGTGTGTTGCTCGACTATTTTTGTTTCTTTTGATACATGAGAGATGTCTAAAATAACTTTTATTTATTTGTTTCTTTACTACCAACCTTGTATTTTATACAGTTCATAGAAAGTCGTTCTCCTGGTTAAAAATGGGATTATTAGACCTTCATATTTTGACACAAATCGCTTTGAATTAAATTTACGAATGCTAATTTTAAATATTAGTATCAAAGTACATAAGATAAAAGTGCCACGTGCTTTTGTTATACTGCTGTAACTTAATAACTAAAATAATTACAATACTTTAAAGTTCAAGGTAAAACATCAAATTTTTGTTAATTTCGATAGTGAATAACTCTTCTAGGGAATAAAAACCACAAAATAAAATATCACACAAATTAATCTCTGGAATCACACTAATGAGAAAATGTAATTGTAATTGTGTGGTATTTAACCCTTAACAGTTTGTAGGTCCCCAAAGTGTCAGAAAAATGGCATTTTAAGACCCCCCATAAACAAAAAAGAGAAGAAAAAAACTTCTTTGCCAATTTATTAATCTATTAACCCCTTGAACTGCAATTTATTTTCAGTTAGCACTGCTCTTGCAGACAATTTAATTTTCTTAGTTTTAAGAGGAGGGATTGATATAGAAACTTACGGTTTTGTTGCTCAAATAGTTTGTTATTGTTAAAAATAATATTTGTTTCACACATTTATATGAATGTTTATTGTTATATATACGTATAAAAACATAATTAGTGTCGGGAAATTCATGACGAGCTGGACTCGTCATTTCAGTTCAAGGGGTTAATTTATTATGCATATATATATATATATATATATATATATGTATATTGTGTTTATTGTTTTGAGTTTTAAAAATAATGCTTAAATAAATAAATAAATAAATAATATTATTATATTTTATCATAATTGCATTAAAGTAATTTTGTATTACTATAAAGCATATTTTAATACAACAAAATTAATCTGAAATTATTTAACGCGTTGAGCGCCGCGCAAATTCTTATAATCCGTTAAAATTTCATAATGATTCCTCCTGTAATAAATAAAAATTTAGCAATTTGTTTATAAATTTTCAATCATTAAATGCAATATTTTTACTTTTATATCCTATTTTACATCGCCACAGATGGTTGACGCGGCTTTATATCCTATTTGGCACTGTCAGCCAACGATGGCTGACAGGGCGCTCAACGTTTTAATTTTTTATTGGTACTGCTTTTACTTTCGGGATAAAACTTTCACTGAAATGTTTGAAATATAACATGTTCTGCACACTCCTAAAGTTTCAAGATGATTCCTTCAGTACACTGTCACATCTCTGTAATAAATAAATGTAACAAATTAAGTTGAAATTGAAATAGTGTTTTGAGAGATAAATGTTTTCCATACATACATTTACTCATCTTTAAAGACTTTAAAATAATAATAATAATAAAATAAAATAAATAAATAATTTTACATCAAAATATTTCAAATACTGCATTTTCAGTTATTTTATTATTCTGTTTCAGAGTTTTCTTTTCTTTGTTACATGTAGTATTTGATAGGAATATCACAATAGGATATTGAATATGAATGTTTATAATAAAATAATTGTTATATATTTCAATAACAGTACTAAAAATCTGAGAAAATCCCTTCAAGTAAAATTCTTTGCCAAATTAAGCTACTTTAAACCACTTTATTCTTGTACAAAATACGAATTTATTTGTTCGAAGCAAATTTATTTAGCTATTAAATGAAATATTTAAATATTAATTGTACTGGGAAAGCCCATATTTTTTATTTATATGTTACAATAAGTTAAATTATTGCAAACTGCAACTGCATGTTTATTTAATCATTATAATCGCTTGGAAGATTTTGATGTACTACTAAAAATGTTTTTAGAATCACATCATGCTTTGTTACATGTAAATGTTTTCACAATCATATTTAGAATCACATTTTCCTATTTCATTATATTCCTATTTGCTGTATTTTTACATTTTTTCTGTGCTGTAGTTTGTATTTTAAATCAAATAATGAAGCAAATAGAGAAATTTTAGAGAATAATTTTTAACGTATATATATAAGCATACTTCCTGGTTGAAACTAAAGAAATAAAAAGACAAACAATAGAAGAAAAAAAATAATTTTTTTTTCCAAAATATAATTTTTTCGTTTAAGTAGAGATTAACATTTAGTTTTAATCTAATATAACAAAAATTAAGTTTCAACAAGAATGAATAATCAAGTGGTGGGCATAGATTATTAACACTTTCCAACTATACGTACTCGTTGTATCATTTAACTTTCAAGGTATTTTGTCTACGTCATTGCAGAACGGGCAGGCAGAACTGAAATACAGCTAGATAAACTAATTGAATTCATAATCACTCGTAAACATTGTTGTAAAATGTTAAAACGTTTAGCACAAACGGAAATGAAATTCCAGCAATTTCCAACTGAAAACTTAATATATTTGAATATTTTAATGTATCCCTATAAATCTTAACGCTAAACATACAGTATTCTGTAGAAGTTATATGAACAATAGATATCCCTTTTATTATGGTTTGGGCAGTGCGAAAGTATTTAAATAGGATTCTTAAAAATATGTCTCATAAAACACAATGGATCGGCATACTTTTAGCCTCCTAACCTGTACACAAACCAATTGTACTATTTGTATCATTTTAAATATAGAATATTCTAGAGGGAATTTTAATAATATATATCCTTTTGAAGACATTCTGGAAATATGTACGGAGATTAGAAATGAACAGCTGTAAAGATAGGCAGATGGGCAATCAGACGGACAGAATGACAGACAAATTCAAATCATAACCAGTCTTAAACATATTAGCCGAAAAACTCTTTAAAATGTTAGCCGAAATTAGAGCATGGGCAGAAAAGCTGATACATTAATAGATGACATAATATTCTTCGTCTGTCCATTTAATAAACCAGTGGGGTATTTACTTCAATTTAAATAGGGAGCATCTAGTGAACTCGAATAACATAACATCACTTTCAAGAAATACCGGAAATATTTATGAAAGTTAGAGCGCGGACATACAGACGAACAGATGGATAGAGAGACGGGAATATATAGACGATTTCAAATCATAACCACTCTTAAAACCTCGTTAAAAAATATTAAAAACTATTAATGAAATGAAAATGGAATTCCAGCAAATTCCAATTATATCCATTAATGTAACTAAATATTTTTGTGTAGCCCTGTAAATTTTAATACTAATCAAACTATATTCTATAAAAAGCATTTTCTTGTGTAAGTGTATTATCAATATCGATTTCGTTATGATTTGTTCAAAATAAAAGTATTAAAATAATATTTATAGAAATATATTTCGGTTGTCCCTGTTGGCAAATCAATGGTAATATTTACCCCCATTTTCAATAGGGACCATCCTGTAGTGAATTTGAATAACATGTATGAGTTTCAAGAAATTTCATGAATTTTTAAGGTGTTAGAACGCGGACAGAAGAATAGACAAAAAAAAAAAAAACCAAAATCATAAACACTTTTCAATTTTGTTGAAAATTATTAAAAAGGAGACCGGAAAATTGAAATTTTAATTTGCTGATCAGTATTAGTCCATAGATTCTTTAAGCATAGTATCCATTTTTATTCAAATATGTCAGCTGTTTACTGAAATAAATTCTTTTCTTTGTTTTATTTTTATTTTATTTTATTTATTTCTTTTCTTTTCTTTTTTTTATCAGCCGATATTTTAAATGATTCGTTTTACGTTTACTGATTTTTGTGAAGGGCCCGTTCTAAGATCATTGATTTTTGAGAACATATGGACCTGAATCCTTTCTGGATACATTCCTGAAAATATTATTTTTCTACAGCTAGTTGATGAAAATACATTTTTTTTTTTTTTTTTGTAACTAATTAATGAAGAAACCAAAATTATTGCCTAAATTCGGAAGCATTTCGTCTCTGATTTAAAAATGTTACGTTTAATAATATTTAATTTCCGAAACACTTTTTTTTTTTTTTTTTTTTTTTTTTTTGTCCTTTAGGAAAAATACGAATAAATTTTCCTTTAATTGACAGAATTCCTGTTTTTCAGAACTGATTGCCGAAATACATTATTATTACCTCACAAATCAACAAAGTTCCTCCTTTTTTATGCTTATTTTCCAAAGTATACCATATTTTTGCAGCTGTTTTTCCGATATGTGGGAAAGCACACCAGCGGCCGAGTGGTTCTGCGCTCAAAACTGATAGACGTGAGATGCCGGGTTCGATCCCAGTTCGCGGCCTAGCCGTTCGGAGTTTTCCGTGGTTTTCTGTGAAATGTGCACAAATATGGACTAGGACCCCTTAGGAAGGCCACCATGGAGGGCACTCTCCCTTAGGTGTAGGACCCTAGTGCAGTCAGTCGGCCTTAATTCCCACAACCGAACCCAAACCGAAATGTGGGATTATTTCAGTGCTATTTCAATCAACTTGCCGAAATACGGAAAGTCACGGAGGAAAGAATATGGCGAGTTGTTTAAATTTTTAAGTTGCAACGTGGACATTGACGATTTCTTTCTTTTTCTTTTTTTCCCCAATGTATAAAAAATTTGGAGTGATTGCACCCGACTTTCCGAAGAATAAATAATTAGCAGTTGTTCAAATAAATTAAAATTAAAGAAGTCCGAAATCAACCAGTTCAATCGAATAAGGCATTTAACGTTATTGCACTTTGAATAATTTAAGCACATAGGTCATAATGACAAAGAATTTTTAGCCTTCCTGTAAAAATATATAAATGCTAGATTCACCAAAATCAATACAGTTTGTGCGACGGTGAACTACAATATATGTATATATTTTCAATTTAATCCGATGACGCTATCTCACTTTCAATATTTTCAGCAATTAAGGCATAATAATAATAAAGTTTTCGTTATGTTCCTAAAAAAAAAAAAAAAAAAAAAAAAAAAAAACTAAGATTTACCAAAATTTATACAGTTCGTGCAACGGTGACCAATAACACGTGTATAAATCTTTAGCTCAATCGAATAAGGCGTTTAGACACGATCGCATTTTAAAAAATGTGGGCAAATAGGCCATAATACACTGTAAAAAAAAAAAAAAAATCTAAAATAGGTAAAAATTTGTAAGATATTTGGATAAAGCAATGTTTCAAATTGGAAAATTCTGTTTATAACCCAAAATGTCAACCTAAATTGGATACGAAACCAATTTTGGATAAATTGTTTTGGGGTTTATTTTTTGCAGTATTCATACGTATACAAACGAAATGTTTACATTTTGCTTCGATCACCTACTCATGTTAGATTTTTTTTTATATATAAGAGGTGAGTGATACAATATTTTCTACAACGTCTTCATTTATTATAGACAAAAATATATAATACAATAGTGAACCCATACATGACAAGTTTGTAAACTCAAAATAGATAGATTTCCTGACCCATAAACAGAACATTCCAATTTGGAACATTGCTTTATCCAAATATCTTACAAGTTTTTACCCATTTTAGATTTTTTTTTTTTTTTTTTTTTTTTTTTTACAGTGTAATAAAGAATTTTTCTTTGTGTCCTTGTAAAAAAAACTATAAGTTCTAGATTCACCAAATCCTGTACAGTTAGTGCTACAGTGATTTATAACATGCATACCAACGTTCAGCTCATTCGAACAAGTCGTTTAGATATCATCGTGTTTACTCACAAACATAGGGGAGCTCGTGTCAAGACCAAAGTTAGAGGTGTACTAGACATCATCACAGTCACAAATGTAAATTTGCAATATTCTACAACCCTTGTGTTTTTGAGCTATGAGCGATACAAAATCCATTTCGCAAATCGGGATTACATGCTTTCCTTACATATATTCGGAAAGTAAAGCGGCATAAAATTTCACAATCTATATAAATAACGAGAAGTGTCTGCGCTCTGGTGCTCACACTGCTACTGATCGCAGAGCTATAAAACTTGACAGATGGGTACCTGGGACCCTTCTGGGACACCTCATCGAGATTTTTTCGAATTTCGAATCTGAATTTTTTAAATTAATTTTTTTTTTCGATTTTAAATATTGGCATCTATGTTTCATTTTTCATAAATTTATTCTTTCATTGTAATCGTCTGCCTATCTTAACAACGGCTATTACGCTATTTATTTTTTATTTAATACATTCACTTGAAGGCGAAATCTTTTTTCTCTTCTAAATTTATTATATTTATTGAAAATAAAATGTTAATGCGGTAGAAAAAAAATTAAGTATATTAAATTTTAAATTTAAAAATGTATTTCTAACAGTTATGTTTATGTATAATTTTTATAGTATAACAACGATTTATTTTTCATTTTTTTAATCAATTTCTTTAAAAGAAAAATCTTTTTACTTTTTAATTTATAGTATTTATCGGGAAAAAATATATATATATATGGTAGAAAGGATTAAACTGAATAAAATTTATTTATTTTTTATGTATTTAATACCTTTAAAAAAATCTTTTTATTTTATTTTATTTTATTATATTGGTCGCAATCAAATCGTAATATAAATAGCGAGGGCTATAAAATACATGGCACAAAAACTAAAATATTTAATAGATGCTGAGATACAGTCATATTTAAAATCGTAGTTCTCAAATAATTGCAGATCCACCTGTCGTCGATAAATACCCAAATTGAAGTGACTAGGAAAGATTCAATTCTTTTGAAAATTCATTTAAGTATAGTGACCAGCGAAGCGGGAGTAACCTGCTAGTATTTAATATTTTGTTAAGATTAATATCTTCAATCAAAGAATGTTCAATTAAATATTTAAGATTTATATTGATAGTCCAAATTAATTTCTTAGTCGTTTCTTGTTCATAAATAGTTACAATTTTATTTAAAATCCATTTCTAGCTAAGAAGTAATTAAGATATTTTCTTCGCTAAATTCATTAAAGACAAATTAGCTAAAAGTAAAATATGCACACATAGAAAAGGAGCACAAATGCCGGAATAAACTTTTCCCCCTTAAATAAAATTTAAACTAGTTGTTGATGATATGTTATTAATGAATTTTTATATGAATTTTGTTCTCTTGTTAATTAGTATTGTTAACAGTTTACTTTTAAAGGAATTGTTGATTATACGGTATTCTCAAATTAAATAATTATGCATTTTAGACTGTTTGTTAATTTGGAGGAATGCCTTTTAATCTTAAGTTTGGTCTTGTAGTGTCGCAAAAATTACACAAAAACCTCTTCCACCCATACACATGCAATAATTACAAAAGCTTTTGCATTTTTGGAATATATAATACATACAATTAGAATAATAATTTTCAAACATCATATATTTTATTCAAACGCGTTCAATTAAATATGTTGATTACAAAGTTTCTGCATTTTGGTAAGAATATATAGAATTTGAATAATGTTTTACAAAAATCTTATATTTTCATCTTCATATTTGATGAAAATATAAGAGCTTTGTAAAATATA
Organism: Salticus scenicus; assembly: GCA_963930645.1. Taxonomy (NCBI): domain Eukaryota; kingdom Metazoa; phylum Arthropoda; class Arachnida; order Araneae; family Salticidae; genus Salticus; species Salticus scenicus. The sequence continues at coordinate 288,887,820 of OZ005648.1, forward strand.
TTAATTTAATATGTAAGCATTTTATAATTAAGTATGTACGTGAATTAAATATGTAAGATTTTGTAACTATGTTGATTTAAATTTATGGAGTGCAAAAAAAACTTCAAAACACATGCGTAGTGGGTGAAATGCCAATTTAGTGAGCTACCTTTATTCAAAGATATTTAAAACTATCGTATAATATTTTTATTTATGACTAATTATTTTGAAAATAAAATACTGATATATAAACAATAACACAAATGTGTTTACATAACATCTTGAATTTTTTAGAATAAATGGTGAATTATTGAAAATATAATAATTAATTAAAAAAAATTACAAATATGAATTTTAATAAATAATAACCGCTATGATAAGGAGAATTCCAATGATACCTCACTTGTTGTACACAATGACACCTCAATGATACTTTAATAAAATTCACAATGGTACCTCACTATTCACTTATTCCAGTACTGTAGCCGAAGCTAATAAATTCAAATTTCACACGTAGAAAAAAAAATCCTCTGGTGTGTAACAACATACGATTTCCCTTACCTACTATTACACGTATTATATACACTTTCTGGAGTTAATATGGGCAGAAGACATAAAATTAACCCAACAAATTAGGCACCTAATGACTTTCCTGTAAGAGAAAACTGATATATGTGTAAAGACCTAAACAAAATTTACATAGCGAGTAAAAAAAAAAAAAAAAAAAAATCGGTATAGCCTTTTTTTTTTAAACGTGCATTTCCGAGATCTCCCTACCTAATCAGGATGACTGTCAATTATCCTACACTCTCAGAAATTGATACTTAAATTTAACGAAATTTTCTTTAATTTTGACGAAACCGTTTCCCGGGAAATACTCCGACTAATATTTCGTCAAGTTGAGAAAATTACTTTCGTCACTTGTTTTAACATACAAATTTCGTCAAAAGTAAAGAAACATTTTTCCATCCTAGTTTCGTTATACAGAATAAAATATAAATTATAGAATTATAAAATTATAAAATTACCTTCAAGTTCGTTGCTTTGAACGATTAAATAGTATTTATATTTGATGAAAATATAAATAAAACAGAGCAAACTAATAAAAGTCATTGTAACATAACGTCGGAACAACACAAGAAAAAACCCAATATGACGGTAAGGAAAGCTAGCACGTGCTATTGTAATGAAACAGTTTCGTCAAATATTTGAAAGTTCCCGTTTCGTCGAAAATCATGTGATCGCTTGACGAAATGGTTCTCAAAAACAACGAAATTAAGATTGAGAATGCCTGAATCGTGAAAATTGAGTACCTTATTTCTGAGAGTGTGTAGTAACCACGCAATGCATGTTAAAGAGTATCTAAAAAGGGGTTTATGAAGTCATTTTCAAGAAAATCGTTAGAGCCGTTTTTGAGAAATGTCATTCACTAAATCTTCGCAAACTCTACTGTTGACCAGAAAATGACAATTAAAATCATATAACGAATTTGAAAAATATCCGTACAGCCGTTTTTAAAGAAACGCATTTGCAAGACCTAAAATTGACCTTATACAGGACGCCTACACTGTAAAAAATAGTTTCTTAAAAACGAGCTAAATTGTCTCAAAATAGCCCTGAAATAATATATACTTAAATTTGAAAACCCATGTACTCATTTTTGAGTACAATGCATGCTCAAAAATGGGGATGACCAATAAAAATCCCAATATCCCCATGTTTGACATGTCGATATACTCAAAAATGAGTACATGGGTTTTCAAATTTCAATATATATTGTTTCGGAGCTATTTTGAGACAATTTAGCTTATTTTTAAGAAAACATTTTTCACAGTGTAACAATTTTACTGAACGAACCAACTAATACATACGAAAGGGCATATAATAGGGTATTTATATATCAATATGTAAATCAAGTAAAAACTCGATAACGAATTTTTGGACCAAATACAATACTCCTATTACCTACGGTAGTCGGGTAATGGAAGTAAAAAATATATATGTATTTGCATATTCAAATGTTGTATGCAATTTAGCATGTAATTGAATATAGTATGCATTAAAATATTGAAGTATTGACAGGTTAGGGTTTATGTAAGATTTTCAATATTAATGTGAAAATCTCTATTTTATTTGTAAACACAAAATGCACTGTTAAAAATGCACTATTTAAAAATAAGAATATGAGCCTCCTTATATCTTTTTGAGAAGTTTTTTTTATCAAAAATTACGGGAACCGTTGCTTTCTCAAAAATGGGAAAATTAATAAAAATAAATAAAATTACTACTAATTTAATTTCGTGAAAGGCGTTACGATAAATGCGTTTAATTTGTTTTATAAATCCCTTGAATAACGTACACTGTCAAAACACAGTTCTCGAAAATTAGCAGAACTTTCTCATTTTTGAGAAGTTTCATTTCTTATAATAGCTCCGAGTAGGAATTTCTCATTTTTAAGATTTCTTTTTTTACTTTCTCTTACCCATAAGGTAGAGAAAGTATTGTTTTTGGGTCAAATTTTCGAACGCGAGATTTTGTTATATTTACACGTTTTGAGGTCCCCTGAATACGAAAATCAGGTTTTCAGCAAATGGTCTGTGTGTATGTCTGTGTGTGTGTCTGTGTGTCTGTCTGTTATCAGCATATCTCAAAAACAAATTACGGCAGAAAGTTCAAACTTGGTATTCTAAATGTGTATCATATAGGGATGCTACAGTAAGCTTTTCGTTAAGATCAAGCAAATGGTTCGTGTACAGGGACAATCAAGAGAATTCTAATACATTACGTCTATGGGGGAAATTGTAGGTAAGTAGAGTTTAACGTCTATAGACTGCACTAAACCAAATGAAACGAATATATATTTTTTGTCATAAAGATAGTTAACTGAGAAAAATTTTTGTGTATGTAGGAGCTTCGCCTCCCCCCTGGGGGGGGGGAATTCCCCCCCCGAGGGGAGTAAATTTTCATGATGGGTATCATTCAAAAGAGCTCACCAATACCTTTAAAACAAATGGTTGAACTATAAATCTGTGACAATTTAAAACAAAGTTACAGATTTTTTTTTTTTTTTTTTTTTTTTTTTTTACTTTTAACAAAAAAAAAACTTAGAAAAAAAATCGTATTTATTTATTTATTTATTTATTTATTTATTTTTTTATTGAGAGTAAAATGGACTTTCTTTTTATATTTAGTGTTACACTACTTCTCTAATATGGAAATCGTCTGCATGATCATAAAAGATAATTTTTTTAATTAATAATTTTAATAAATTATTTTTTAAAAACAGAATTATTTTTTAATAACCGAATTAAATTCTATATAAATGTAGGTGCATTAATGAAACGGGGGTTTGAGGGTGCGGCAGCCTCCCTCACACAGAACTAATTATCGTATAAAACTCTTCTGAAGCCTAAATTGAATTGTTTAGCATAGGTTTACATGACAGTTCTCGTTATCTTACCTCTTAATCTGAAACCTGTATTTATAGTATTAAATTCCAGGGTAAGAAAAAGTCGTGTGAGTGACATACCAGATTTTTTTTCTCATTTAACTATTCATTTCATGTACAGTCTTATAATATTGTAAAGAATAGTGTGTCATTTGTGAACGCCGTTGCTTCGAAGTAAAGCATCGGGCTACGAAACTAAAGATTGTGAATTCAATTCCCCGTCAAGGGAAATTGTTTAAAAATGGTTTTTGTTTAAATCTAAATTGTTTATCTTTCATTTATTGATTATGTCATTATATTAATTAAGTTTATGTTAATTATTCAGATAATGTTATGCAATTTCTAGACTTTTCGGATTTTAGAATATTCTGTTGTAAAAAAAATTATCAGTTGTGTAAAAAGCGATGTAAAATTTGAAATGAATAGTTAAATGAGAATTTTTTTTTTTTTTTTTTTTTTTTTAGAAGTTTCTACTCGCAGCTATTATAAGAAATGGAATTTCACAAAAATAAGAATATTCTGCTTATTTTTGAGAAGTGTGTTTTAACAGTGTGTGTATTCATTTATATAAATAAGGTAAAGTTAGGAGAGATTGCGCATATATAGAGGATCGCCGGGAAAGAGTAGAGCTTACGCGCTGAGACTCTAGGTAGTTGTACAACATCTATAGTAAAGTGCAGACTTGAATGTGCATTTGACTGCTTCAAGCATCTAAGATAAACTGTGGTTATTTTGCCTCGTTTTAAAAAACGATTGCATGAATCTCCATAACTCTTCCTATGAATTTCTATAGAATGGTAGTACTACAAAATAGTTTTTAATTAAACAATTTCTCATGGACTACTTTATATATGCGATTTGTGCAGGCGGTAGCACGAAAGCTGCATCATTTACAACAATAAATACGACGATTATAGACAACGACATATTAGGTCAACAGAAAAGGAACTGTACTAATTTTAGGTTAAACATGTTATCAAATAATTAAATGTTACTTTTTATTATCTGGTATTGTTTTAATTATGATTCTTTAAAAAAAACATTTCTTTAAAAAAAATAGTAATTCTTTTTAAATTCCTTTTATTTTTCTGTTCTATCTTAATTATTACGTTGAAATAGCCACTCTGAATACAAAAATATTTGCTTACAAAGCCTTACAACAGTGTCATTTAAGTGCAATTATTATTGTTAACAATTTAATTGTGGTTAAAATTCCCACCCTGTAAAGAGAGATTGCGTAAAATAGCTCTCTTGGTTTTATTACCGCTGTCGCTTTAATTTATAGCACAACAACAAAATAGTAATGGAAATGCATAGAATACGAATGAATTCAAAATTATTCAGCGATAGTTTAGCAAAAAAGTAATATTTGGATTTTTTTTATATCATTCTTTTGAATTGTGCGCAAACTTTCCTTGCTTTAACTTGTATTTTCCAAAGTAGTAGATAAATGAAGACATTTATCAACATGATTTAAATTTATTTTGACATCTGTTTAAGGAAATTTGCACCATTTTTTTTTCTTCTTTTTTTTTTTTTTTTTTTTTTTTTTTCAAAAAATCTCTTTTTTTTTTCTTATTTCTAAATAGAAAATATATATCCAAATTCGTCTTAAAAATAATTTTCTCTCTGACGTAAACAGGCTGTTAAGTATTTTTCTGGAAATGGGTAAATCCTATATACATGACATTTACTATAAAATTACACCAAAAAAGCTTAAGAAAAAACTCGATATAGTATATCATCATCATCATCATCATAAATTTTAGCCTTTATTAATCCACTGCAGGATGAAGACCTCTCCTAGGTGATTCCAAACTGCCCTATTTTCTGCAATTCTTCTCCATTCTGCTCGTCCAAATTTCACAATTTCATCTCTCCAACAACACAGTGGTCTCTTCCTCGGTTTTTTCTTATATCTTTGTAAAATAATAATAATAATAATCAAGCATGAAAAATATTTTCAAACATTTCACATTAAAAAAATGAAATTACATGAAGTAATAGAAGAATTAACTAAAAAAGATTAACAAAATCCAAGAAGGAAAGCATGCATTAAAACAGTATTTCTTCATAGTGAATAAATAATGCATGCAAATAACAGGTGAAATTTTGTATATCTGTAAGCCTAAATTAAAAAAAAAAAAAAAAAAAAAAAAAATTACTAATATCAACGCCCAATTCACCTAAACCAGACGTAACCAATGAAACCTAGAAGCACAAGAGGAATTTAATACTCAAATTAAATGGAGAATGAAGAGAAACTAGAAAAATACTTACTGTCTTACATAAAAGAAAAATAAAATAAAATAATATATATATATATATATATATATATATATGTATGTGTGTGTGTAATGCGATGTTAATATACGTTTGTTCGATACACACTAAAAAATTACTAGACCGATTTACGCAGGGGTTTTTCCAAAATCATCCGTGATGTACGGAGTAATTTTAAAGCTGCTGAAATGTTCGATCTGACGAATAGGACAAATGTTAGGGGGGGGGGTCTAATAATACTATCGTTTGTGGCAACCAAGTACATTTAAGTGATGTAGTTACGATTGATATTAAAACCAATACTTATGTCCTTGAATCTTGCAAGTTGGCATATAATTCTCAGTTATTGTACCAAGACACGGGAAATAATCCAAGGAATGTATGTTGACCATTTAAATTAAATTCTTCCAATTAGTTAAAAAGATATTAACTCAAACAATCATAACAACTTTAAAATTAATAAATATTTAATATGAAGCTGATGCCCTTGAAAAAAGTCATGCTTGGCGGGAAAGTTCTGTCGTATTTCAAATAAGCCATTTGAATCAGTTTGAATAACGTTTATCAACATTTTAATCAATAATATAATATCCATTATTCGTAACCACGCGTTGCCATCTTTCAGGGAGTTAGTCGATCACCCTAGTGTTGAAGTTCTTATCCTTGGACACAAAATATTCAGCAACTGACATGTGACAGCTTCGAAAGAAGTTTTTTTTTCTTTTTCTGCGAAATAATTCTGAAGCTATCGGAGCAGACAGTAATCCGATAGAGCTATATCAGGTAAACATGGTGGGTGACTAAGAACTTACCATCCAAGCTCATTCTTATTTTTCCAAGCTTATGCTTATTCTTTGCGTCACCATTGCGATTGCAGTATGGTTTTACATTCTCTTGATGTAGCAGAATTCCTTTTCTGTTCGCTAATACGGACCGCTTTCCCTTGATAGCTGCAATCAGTTTATCAAGCTCGTTATAATAGGTGTTCACATTGATAGTTTGCCCCTGTTTAAGTAGTTCGTAGTACATTGGTCCTCTTCTATCCCACCACAAATAGAGCATCACCTTCTATTGACGAAGATCTGCTTTTGCAATGAATGTGCCTGATGTTTTAGGTTTGAAGCAAACTTTTTTTCTCCTTATATTCTCGTAAAAAATCGTGAATTATCTAAATGTGAAAACGGAATTTCAAAAATTACATTAAGTAATGAGTAATTTTTAAAACAAAATTCTTCACAGAATAACATGGTGTTAGCCGGCCTTGTTAGGTGAAATATCATCTTAGTTTAAAATTTGTCGAAGAGAGATTTTGTATAATCTGCCTCCCTACCCTCAAAAAACGAACACTTTTTTTTTTTTTTTTTAACATATTATTTTAACATGTGCTTGACACGTACAAACAAGCAGTTAACAATAAACACATTTGTATTTTAAAATTCCATGTACTCCAGATATTTGTTATTGTTTAAAACTCTCTGTTCTCAAAGGTATACGAAAGTATTAATGGGAAATTTAAACTTGAAGATCATTTAGCTACAACAGTTTTAAAAGACGCAGTTCCATCTCCTTTATCCCAAAAGGCAGTTTGAAAACAAATAGGCTTTCCTTTTTTTCCTGATCGCTGCGTGGCATTGTTCTGTTTGGGACAGAAATAAATATTTCAAAAGTATATTCACAGATTTTGCCATACCTTTCTGACATCTTTTTAGTCTGGGTAGATTTTTCAAACACTCGTTGTTTATACGTCTCTAAAGAGAATGGTAGAACAACATCCTACAGGCAACAAGTTTTGAAATGATCTTCATTTATCAGAAGAAATATATACGAAGGAGAAAAAAAGTTCTACGCAGTAGGTAAGAACGCATAAATATTTATTCAGAATGTATTGTATTTGGAAAAGCTATGTGCTATTTATGTGTAGAAATTTGTGATATTTCTCTATTAAAACCTTATAAAAGCTATAAAAAGTATCTTTTAATAACCTAGATATACAAAATAAAATCTATTTTCTTGCGACGATACTACAGATTTCTTAAAAAAAGCAATTATAATGATTCTTTTTAATTAAAAAGCTTTATTTATAGATAAGCATAAAAACTTTCAATCAGTTATTATTATTGTTTTTTATTATTATTATTATTAAATCTTTATTTTAAAATATCAAATATCATCAGGATTATCCCTTTGTTCTGAAAATATTTTCAAAAAAAGCATTTTATTATTATTATTATTATTATTATTATTATTATAAGGTTTTCTGTCATGAATTTCAATTCAATTTCGAATTCGTTTAATTTAGAATTAACTGAAAGGTTTTAAATATATCACCAAAATCAGAACATTTATTATTATTCATCGTTTTAAATCTCTCGTTATTTTATGTATTTCATTTGCTGTTTTGTGTTATTACTCTGTTCTGTACTAAACTGCCGTTAAAAAAAGCAATAATAATGTTATAGTGTTTGTAATTATGAATATTAAAAGCAACTAGTGCAGTAAAATTCGTAATATGTATATATATATATATATATATATATTGAATGAATTAATTAATTTGAGATTAACTTTTAATGCAATTAAATATTCATTAAATTTTTTTATAAGTACTCCTTTAATTATTTTATTGAAACATTAACTCCCTTTACTAATATGTTTGGATTGCATAATTCTGAAAATAATTAATTAATTTATTTGTTTATTACAAGCTTATGAGGGACATGACAGAGAATGGAACGGATGAAGAAGATGCTCAAAACAGAGAAAGATGGAGACAAAAACTGAAGGCTGTTGTTGGTTGAAAGGAAACCTCAGCATTGAGGAAAGTCCTAGTAAATAAAAAATATATATATTTATTGTGTAAGTATATGTCTTCTATTTTAAAAATGCTTTGTTTAAATTTCCCCATTTAATAAAGGGCTAAAACTTATATTATTTATGACACATTTTATTATTATTATCATTATCGAGGAACACAATTTAAATGAGTATTTTTATATATTTATCACTTTCACTAAATTTATTTTGATGACAAAAACCCAAGAGGATAAATAATTGTGACAATTTTACTAATGTTTAAAAATGTCATTTCGGAAATATCTCATTTGGTTTTAGTGTCATAATCACTAATATTAATTGCTACCAGTTAAAAAAATTTTAATTATTTAATTAGTTCATTATAAATAATATTTGTTCTCGAAATTACATAGATTGCATTGAACCAGCACTGGTGATTATTTGAGCGATTATTTAATCAAACTATTTTGTATTGAAATATCTTAAAAGAATTCAAAACATCGATACCTTAATGATAATTCAGCTTTTAAATTTCTTCAAGAAAGAAAAAAAAAGGGGGTGGGGGGGTGTATATAAAGAATTTCGATGTTCTAAATTTTCATCCACCCACATATTTTACCATTTTCAATAATGTACAGTCATTCATTCATATTGTTCTTAACTGGAAAAGAATAACTTCCCAGAAAAAATTTTCATAATTTAGTAAAATTACATTTTTTCAATTAAAAATTTTCATTTTATTTTTTCCAATTAAAATTAGTTTTTTTTTTTTTTTTTTTTTTTTTCAGATAATACAACAAACATATAGAAATTGAAAAGGCAGTCTTTCCTTTAATTTATTTAATTTTAAAAATTCATAACCAATGTATATGCTGATTGTACTACTACAGCGTTAACCTTTTCACTAAACTTTATATAGCCAAATATTACTGATAACTGTTGCTCCAACTGGTGAAATAATAATCATTATAATAGTAATAATAATAACAACAAAAACATGCAGTTCACATAGATTATGAATGATCTTCAACTATATTTATTTGGTATATCATTTAGCCTTTAATGTACTTTATCTATCAAATCATATCTTAGAAAACATATTATATTTAAATAAGGAGAAAAAAAACACGTAGTTTCCATTTTAAAGAAAAAAATTTAATGAATTTCTTTTTTGTAGTCCTGTAGACTGTCCAAAAACAGACGGGCTAATATATATATATATATATATATAGCCCTTCTCTTAAAACTTACATCTTGAAAACCCAAATTCAGACGAACAACTAGCAGTAGCAACTGCTGCAACTGACTCAAAAATTCTCTTCTTAGTTCTAAGAGGAAGCGATCACGTGATCGCGAGCGCTCTGATTGGGGGAATCATACTATACACAGGTAGGAGGAGATAGAACATTCTGGATTAAATTTACTTTTAAATTGCACAATATAATAAATAACGGTTTTGTTTAATCGGAAAATAAAATAAAAATAACTTTAAGAATTGAGAACAAGTTAAAGAATTTGTAATTAATGAAATGTTTAGAAAATAAAATAATAAAGGATTAATTAGGGCTCTATCAATGGAGTAGTGGGAGGTAGAATCATTTAAGTTTGAAAAATAAAGGTTTAATTTTAAGGGGGGGGGGGGTTAATTGTATTTCATATATATATATATTGAAAACCTTCTTAAATACTGCAAAAGATGAAACCAAGTATCACATGAAGAACTAGAAAGAACATGAATGAACATTTCTGAAAAAATTAAGCACCCTTTTAATTAATACATACAACATCAATACTTTTTCAAGGGATATATATATATATATAAAGGTCATTCACACTTTATAGAAACGGTTTTAAAATTTATTTTTCTCTTTTGCAGTATGAAATAAAAGTTTGGCAACTTTAGAATAATCGTCTACTACTTTTATATTTTGATTGAAATATAAAAATAAAAGATTTATTTTGAAAATGGCTCCTAAAATTGATAGATGGTTCGAAAATTACAAAACTATACTTTCCGAGGAGAAATATTCGTATCACCAAATTGTATTAGTCGTATCACCAAAAATCACGGTTATTTCATTTCTAGAAAAGATATTTGTAATATATTAAATTTGAAAGAAAAAAATCTAAGTGAAAGTAAAAACGAAAACATGACCACGAAACTTCATCCTAAGACTGTTCGAACGTGGGTAAATATCAAAAAAGCGAAATCTCTGATTCTAAAAAAAAAAAATCCGCCGACTCAAAGATCTACTGCATTGAAATTAGGAATGTCTTTTGGCGCTGCGCTGTAAGTAAAATCATTCATAAAGATTTGCAGTTAAAAAAGATGTTTAAATCTAAAGTTATCTGCTTTTGCCAAAGGATATTGCTGAAAGAAAACAAATTGTAGAAAATGATATGAAAAACACCCAGTTGCTGAAAAACAGAAATTCGTAATGACAATAACACTCCACATGTAATAACATCACTTAAATAAGCATGGAAATATTTAAGTTACTGTATTAAAAAAAATGAATTTTGCATTGCTTAGTTGACTGGAATGACCGCAGGAAATAGCTTCATCAATGTACAGAAAAGTTTCCAAAAGCATTCATTACAGCTGCAGAGTTTTGTTACAATTGGTTGGTTGGTTGGTTGGCTTTTAGTGGCGCAAAGTCCACTATGGGACATATTGCGCCTTTGTTACAACGGGAAATTTAAAATAAAGAAAAAAAAAAAAGTCTCAAGTAAAATCAAAATTAATTCATGCTTCTACCAATTTTTGAAGAAGAAATTCCAGCCTTACATGAAAAGGACATTGATAAAATAGCTTCATGTGGACAAAGCCTCTAGTCACACGTCAAAATCAACTGTCGCGTATTTAGCAAAGGAAGAAACAGAAATAAAATATATCCCATTTAATGCAAATACTTGTAAAATCACCTTGTAAAATCACTGGCGCTTCTCCAATGGACTTTCGCGATTTTGGTTTATTTTAAAGAGTCTTAGGAAAACGGCATCCAATAATATTGAACGAAATTAATGGTCAATTTTCATTGGTTTTTTACTTTCTTCTTTATGTGTATATAGAGAGAGTATTGGATTCGTGAAAATTTTTGAACTCCAGTTTTCGATGGATATACACGCTTTGGGATGTCCTGAACACGATTTGAATGTTTTTAAAAAATATCTGTCTGTCTATCTGTATGTGTCCGTGTGTGTATCACAAATTTTGTGGACGCTGTATCTCCCGAACCAATGAACGAAATTTAACCAAACTTGGTATTTAGTTGGACCCTGATATAAACTGGTGTTTATTAGATTTGTAGAACAATTGCTCAACAGGTGGCGGTGTGATCGCATTTTTTTCTAATTTTTTAACATGGCAGTATAGGACAAAATTTCGCATAAATGTACATAATGAGAGTTATTTTAATTGTGTGATTGTAAAATTAATATAAAGTATTTATAATAGTAGTAGTTAACTAGGAAAAAATTTAGTGCATGTGGGAGCATCGCTTGAGTAAATTTTCAATATGGGTATCATTCGAAAGATCTCCTCAATACCTTTAAAATGAATTGTTTAACTATAGATCTGTGATAATTTAAAACGAAGTTGTCGATTTTTTAATCTTTTTACGAAAAAAAACTTGGAAAAAAAATTTTCTACTGATTTGCAAAAAAAATTTACATCTTTCGGCATTTAGTGATTCTGGCAGACAAAAATCGTCTGCATTTATAATGGAAAATAATTTGCTAATTTAATAAATATTTGTATTGAATAAATTTTGTGTAAAATTATATAGAAGAAAGTCATGTGGTGGCGACATCATACTAGTTTTAATTTGCGGCTGTCAACTTCAAACTACAAAAATGCCTCATTGAAAATTGCGAATTTTTAACCGATTTCTGAAAAAAAAAAAAAAAAAAAAAAAAAGAATTAAGAATAGTGATTATGACTCAACAGGAAGAAAAAAAAAGAAAGAGAGAGAGAAAAGAAATAAAAGCTAAATTTTCAATTTTTGGCGCTAGTTCCTTCCTTCAAATTGGTGATTCAATTTTTATTACTAAAATTCATATCAATACAACTCGTAAATATTAGTGATTTCTATAATACAATATTTCAAGTTTAATGATATTTACAATAATAATTTTTGTTATTGTTAATAGATGCAGATTACTATTATTAATACTAGAAAAACTTAATTATTTTATATTTGACCACAAAGAATAAACTTATCAGTAGTATTACTAATAAATATTTGAACAGTCAACCATTTCAACATGCCAACATAAGAGGAATAAAGCTTTACTTATAATATAAATATATATATATTATATTTTTTATACTTTTTTAAAAAAAGAAAGTCTTTTAAGTCTTTCCGTATGTGTTTCATCAACTTAAACATTGAGAAAATATCTCCAGTTTTATGATGACGTAATAAAAACATAGAAAATATCTTAAAGCAAAATTTGAAGATATTCATTTTAATCTAAAGCGATGAGCAATTTCAACATACTTGATATTACATCAAGCTAGCGAAACATTTTTACAATATATTTGAAAAAAGGAAAAAGTGTTTTTCTTTATAACAAAAAAAGTGTAAAAATCGTGACTAACTTCTATTTTACACGTTTCAAATAAAAGAGGAAAATAGCCATTTACATCCTCGTGGAATGTTTTACAGTTTCGTACTGAAATATTTAAATTCAGTCATTTCATATATCTGGCTCAATTCTTTATATTGTTTCCATTCTTTTTTTTTTTCCATTGTAGCAAGAAGAAGTAAATGTTTTTAGTATCATAAAAATATACAATAGAATTTTCTGTTATTTTTTTCAGCCAGTTCGGAAAAGAAAAAAAAAAAAAACTTTTAAAATAAAGTTTCACCCACAAATAATGAATTGATTAAAAGTATGAACTACAAAATGTGCTTTGTTGAAGTTATTTTGTTGTTTCAAATCAAATTGTCACTGGTAGTAAATAATAACAGTAATAATCTTTTAAAATAAAGTTTTACCCACAAAAATGAATTGATTAAAACTATAAAATGTGCTTTGTTGAGGTTATGTTGTTGTTTTGAACCAAATTCTCACTAAAAGTAAGTAATAATAATAGTAATAATCTTTTATAATAAAGTTTTACCCAGAAAAATGAATTGATTAAAACTGCAAAATGCGCTTTGTCGAGGTTATTTTGTTGTTTTAAACCAAATTCTCACTGGAAGTATATAATAATAATAGTAGTAATAATCTTTTAAAATAAAGTTGCACCCAGGAAAATGAACTGATTAAAACTACAAAATGTGCTTTGTTGAAGTTATTTTGTTGTTTTAAACCAAATTCTTATTGGAATAAATAAAAAAAAAAAGAAAGAAAGAAAGAAAGAAGAAAAAATCAGTATCATTACGACAGCACAAGATACATTGTTAACAAATAGACAAAATTCCAACAACATTTCTTTGTATTTGTTTATAAGGTAAATCTACGAGAGTCAGCGCACACAATTCAAAAGAATGATATAAAAAATTTAAATATTAATCTTTGCTCAACTATTGCTGAATAAATTTGAATTCATTCGTATTCTATGCATTTCCATTAATACTTTGTTGTTGTGCTATAAATTAAAGCAACAGCTGTAATGGAAAAAAGAGAGCCCTATTTTGCACAATCTCTCCTTATAGGGTAGGAGAGATTGCATTTAATTATAACTGTAATTAAATTGGTAACAATAAGAATTGCATTTAAATGACATTGTTGTAAGGGTTTTGTAAACAGATAATTTTGTATTAGGAGTGGCTATTTCAATTTCATATTTAAAAAATAGAAATTTAAAAGAAATTAAAAAAGAATTAAAAATATTTTATTTGAAGATTTTTTTTTTTTTTTTTAAGAATCAGTAAAAAAAAAATAAGACTAAATAAAACATAATATTTAGTTGCTAAATAACACGTTTAACTTCAAATTAGTACAGTTCCTTTTCAGTTCTAATGGTTCCTTGTTTGTTGACCTAATCTGTCGTTGTCCACAATCATTGCACTTATTGTTGTAAATGGTACATATTTCATGTAATTACCTGCCACAAGTAACATGCATAAATTAAATAATACATAAGAAATAGTTTAATTTTAAAATATTTTGTAATACTACCATTCTATAGAAATTCCTAAGAAGAGTTATGAAAATTCAAGCAATCGAACAAGACAGAATAATCACGCTTTGTCTTAGACGCTTGAAGAAATCAACATGCCCATTCAAGTCGGCACTCCGCTGTTGATGTTGTACAAGTACTTGGAGTCTCATCGCGCCCACTCTACTCCTTCTTGCCTATCCGTTATATGCGCAGTCTCTCCTCGCTTTACCTTATTAACAAAATATTTTGTTTAACTAATTGCAATAATTTTTGTATATTTGTAAATAAAAAAACATTGTGTGTGTGTGTGACAAAAATACAACGTGTTTTTAGAATTTCAACAAAAATAATTTTGTTAATGTAGTAAAGACAATTTGTATTTGAGCACATTTAAACAAAATGTTTTGTTGTGCACACCAAATGTTTATTAATTCGACAAAATTTTTCTCTAGATGTGTTATATAGTTTTTTCCTATTTGATGTATTCGCAATGTGATTTATATAAATAATAATAATGGTTTCATCTTGTTACATATATATGGCAAATTTAGTTATTTATTTATTTACTTCAGTTAATTTATATTTATTTTTGCTTAAAATTTCAGTACTACTACAGTTATATCGATTCATTTAGATGATTTTTTTTTTTTTTTTTTTTTTTTTTATTCTTATTTGGTTTATGTGCTTCATAATAAGCAACAAATGCCTCCTTTAAAGATAAACAACATTTTTCAATCATCTATTTGTTGCGTGAGTACTAATGCATCTAAAAACTAGTGTGCTGTGGCCGCCACATGATTTTCTTTTATATTTTCCATTACAAATTCACTCGGTAAAAATAATTTATTAAAATTATCATTTATTAAAATTATCTTCCATGATGAATGCAGACGATTTCCATTCTAGAGAATTAGTATAACACCAAATGTCCAAAGAAGGTCAATTTTATCTCTATATGACATCTTTAAAAAATAAATTAATTAAAATAAATTAAAAAAATAAATAAATCGTATTATTATTATTATTTGTTAAAAATGAAAAAAATCGATAACTTTACATTAAATTACTGCAGATTGATGGTTCAACCATTCGTTTTCAATTAATTGATAGATACCCATACTGAAAATTTGATGGGGAAGCGATGATCCTACATTAAAAAAAAAAAAAAAAAATCCAAATCACTATCATTATTATAAATAATTCTTTTTTATTTCATAATTATTATTATTATTAAAAAATAATTCTTTTCATGTACATTTATGCAAAGTTTTGTCCTATACCGCCATGTTAAAAATTTAGAAAAAGCGGCATGGTAACGACACCTGTTGGACGATTTAATTATTCTATATAAAATTATTAAAATAATATATAAAATATAATAATATTAATATATAAAATTAATATATAAAATATATAATATTAATATATATAATATTAATATATAAAATCTATTAAAATTATTCTATGCAGTAGTTCCTGAAATATATATGCGACAAAGTTTTGTCACACACACACACACACAGACTGGCAAACAGGCATTTTCTAAAAATGGTCACATTGTGGTTAAAAATGAAAAAAATCGATAACTTTATGTTAAATTATCGCATATAGACGGTTCAGCCATTCGTTTCAAAGGAATTGACGAGTTCTTTTGAAAGACACCCATAATGGAAATTTTCTGAAGAAGCGATGCTCCTACATATACCCAAAAAAAAAAAAATAAAAAAAAAAAAATAAAAAAAAATCCAGTTGACTATTATTATTATAAATAATTCTTTTTAATTTCATAATGATTATTAAAAAATAATTCTTTTTATATACATTTATATAAAATTTTGTTCTATAAC
Source organism: Salticus scenicus (assembly GCA_963930645.1). Lineage (NCBI taxonomy): Eukaryota > Metazoa > Arthropoda > Arachnida > Araneae > Salticidae > Salticus > Salticus scenicus. Next base: position 288,904,285 of record OZ005648.1, read on the forward strand.
GCCATGTTAAAAATTTAGAAAAAGAGAGATGGCAACGCCACCTATCGGACGATTTTCACTAGAAATTCAGAGGCGCTGATTTATGTCAAAGATGTCAAAGTGCAACTACATTTTATGAAATTATTCTATGGAGTATTATTACTCCATTTCCTGAGTTAAAGTAGCCACAAAATTTTTCAGACATAGATAGCGATCACATAATAAGCGAGATGTATTTTAAACCCTCAACGATAGCTTCAGGGTCCTAACCCGAGTCCCTTCCCGCTCTTCGATGACTTTTTCTAGTCAATTCTGATCTTATGTTTCTTCCGGTGTTACCCCCCCCCCTTCTTTTTTTTTAATTAATTAATTAATTTTTATTTATTTATTTATTTATTTATTTTTACACATTTAACATCGTGAGTATTTTTCGTTTTCATCCCATGCTTTTTCTATGAATTTTTAGCGTTTTCCCTCGTTTTTTACATTTTAAAGTGCAGACCTTTTCTAAAAATGGTCAAATCGTGTTCGAGATCTCTCAAAACGTGTAAATCCATCAACCTGAGGTCGAAAATTTTTACGAATCTAATACTTCCTTCTATCGAATACAGAAGAAAGTAATAAGTCAAATGACAAAAATATGTTTAAAGTATTTCAAAATAACGAAATAGCTTTTAAAAGTTAAAATCTACTATGTTAGTTTTTTTTTTTCTTCATTCACTATTATGTATAATATTTTTTTACTAAAAAAATTTTTTAACTATAAAAAATACCCCCCACCCCCCCCCCCCCAAAAAAAAAAAAATATATATATATATATATATATACATATATAATAATAATAATAATAATAAATAAATAAATAAAAATTACAAAGTCAATTTTATTTAGAGATATTTACTGAAAATAACAATAAAAAATGTCCGCAATCTACTAATTGTAGATTGCGGACTATGAAATATTTTTAATAATTGTTCCATTGTTAAATGTACTGTCATATAATTTGTCCTAAATTTTCATTTACCATCCTTTATATGTAATTTTTTCTTTTCTTTTTTACTGTTCAAAATTTTCTTAAATCATTTTGTAAAAGTAAACAATTGTTTTGTAAAATTATTCCAACAATAACTTAATCACTCAGCATTTAAATAAAATAGAAAATAAACAAAATTTTTTTTTTTCTTTCATTTGTTTACAGTGACGATTACATTTTCTAAATGTAAATTTGACGATAAATAATAATTGCCAGGAAATAAAGGTCTTACCTCTTCGCTTATCTATATAGTCCTAAGAGAGTAATTTTACGGAAATTTATTTAATTTTCAGTCAAGATTATTAGCAATGCAATTTCAAATTATTTACAGTTTATTAAAATATAAACGTTTGCACTTGCACGGTCTATTGCAGAGAAAGCCAAAATAACTAAACAGTATTTAAATGGAAATTTTAACAAGTAATTTAACGCTATTCAGTTTTATCATTTTCAACTGAAGTGCCAATTATCAGTGTTTTCAAAATGAAAGCCCATTAAGTGTATTTTTATAAGGGTTCTTAAAAATCTCATAACCGATTTAGTTTGAATGTTAATCAAACTTATTTCTATCTCCATTCTCATTTGAGTTAATGTTGTTTGAATGAGAGATTGAAGAAAGTATATTTTGGTATTATGTTAATATTATGTATATTTTTAAACCAACATTTTTAAAAATTAGAATAGTTAATTAAGTAAAATTTAATTAAACAAAAATCTTTAATAATCTTTTTCACCTTTTGCTATTTAGTGCTAAGCCTTATCCTCTAACAAATACGATTAAAATGTGTTAGATTTCTATACTTAGTGTGATATCGCTTTAAAAATTAAATAATAAATTTAAATTAATAAATTGTGACTTTATGTATTCTGTCATTCATTAATTGTATTTATTTATCTGTTAATTTTGCGCAATTTATTAAGATAATTCTTCCAAAATATATCTTAGTGTAGACTTATATATCTGAAAATTAAATTTACTTATTATAAATAAAATCGAATGTATATATATATATATATATATATATATATATGGACAGTTTCTAAAATTGATTTCAAACGAATTTTCTTAGAATTTATAAAAATATACAAGGTATTTTTTTATTTGTATGTAAAATAACGCTAAACTTTTAATTATAAATGGTGTAGTATTTTTTTTTTTTTTTTACTTTATTTATATAAAATATATAACTAAGAAAAAAAAAAATATATATATATATATATATATATATATATATGTACTAGCAGACCCGGCCACGCGTTGCTGTGGCTGAGTTATACGTTGAATTATATTGTAGTAAAGTATTCAATTATTATTTACGAATTATTATTTACGAATAAAGACGAAAACGTTGCAGCCGATGTAAACACCCACGAGATTGAGATTTGAACCTTAGGTCAAAATTTGGAAGCGATTGATAAAAATTTTCGTAGAGTTGATATACGAAAGCGAAGTGATAACGCCACTGACCGTCCGTGGATATAAGAAAAAGATTTCCTATGTTAATCGCCCATTGAATTTTTTGTAAAGTTATTAAAAATCGAGGAAAATTATTTCTTGATTTTAAACCCCGTATTTGGGTATATATATATGTATTAGTTATCGTATGCATGTGTTATTGAGTTATTTTGCTGTCAAATTGACAAAATTTAAATTTTAAATTTCAAGACTATGTCGTCCTTGGTTTTTTTTTTTTTTTTTTTTTTGCATTTGGCGATCAAAAACGTAATACGAAAATATGCATGCCAGATGTATGTTTTCGTAATATGTATTGTACGAAATACTGTTTCATATTATTCATTACTCTCTTTATATAAGTTGTTAAAATAACCATGCTTTTTGAAAGGAATTAAATATGTTCGCCAGATAATTTGGTTAAATAGTTTTATAATAAATATTTTTTTTTTCCCGTAAAGGATGCCAGATATGAAATCTATTCCACTGGAACATATTAGCATTTTATATGAGATACTTTATTTAGACATTTGAAAACAAATTTCACTTCAAATTATTATAGAATGTTTATCATTTTCCTTTTAATTAGTACGTTAGTTGGATATTTATTGTGTAAATATCCTCCTTTGGAATAAAATGTTTATGTTTTCATTCGAATATGAAAGTCAGCCATTTTTCTTCTAGAGTTTTAAAATTTAAAATTCAAATTTTATCAATTTTACAGCAAAAACAACTTAATCTAACGCATGCACACGATAACTAATACATATCGATGCCTAAATATGGGGATTAAAATCGGGAAAAAATTTCTCTCGATTTTTAATAATTTTTTACAAAAAATCCAATGGGTGATTAACATAGGAAATCTTTTTCTTGCATCCACGGACGGTCAGTGACGTCATCATTTTGCTCGCGTATTAAGCACAAATCAACATAAAATTTTGAAATTTATGTTTTAGTCATCTCATATATTTAAGTATATTTTGTAATAAATGTGTAATTTACAAAGTTCTTAGTTAATAACATATAACAATTAATTTTATAAATGAGGTAGGTAGCGTAGATTATTGATATTTTTAATGAATATATTCATCATTTTGAATAAAAATTTTCAATTTTAATTTAATTCAGTGCTAATCGGTGCACGATATTCTTGGTTAAGGGCCCTCTTCACTCACCGCCGCCGGAAGCCGAAACTAATGTTATTCAATGGGAAATTTTTCTTTACAAATAACTTATTAACTAATACATATTTTTAAATTCTGTTTTCACATTCTCAAAGTTCCCAGCTGTTAAATTGACGCACCTTTTCTAAAATATTATTTTTTTTAATTTTTTATATTTTATTTTGAAGCTGCAAAATACGAATTTTCAATTTGTGAAATTTTTTCATTTTGCAATTTCAAAATAAAATATTAAAAATAAAAAAATTACATTTTTAAAAAAGGTCCGTCAATTTAACAGTTGCGAATTTTCTGAATGTGAAAACAGAATTTAAAAATGTGTATTAGTTAATAAGTTATTTGTAAAGAAAATTTCCCCATTGAATAACATTGGCTCGGGCTTCTGGCGACGGTGAGTAAGAAGGGCCGTTAACCTGTCTCTTGCTAACACAAATATTGATTCGATGGTTTTCCCACACATGAGCATGCAACATGGGAAAAACGTAGATTTTCCAAGTCTAAGCCGCAAATGGACATTGTTTGGCCTTGAGACTTATTTATGGTCATAAGCTATTTTGGATTAAATTGATAAAATGACTAATATGTATAATTTAATTTTTATTAAAATTCTATTAAAATAAAAGTATAAAAGAAGCAGACGATTTTAAAATTAATTTTTATGGAAGAGAGTGAAATATAATATGTCTAATGTTGTTATGGATAATTTTATTATAAAATGATCTCATCATTTTAAATATTTTAAAGATGGCAACAGCTGTAGTTATAAAAAGGAAAACAATAAGGCAAAGCCAGAAAAGAAGTACATTTGATGTCTATTTTAAAATTTTAAAATAGAATATCTTATGAAATATTGGACATTTAAAGTAAATAAAGGTATTTTAAATTGAAAAAGATTTTGGAAAAGATAATGATTATTTTAAAGAAGTGGTAAGAAGGTTTTGAGTATATTAAAACTTTAATAGTAAATTCAAATTAATAAAGATGGGAAACATTGAGGTTTAATATAAGAAAACAGCAAGATTTTGACATCATTTTTTAGCAAGAAATATGAGACAAAATTTAAAGTTAAATACATGTATAAATCACAGTTTTAATAAGGAACAGTAAATTGATAAGCTATTAAAGAAAAGTAACAGAAGATTAAGAGAAATAATTATTTAAAGTTTCGAACATCGATCATATAGTTTAGCTTTACAAAACAAATAAATAGACGTAAACCTTCCCATTTTAAATAAGTTTTAAAATATTGAAACGGTTATTTTTTGTTTAGAAAATTGTATGTATAGATCACAAATTTCTTAAAGAAAAAGAAAAGAATGGCAAATATTAGACAGTACAAGAGATAAAATACAAAATAAATAAATAAACTTTCGAACATCATTCATTTTAATAGTAGTTCAGTGCTGATTAATGGACTGACATTAATTTTAAATTTAACTTTTAATTAATAAAAAAATCTATCAAAAGGATATAATTAATGTTAAAATCTACTAATGAAATGATACAGACAAAAATTGGAATGAAATGAAATAATTATAAGATAAAAAGAACTTTTTATATACCATGTTTTTAAGTTTTCTATTGAATCCATAGATATAGTAATAATATACAGATTGATCATTGGGGAGATAAAAGTGATTCCTTTTCACTTAGGAAAAGACGGCGATTTTACCAAAATATGGCCGTCTTTCCCCGAGTTAATACACACAGGAATCGAAGCAGGACACTTTGGTCCCGCCGTTTTGGTCCCGCCACTTTGGTCCCGCCGTTTTGGTCCTGCCGTTTTGGTCCCGCTGTAATTTTGGTCCCTGGCCATTTTGGTCCCGAGACATTTTGGTCCCTCTAATTTTTTGCTATTTTTTAAATGCATATCAGTTTTTTAATATGATAGCCTATTTGTTGATACGGGAAAACTGAAGTGCTCTTAAAATATCTTTAATTAAGAAATATCGTATAGATGAATACATACAGTCGGTAACAAAAGTGTCCGAACACTAGCAAAAATTCCTATGTAAAAGAAAGTACACTTCATACGGTTTTGTTAAATAAATCCTTAGCGAATCATGTTCTTACACTGACAAAGAACAGGATTCGACAAGGATTTATTTAACAAAACCGGATGAAGTGTACTTTTTTTACATAGGAATTTTTGTTAGTGTTCGGACACTTTTGTTACCGACTGTAAATTTTAGACATTACGATTGCTTCCTAGCCATTGAGATTCGAAGAATTTTGTTCTGATTTTTTACGAACATTTAATATATTTAAACTTTTTTTTTCTTTTATATAATTGCACATTCTTTCTTTCTTTTTTTTTTTTTTTTTTTTTTTTAATTGAGATTCGTTTCACACCTGTTTCTCTAACAGACAGTAAAAGGGAATTTCACTGTTTTGTTTCAGCGCATTTGAAAAAAGAAAAATAAAGGGGGGAGGGGGGGCTTTTAATCGAAAATTTCTTAAACAATATTTTAAGGGATTATAAAGGGAGAAAAATGCTTTTCCAATTCTGTGTAATGTATAACTATTTTCTGTGTTTGACAAATGTATCCGGATTGACATTTGTCAAACACAGATTGATTCGTGTGACATTGACTCATGTTTAGCAAATCTGTACAAATTTAATCCCGAGATCATTATTTAGGTTCCTAATATATTCTTTTATTATTAAACACGAATATTTAGAGGATGCTTGGATAAAGCATCGATTTCCTATAAATTTTGTATTCGAAAACTCTAAATTTGAATCCGCTATTTAAGAGCCGCATTACAGTGTTTTATTTTGAAAACCTTGTATTTTATTTAAACTAAAATTTTCAGGACTTTGACAAATTAACAATGCTTAGATCTTCGCTGATATCTAATACCCTTTATCATACAAAATTCACTGCGAAATAATAAATTTTCTGTTTCATGTGTCCTATAGTTGCATCATTTTCAGCAAAGGTTGTATATGTTTAACCCTCCAATTGTAAAAATTATTATTATTTATCTTTTGCCCGAAGTTCCCTCACGTATTTGTTGTCCTTTTTCCTTTATCGTACAAAGAAAAAATCTAAATCTTAAAGTTTTAGACATTTTTTCAGTTTTATTTGTTGCTACAACTTTATGTTGCAAAATAATAATAATAATAATAATGATGAAGATGATAATAATTTTAACTTTTCCTACCCAATTGTTTTCAAGTCAAATGACAAGAATTAGAAATATGAAAAAAGAATTTCAGTTTTTTTTCTGTAATACTTTGATTATTTCTGATATCGGGACCAAAATGGCGGGACCAAAACGGCGGGACCAAAACGGCAGGACCAAAACAGCGGGACCAAAATTTTCTCGGGACCAAAGGGGCGGGACCAATTCGGCGGGACCAAAGTGGCGGGACCAAAACGGCGGGACCAAAGTGTCATGTACCCCACAGGAATACACACGAATATTTTAGCAAATAAAATTTATGAATAATTTATTTACTGAAAGTGAATGAAAAACTCCAGATACATGTTCTTGCTTATTTAAATGCATAGGTATTTAATGATTGAAATTACATTTATTAACAAATTTAATTGCTTTTCAAAATCATTTTACCGTTCTTTTTATGAATAAATTCGCAAGAAGAAAATATTTTTATTAATGAAATATGATCCTGATTACTACCCTTTTACAATTAATCAATGTTCTTTATCGTTGTGTAAAGATAAATTTTATAATTTCATTGACAAATCAACCTTTTGTAACATTACTTAAAATGGACTTTAAATTCTGATAAACAAAATAAGTTATAAAATAGAAATAGAAATAGAAATGTACTACTACATAAATTTATAAACGCATCCAAATTCAAAATTATTTAATAGAATGTATCTTTAAACAAATCTCACGAGCTTTAAATTCAAAGCTCGGAATTGACGAAGAACTCTAAATAATTTAATTATAATTAAATAATTTTATACATTCATTTAACCGATTTTCATTCAACAGCAAGTTTTATTGAAATGTGCAGCATACATTAGAAAATAAGAATTCGGAATTCTCTTTGTGTATTTTTAATAAGGATATTCTTTTATTCTCACATATTCATTGTGAGTTCAATTAAATATCGGTTGATTGTGAATATTAATTGAAACATATATTTTATAGAAATTTCAAAAATTTTATTCATTATAGAACTCATTAATACAATAACTTGAATTGATAATTCCACAGAGGCTGCAAAATGCCATTTAAAATTAATGCCATATATATTTCTTTAATATCTCGATGAGCAAAAATCCTTAACTTTTTGAACTATTTCTATTAAATCAAAGCAGGAGAAACCTTTTTATGAATAGATTAGGAACTTAGTTAAGTGTTTCACTAATTTAAGCTTTGTGTAATTATATATATATACATTTCCTGATCTTGAAATTTACTTCCTGCTAAAGACCACCAAAAATTTATTTTAAATTTCGTGTTCTCGCACAATGCTTAAATTATTATGAGGTTGTCAGATGAAGTTAAAATTAATAATAAATAGTAATATTGCATACTGGGATGTAAAATAATGCAGGTTCGTCTAACAACATAAAACATAAATATTCTTGTATAAAATATAAATATAAATATAAAATATAAATAGTCTTATACTTCATGTTAGTTAACGCTTGGCGATGTCTCTTTAAACGTCATATTTCTTTTTATATTGTTTAACAATATTAATTGATACTTTAAAAATAAATAAATAAATAAAACTATATTTGCATTTTACCAAGTTTTTATTAACTTTGATTCTTGTTTCTTTGTTTGTCCGATACAAATCTTGCAATCAATTTTTAACTAACTTCCCTACTAGCTAAACATTTGAAACTTTCAGAATAGCTCAGAACCCGATGACAACACAATACTTCAAGTCCGATTTTCGTATTTATGATTAGTTTTCTTTTAATTAATTAAAATATGAAAATAATAACCTCCTAATAGCTTTAAAAATAGCATTAAAATATTAGCTATAATTTAATTGTTGACAAAAAAAAATTACGATTTAATTTTCTTTCGACATAAAAATAAATACATTTAATTAAACGTGAACGTTAAAAAAATGTAAAAAATTAAGTTATGCATCTCACAAAAATTGACGTCATTATTACTTTAAAAATTTTATACGCATTGATAAAGTGCTAATGCAGTTCTGTACGCATGCGAAGGGATGACGTCACTGGCCATCCGTGGGACCCAGAAAAAGATTTCCCATGTTAATCGTCCATTGGATTTTTTGTAAAAAGCTATTAAAAATTAAGGGAAATTATCTCCCGATTTTAATCCCCATATTTGGGTATAGTTATATATAAGTTACTGTCTGCATGTGTTAGATTGGGTTATTTTTGCCGTAAAATTGATAAAATTTTAAATTTCAAAATTAAAATGACAAACTTCCATTTTCGAATGTAAACATGAACATTTCATTTCAAAGGGTGATATTTACACAATAAATATCCAACTAACATACTATTTAAAAGAAAAATTATAACTATTTTATCATTTTTTGAAGTTAAATTTGTTTTCAAATGTCTAAATAAAGTATCTGATATAAGATATTAATATGTTGTAGCGGAAAAGATTTGATATCTGTCGTCCTCGGCGGAAAGAAAAAAAAATCGCCAAATTATCTGGCGAACATATTTAATTCCTTTCAAAAACGTTGGTTATTTTAACAACGTATATTAAGAGAGTAATGAATAATATGAAATAATATTTTGTACAATGCATATTATGAAAATACACATCTGGTATGTATATTTTCGTATAACGTTTTTGATCGCCAAATATAAAAAACACCAAGGACGACAGAGTTTTGAAATTTAAAATTAAAATTTTGTCAATTTGACAGAAAAATAACTTAATCTAACACATGTGCAGGATAACTAATTTATAATTATACCCGAATATAGAGATTAAAATCGGGAAATAATTTTCCTTAATTTTTTATATTTTTTTACAAAAAATCCAAAAGATAATTAAAATAGGAAATCTCTTTTTTTTTTTTTTTTTTTCTTTTTTGGTCCCACTAGCGGTCAGGGACGTTACACTTCGCTTGTGTATAGCTATGATTCAACAGAAAAATTAAATTCATAGTATATAAAAAGTTTTTTATCTTACAATTTTTTGGCTTTATTTCATTTCATTACTACTAATAATATTATTATTGTTATGTTGTTATCGTTATTATTTAAAATAATGTGTAGATGCATCAACTCATGGAAAATTACATTTCATTTGTGATATTTTATAAAGTATATTGTATTATTTTCAACTGTAAAATAAACTTCACCGCACTGAAAGTATTACATATTTCGAAGTGTGTACTAACGAATCCCGTAATTACGAAATTACGAAAATATATATATATATATATATATTGAATAACACTATCGGCAAGTTTCTTTTAAACTTCTTACATAATCAGATGTTTATTCGAGATATTAAAATACTTTTTATTTCATTTAAACATTATTTATAGTATTTGAATCATTTCTAATTTTGAATGAATTTCGATATTTCATTAGAGTAGAATAAAATTTAATTAACACGCGTTCAGTTAAAATTAAATGGAATATATTGACAATTTTAGAACATTTTACATAATTTAAGCATCCTCTATAATAAAGAGAAGGCTCTGACTCTGAGAGCTCCGGTTACTGATTGAAGAGCTACAAAACTTGGTAGAGGGAAAGCTTGGACCTTATAAGTGTGTACCTTGCCGAGATATTTTTCGATTTTCGAATTTGAATTTTGTAATTGATTTTAGTCATTAAATTTTCTGTTACCTATCTGTCTGTGTTCACTCTGGGGCTTTCCAGAGCTGATCCACTGATCACAGAAATACAAAACTTGATAGAGGAGCACCCCTCATCGTGATTTTTTTTCAATTTGAATATTTGAATATTTGAATATTTTTTTTTTTTTCGATTTTATCCATTTATTTTAATTGCCTGTCTATCTTTATGCTCTCTAGCGCACAGATTAATGAGAACAAAACTTCAAAACTTGGCAGTGGGGTAACTTGGATCCCGTTGGGGTGCTCCACTTCGAGATTTTTTTCTATTTCCAAATCAATTATTATTATTATTATCCATTGATTTTTCTGCTACATTTCCTAAATTTAATTCTTTCATTTAAATTGTGCATTCCTTAGTAACAGTTACTATACTTTTTTTTCTTTTTTTTTTAGTGTTTTATAAAGTGATATAGAAAAATAATTATTCAGTTTTTTAAAAATTCGTTTAATCACAGTGACTAGCGAAGCAAGTAAAATATGCTACTAAATAAATAATTTAAATTCTCTTAAATTAAATTCGTTTGTTTTTATTATTATTTTAAAAGCATTAATTACAACATTGGATATATCAATCTAAAAAAAGAGAGAGAGAGATTAAAAAAGGGTTAAAATTTAAAAAAAAAAAAAAAAAAAAAAAAAAAAGGAGAAGAAAAAGTATTTTCATTATTTTATTCCATGTAAATTAGAACCAAAGTCTAATGCAATGTTGGGGGGGAAAATGGGGTCCAATAAATTTAGAAAATTTGTTTTCCTAACCTAAAAGAACATTACAAATATAGTAGCAATACAATTTCCACCTTAAAATACTAGGCGAGTCGTATTAATCCTCGACGATATATTTAACGCCCCAGACGCCCGTTCCCGCTGTTCAATGTCTTTTTCTAGTCATTTTTGTCCTATTATTACTTCCGGTGTGAGCCTGTTTTTTTTTTTTTTAAACACACTTGACATTGTGAATTTTATTGGTTTTCTTCCCATGCTATTTCTATGGGAGTTTTAGCTATTTTTCTCCTCTTTTTCTACATTCTAAAGTGCGGTGGCACTTTACACATACTAGGGGAGACGTATTAACACTCGACGATATATTTAACGCCCTAGCCCGCCCGTTCCCGCTCTTCGATGTCTTTTTCTAGTCAATTTTGTCCTTTTATTACTTCCGGTGTGAGCCATTTTTTTTTTAAACACACTTGACATTGTGAGTTTTTTTTTTTTTTTTTTCGTCCCATGCTATTTCTATGGCGTTTTTAGCTTCTTTCCTCCTCTTTTTCTACATTCTAAAGTGCGGTAAAGTCACTCTAGAATGTAGAAAAAGAGGGGAAAAGAAGCTAAAAACGCCCTAGAAATAGCATGGGACGAAAACCAAAAAAACTCACAATGTCAAGTGTGTTAAAAGAAAAAACGGCTCACACCGGAAGTAATAAAAGGACAAAATTGACTAGAAAAAGACATCGAAGAGCGGGAATGGGCGGGCTGGGGCGTTAAATATATCGTCCAGGGTTAATACTAAACTTAAATATCAAATATATTTAAAAATGTAATTGAGTTTAAAACTATTAAGTAATATGTGTTTACCAACAAACCTCGTGAGTTTTTATATTCAAAGCAAAATATTCCAAAAAAACTCATGCAAATTTAATTAAAATAAAAAAAAGTATCCCATACATTCATTTAAGAGATTTTAATTAAGTAGCAAATTCCATTGCAAAATACTAGCTACATATTTTTAAAATATTATTCATAATTCCCTTTGTGTATCTTTAAATAAGTTCCCATTCTCATGCCGACTGTTTTTTATGGTTCAATTAACGATTACCTCTTTCTATACATTCATTTACATGTACATTTCATTTGAATTTGAGAAAAAAGATCTTTCATTTGGACCTTATGATTATAAATAATGGAGTTACTTGAGACATCCGGTAACTCCGCAGAGGCCGCTAATAGGCTGATTTATAAAACATTTCCTTAAATTCATAATTAATAACAATTTTTTGTGGTCTCTTTAATGAATAAATATTATCAGTAACGTAAAATAATTATGCTAATTTAAAGCACAACAACTTTTCTTCAAATCAAATGTTGATTTCTTTTGAGTGCGTTTATTTTTAATTATTTATTTATTCATTCTTTTTTTTTTTTTTTTTTTTTTTAAATACATTTTATATATGACATTCAAATCTTGAACTTATGATTTTTAACTAATGACATTAAAACATTTTTTTTTTTCTCTTTGCCAAATTTTGCAAATTCACACAGTTATGTTTAAAAATTAATCCAGCTTTGGTCGTAAAAGTCTAGTACTTTTTTATTATTATTATTGATGTATACTTGTTTTTCATAGGTAAATGATTTTTCCTTTTCACTAAAAAACAAATTGTAAAACTCAATAACTAAGTCAACTTATTTATTTATTTATTTATTGCAAAATATTGGGTGAATACAAATGTTTGTGCTCAAATTCATCAGTGAGCATCATGGTAATCTTAATCCATGTTAATCTAAGGGGAAAATAATCTCTATTCATTGCACAACGCATGTTTATAAATTTCGTTTTCACATTCAAAATATTCATGACCATTAAATTATGCCCCGTTTTTCAAAAATTGATTTTTTTTTTTTTTTTTTCCCGAAGTTGCAAAATGTGGATTTTCACTAAAGGAAATTTTATGTTTTATAACTTCAAAATAAATTTTAAAACTAAAAAAATAAATAAATAAATAAATAAATAAATAAAATAAAATTTGGGTTGTGGGGATTGAGGCCGATTGACTGCTCTAGCGTCCTAGGCCTGAGGGAGAGTGCTCTCCATGGGGGAGGGGGGAGTGTCTTTCTAAGAAGTACTAGCCCGTATTTACACAAGTTTCGGAGAAAACCCCGGAAAACTCCGAACGGCTAGGCCAACGAGCGCAACCCGGGATCGAACCCGACACCTCACGTCTACCTGCTTTGAGCGCAGAATCTCTCGGTCATTGGTGGGCCAAAATCAGATTTGAAAAGCGAGACATATTTAACGGTCAACAGTTTTCTGAATGCTAAAATGGATTTTAAAAATATGCATTATGCAATGAATAATAAAGGGATTATTCCCATATGTTAACATGGGATTTGGATAACTTTGATACTCACTAATACAGAGCCTTAAATGTGATTTAATTAATTATGTTTCACATATTATCACTAAAAATATAACCGAGAGAATAAATGTTGATAATTCTATTGTTTTTACCATTTAAAAGAATTTGGATGCACTTCGAAAGCCGATTTCTCTGCAATTCCACCACCAGACATACTTTCATTAGATGCAACTCAGTCTTAGACAAAAACGGACTCTTCATTACCAGTTATGAAATGATTCAAGAAATGATCGTTTTGTTGACCGGGAAAGACAGAAACATTGGAAATATGGTTTCAGTTTGCTTCGTTAGGTTAAAATCAGCAGAACCCACTTATATCGGGTTTCTAAGTTTTTTCAATGACGAAACACAGTATAACAATATATATGTTAATAGTTAATCCTTCCGTAATCTTATCAGTGGTAATCCATGAATTATAATTGACTTAAATCACGGATGAAGTCATTTTTGAAATCAGACTTGAAATCACGCAATATATTTTGCTAAATAAAATTTTTCCTAAAAAAGAATAATAATAGAGAACGAGTTATTATTTTTTTTAGGTCAAATTTTCGCAAATTTTGCTATACTAAGGAGAGCAAGTAAGCGAAATTCGACCAAAAAATCAATCCCCCCCCCCCTATCACACTGCTCGGCATGAAAATAGCCCCCAACATCATTTTGGAAATTCTTATGTAAAATGACCTCCTGAATCCCAATATGACGTCTATTTTGCCCCACCAACCGTACTTTTTTAGGCACGGTCCCCTATTTTAATCAGTTTTCGGTAATTTTATGGCTACAAATTTGATTTTTAGGGGGGGGGGGGATTATTTTAACTGTTAAATATTTTCTGAGGGGCTACAGAGTTCAAAAATTCTAAAACAACAACATTTGCGGCAAGGGAAAAATTTAAGGGGGAGAGGGTAGATTTGTCACTGAAATTATGTATTACATTTCTTATATTTTTTAAATCTATTATTAATGTTATTTATTAAACATTATATATTTTTTGTTTTTAAAAGTTAAATTATTTCTTTTTCATTCTCCAAATCAAATTCATGGCCATAAAATTACCGAACAGGGATAAAAATTGGGGGAGGTGGTGGTGTCTCGAGAAAACGTTGCATGACTGGGCAAAATGGTAGTCATATTCAGATTCAGAAGGTCATTTTACATAAGAATCAGAAAAAATAGAATCAGGGGTCGATTTTTTTTTTTTTTTTTTTTTTTTTTTTTTTGCAGCGCATTGTTAATAAATAGTTCAAACACTTTTTAACGATTTACCATACATGTTTATATATATATAAAAGAAGTGTTGGGATTTTTCATTTTTTCCAAATGCACTTCATACCCTACTGCTGTCAATTAAACTTTTAAATGAGTTTCGTGGATTTTTCCAATTCGCTTTCTTTTCTTTTTTTTTTTTTTTTTTTTTCAGTATCTAAGACTCTTAAGAACGCAGTTTTTAAAGACACTTGTGTTATTTAAAATTGTACTCTAACACAGGGTTTGGTGATTTCATGAGAAATCGTTATTTTAGACAATGAAATTTTACCAAAAATGCTAATTTCAATAAATAATTTTTCAGTATCCCTTAGAAAGAAAATGGTCTGCTAAAGTATGTAAAATATTCTATTCTAATTGCCATAAAATTTACAACCTACCTTTTTAACCACTTCTGAGAAATAGTTACATAGATTTGAAGGATTTAACATATAGGAGATAGGGCTTTCCTGGTCCCCTAACACGTTTTGCGGCCCTCTGAATCCAAAAATTAGAATTTTTAGCTATTAGTCCATGCATGTATCTCTGTGTCTGTTAAAAGCATAATTAAAAATTTCTAAAAGTACTTTTAAAAAGTATTTAAAAAATATTAAAAATTTATATCGTATGGAGAGACTGCTCGAATATTTTTGTTAAAATCTAACAAATAGTTTGTGTATCCGTCCAAGATAATTCAAATATTTTACGTCAACGGGCGAAATTTCTGGTAGATACAGTTTAACATATTTAGACAGCACTAAACAAAAAGAATTTAAAATATAATTTTATATACATAAAAGAATGCTTAGAATAGAATATGGTAGAGGACTCATCCACCATTCGTTTACAGGACCACACAAAATAATTCATATTCAAATATTGTGTATATAATCTACAGACAATATTCAGATTTAGCCAAAATAATCGAATGAATACTTCTTTATTGAATGTAAAGCCTTTACTAAATTTACCAAGTACAGGAAAAGGGCTTAGGAATGTACTCATGCCCATTAATAAACAAAGTAATAATTTGGATTCGAAATTTCAACTCTGATATTTTTATTATAATTACGCATTTTGAGATACCCTGAAAACGAAATTAATCATGTTTTTAGCAATTGATATTTTTATATATCTGTAATCAGCAGTCTAGTTCCCTAGAAATAGCTCTACATGGGATTTAATAACCTGCATGTTACAAAAAAACCCCTTTTCGGCAAGCTTAAAGGCAAAGGTAGATTCCTTTACGTTAATGTTACAAAAGTAAAGAAATATTTCATATGCATTAGCACATACTTAGCCAATGGCTTTGTTCCCACACATTGCATTATTTACGTCGCTATTCTATTTTTAAGAAATTTAATTATAAACTACTACTATTCATTCTGCTTAAAATTTTAGGCTAGATTTATTGGTCAGTAAATGTTTCAATTTCATAAAATCCAAGCTCATGATCATTCAACAAATAGAACCCATAAAGATATAGAATTTGGAGACGAAACTTGCGACTTAGCAATGAAATTTGTGATTTGACGTCAAAATTTGATAGTTGACGACGAAATTTTTGACTTGGCGACGAAATTAGTTATTTGATGACAAAATTTGGCGAGATTAGCGCTGGAAAATGGCAGCTTTGGCGTCATTATATTTTCTTCCCACGCAAAAACCTCATATCTCTTCACAGACCAATATCTTGTTTCCACAAGATAAAAAGTCAAAGGAAGCTGTAACGTATTACTCTCAATTTCAATCGTAAATTTAAAATTCTTTCGTAAACCGGTGTTCTAAACTATTCACCACAAACGATATTTTTACCAAGACTAACGTATTATTTTAATTTTATATTTTTAAATGATTAATTAAAGCTGTTACCATGGTTTTTTTATTTTCAGCTATCTTTTTTTATTATTGTTTACACGTGACGTAAACATCAGATTATAAATTTAAGCAATTAAAGCTAAAGAAAAAGTCGGCTTCTTTACAATTGACGAAAAATCACTTTTTAACTTGTAACATTTAAGAAATTGAAGTTATCGAAAAAGTTTAAATACAAAAATTGTTCTTTAGGGTAAGGTGGTAATTCGCCTGATTTAAAGCATTTTCCTATTTTCAATATTAAAGAAATTATGGGTAAATGAAAATTTCCATCCCCTTTGAGCTGGATACCCCATCTACGAACTCGACTGAGATTTTTACTGTCCTAACAACATATCCCCAGCTGGTTAAATTTAAATAAAAATTACTCCAGTTATCGTGTTCACAACTTAACATGGGAAAAAGCGTTATACATATTATATATATGTATACATATATATATATATATATATATATATATATATATATATACTTTTGAACGGAGGGTGGTTTTGGGTTCTAGGGGTCATGATAGGTGAAGATGTGAAGAAATTTTCCAGGAGTCGTGTCATGAGAACCATTGCAATAGGTAGATCTCCTATAAGAAATCTACCTAAAAGAAAAAAGAAAGAAAAACTCTTTAAGGAATATTATATTTTCATCATTGCATGTGTTGCCTCATACCGATGAATAAAGATAATAATAAAAAGCTAAAAGCTTCATAATCACTTGCTACAGCTAAAACGCATTTCATGCATTATTTTTTACGGGGCGATCCCAAATATTTTGTTAAATATTTTTAATTTTTTACTGGTCCCATTTTTGTTTTCTGGGTAGAACTTTAGATTAAATGTATGAGGTATAACATGCTCTTTACATTCCTGAGGTATCAAAATAATTCCTTAGATACCTTTTAAAATATTTCCCAAGACGTCTTAATAGAAAGTGTCCGGTACTTTATTGAAAGGTAGTGAAACATGAAAGTTCGAAATACACAAATAAAAATAGATCATGCATGTACACCAATTATATATAAGAACAATGCATATCGTGCATAACACAAAGTGTATGCGTACTTTTAAATAATAACAATAATAATAATAAATGAAAGAAAACAGCATTGTTTCAGCCATTGTTTTATTCAATAAAAATAAAGAGCATTTACTAAAAGAAAATGCAGTGTATAATATCAAGAAAAAATTACAAAATTATCATATTTGAAAGTGAAGTTTTAAAACAGGTGTGCCCTGTAGTTTTCTAAAAAATTGTTGTTCTGTCATACAATTTCATCGCGAATTTAGTATTATTTTTGTCAACACATTATAATTGTGTTAAGAAACGGATGTTTTTCTTTTAAAAAGCAGTCATTTATTTTTGTTGTAGATATTTTTTTATTTTGAAAGTTTTAAAGCACATTTTATATGTATGATACATATTTTGAGATAAATACACCCAAATAAAATGCATAAAGTTCTTAAATGCGTAGTAATAATAATATTAAGTAATAATAATATTAATAGTAAGTGGTTAATTTTACATTTCTACTCCAGAAGTAAACAAAACTGCCAGCAAGAAAGTAAAATCACAGCCAACGCGGAAATATAGTGAAAGTTATTTTAAATGTCATATTTGTACGAATTAGTTTTTTTTATATCCTCATCACATTTAAATATAAAAATAAAAATAAAAATAATGCAGTTAGCATAGATTATTATCACTTTCCAACTGTACGTAATTGCCCCATAGTTTAACCTTCTATGTACTTTGCCTACGGGATCACACACCGGACAAATAGGGTGAGATAAATGTAAGTTAATTGAATTCCTAATTACTCTTAAATGTTCTTGACAAGTGCTGAAAATGCTTAATACAAACGGGAACGCACTTCTAGCAATTTTCAATTGTAGCCTTTAATGCATCTGAATATTTTAAGGTAACCTTGCAAATATTAACGATAAACTACCATATTTTATAAAAAGTATATAAATAATATATATATATATATGTCAATTGTATATGAATTGTGAAGCACAAAGTTAATTTTTAAAAAAAATGTCTGTGATAAAACGCAATGAATTGGCATTTTCGGGGTTTCATTGTAAACAAATCAGTTGTGCTAGTAATACAATTTTAAATGTGGAATAGGGCAGAGGTAACTTCAAGAACATCTATAATATGAAGAAATTCTGAAAATATGGACGCTAGAGGCGGACAGACGGATAGTCTTACGGATAAAACTAAAGAGAAATAGACCAATTCAAATCAAAATCACTCTCAAACATTATTAGAAAATGTTTAAAATGTTTAATAAATACCAAAAGGCAATTCCAGCAATTTTCATCTGTAGCCTTTAATGTATCTGAATATTTTTGTGTAGCCCTGTAAATCTTAATGCTAATCATAAAATATTCCAAAGAAAACTTTTTTTTTTTTTTTTTTTTTTTTTTTTTTTTTTACGCACATGAATAATAAATGTCAATTTCATTGTGAATGGTGTAAGATAAAGATATTAAAATATGATTTAAAGAAATATCTCCCACAGAAAACAATGCTTTGGAATTCTTTGGGGTGTCCCGAACCACACAAACCAGCGATGGTATTTACGACCATTTTCAATAGTGATCATTTCGTAGTGAGCTCGAATATCAGATTTCTGTTACAAGGAATTCGATGAATATTTACGAAAGTTATGGCGCAGACAGACAGACAAACAAACTGAAGTCATAAACACTTTTCAATTTTGTTGGAAAAAGTTAAAAAAGAAATTTCTGTGCGTTAACGTAATAACGAGGAAATGAGAGTTTGCCTTTAAAATATTTAACGTAATTAGCATAAACTATTTCTTCAAAATGTGCATATAATGAGCCTACACTTATTTGTAGTATTTTAAATGCCCCCCCCCCCCCCTCTTTCGCGACTTGGAAAAAGTTTAAGAACCATTGTTTAAAATTTTATAATTGGAGCTGCACTCAATATATTAATAGATATTTATCGGAAAGTGGTATATCAAGTTAAAAAAAAAAAAAAAAAAAAAAAAAAAAACTCATTAATGCAATTAATGGCTATTCAGTGCCCCCCCCCCCTCAAAAAAAAAAAAAAAAAAACACTGACCTTCACTATTGAATATTAGAATTGTAAATTTTTTATCAGTCTAGAATAACACTTTGAAAAACCTTAGCCCCCCCCCCCCAAAAAAAAAAAAAAAAAGTCAAGTTCTGGATCCGCCACTGTGGCTATCGATTTAAAATAATTTATGTAAAAATAAAATATGCTATGTAACTTCATATTTTCTAATAAAGGCATAATATCTGAAAATGTAGCATAATGCCTGTACAAAGTATCATTTTTTCTTGAATAAATTGGATAAAGAACTGAAATAAATTAAATATTCATTTTTCATCATAAATTTATAAGTACGTACTTGGTCATTAAACGCAGAATAATATAATATGTAACTTACATTATATTGGACTTGATGTTTAAAAAAATAGGAAGATATTGGAAAAGGCTTTTAAAACACATTTATTATTCATTTATGATTCTCTGAGAAGTAAAACTCTTCAGTTTTTAAAATATTTTATGTTTTTCAAGATGATGGTGAATTTTCATTGATAAGATAAATTTCTGTCAGCTTGTGTTTAAAGTTTTAAAAACTCCCAACTTTTTCAATAGTTAATAGTTAATATGTGTGTGTGCGTGTTTATGTATATATATATATATTTAAAGGAAAATCAGAAGTTCAGGTCTTTTTTATTTTTATTTTGGTATTTTATATTTTATTTTGATATAATGCTGAAGTTATACAATGAATCATAAAAAAATGTTAGTATATGAACACAACTTTAGCGAGTTATTTTTAAATATTAAGTATTTTAAGTATTATTCGTAAATAATGTTTCGATGCGTAGCATTACGGTTTTACATAACATATAATATATCATAAAAATATTAATATAGCATTTAATTAAAAGACATAAACTATTTTTGTTAACAATTTTATGATTATTTAATTGTAATAGATTATTTAATCAACAAATGTTAATTATTTCAACTAAGAAAGAAACATTTACAGATATTTTCAGTTAGCTTGCTTTTTATTCAGAAAAAGTGAAACAGATAATTTGGTAAATTTAAGATACTTTATCGTCTGAATACTTTTGTACTTTACATTTAGGAGACCGTGAACTCTAAAGTTAGTAGATCCGATTAATTAAAATTAACCATTTAAGGAAACGTTTAATATTTATTGAATGATATAAAACTTGTATTAATTAAGATGTATATATATATATTAAAACTATTAGTATTTTTATTTATATGACGGTATGTAACTCTCATGAACTTCTCTATCTGTCTCTCAATCAACAGATCAAAGTTCTTGTTTTGGGGATTTTATAATAGCAAAAAATAGTGTCTATTTCGGAACAATATATCAACAATTTGAAAAAAAAATATATATATATATATACTCACTTCTGCTGCCAGAAAAATAATATATATAATATGCTCACACATGTTGCCAAAAAAGAAAAATGATAAAAGAACTTTAGAATAAAGCAGAAGGATTTTGTGTGTGTGTGTGTGTGACGTTACGTTTAAAGGTTTTAAACATTATATATGGAAAGATAAATCTTGATAATGAGGTAAATCATCAGCTGAGAATTTCAATAAATTGTACGCGCAGATTTAGAAAACAAAAAATTTCGTGAATGGAATGAAAAGTGTGTAAAGATATTTCTGTACACTCTTTCTTGACATCACAAGAGAATATGTAAATTTATTTCATCTATTTATTTATTTATTTTTCTGAAACACACATTAACCACAACCTTCGAATGATACTACTTTTAAGCCCCTCTTCTTATGAAAAATAAACTAAAAATGTACAATAAATTTCATGTTTACATATGACTATATACATAACGTAGCTCAAGAAAAGTAAGTTTTATGGCTAAATATCGAAAGCTAATAATTAAAGGGAGTAAGTACATTTGAAAAATGTTTTATTATCTACACGAATGGCATGATTTATCTTTCGTCCCTGTATTTCCTGTTATTGTTTCATTCACTGTCTTGTCAACAAAGAAAATTTTTGTTTATTTACTTATTTATTTTTATATAATTATTTCGAATTGAAATATCGCTTCTTTTACTTAGATTGATGGTAGAATTATTCAAACTGAATATAATTTCATTGAAAAAAGAATGCTGAAATAGGAATAGTAAATAAATTAAAATCGACATAATAAAAAGTATCGAATAATATATTTAAGTTGTCAAATAGTATATTTTGTATTCTAAATGAACGAAGATTAATAATAATATGATAATAATTATTTGACATCTAAACTTATTTTTGATTTATATAAATCGTGTTCTTATATTAGTATAATTTTCTTGCTTTTAATAAATTTAAAGCAATATAAAATATGAATAAATAAAAATAAATAAACTTGAGACAGAATTTTTTCGTAACTAAATTAAATAATAATCTGTAATTTCTAAAAACTGATCATATGAAAATATTCATATAGTTTCAGTTTATTATATTTTTACGTTATTAATATGGTATCAGTGATATCTATTTTAAGAGCAATAAAACAAATTAAAGTAAAGACAATTAATTAGAAGGTGTTGCCGTATTAACAATACATTAAATTATTACCAACTTATTTGTTTATTAAATGAAACATAAATTTCCTCTTGCATATCAATTTTTTTTTTTAAGTTAGTTAAATAATATCAGATAATTTAATGATTAAAAAAGAATTTCAGACATAAAATTTAAATGATTTTCGATTATGCCATCATTATTTCTAAAGTTGCATTTAAAGATCATATTATTATGCGGCAATGCATTTATTTACCGAACCGCTTTTTACCTTTTAAGGGAACTTTGACTTGTATATACCGCTGAAGGTTTCATATGAAAGCATATAATTTACATTTAATATTATAACTTGAACTATATTATATTTTGTTCAATAAAATATATATTCAGGCAACAATTCTTGTGGTTTTTGATATATATTTTTTACAGATTTGAAATCGTTAAATTGCACTTCCCATTTTTCAGTTCCCATTTTTCACGAATTCATGATCTTCAAAATACTAAAACTTCTACAAATATTTAAGAGATTTTTTTTTTTTTTTAAAGGATTTTTAATAGAACCTACTTAAAAGAATTAGGGATGGAAATAATGTTAAATGTCCGATTTTAGAGCGAGACCAATAACTGTTAAATTGTAAGTTACATTACAGACAATAAATTGTATCATTAAATTATTTTGATAAAACAAACATTATCTATCGATAAAATAAAAATAGAGTTTTTTTTTTTTTTTCTGTTTCTTTCTTTCTTTCTTTCTCTTTTTTTTTTTTTTTTTTTTTTAGGATTTTTAATAGAACCTACTTAAAAGAATTAGGGATGGAAATAATGTTAAATGTCCGATTTTAGAGCGAGACCAATAACTGTTAAATGGTAAGTTACATTACAGACAATAAACTGTATCATTAAATTATTTTGATAAAACAAACATTATCTATCGAGAAAATAAAAATAGAGTTTTTTTTTTTTTCTTTTCTGTTTCTTTCTTTCTTTCTTTCTCTTTTTTTTTTTATTAAGGATTTTTAATAGAACCTACTTAAAAGAATTAGGGATGGAAATAATGTTAAATGTCCGATTTTAGAGCGAGACCAATAACTGTTAAATGGTAAGTTACATTACAGACAATAAACTGTATCATTAAATTATTTTGATAAAACAAACATTATCTATCGAGAAAATAAAAATAGAGGTTTTTTTAAGAATTAGGGATGGAAATAATGTTAAATGTCCGATTTTAGAGCGAGACCAATAACTGTTAAATGGTAAGTTACATTACAGACAATAAACTGTATCATTAAATTATTTTGATAAAACAAACATTATCTATCGAGAAAATAAAAATAGAGTTTTTTTTTTTTTTTTTTCTGTTTCTTTCTTTCTTTCTTTCTCTTTTTTTTTTTTTTTTTTTTTTTTCAGAATTCATTCATTACAAAACTTTCCAAACCTTAAGACACGCTGATCGAAAAGTCCATGGCAGTAGCGACAAACATCCTTGATAAATGCTCCCTTAAACTTTGTTTATGTCCTTCTTGGAATCTTTAGTTTTCTGCGACCAGAGATGTGTCACGACAAGCTTTCTTTTCCTAATTGGTTGCGACAGTTGCAGAAGACATACCCAGAGCAATGATTCTCTGGAAAGAAAAGAAAGAGAGAGAGAGAGAAAAAAAAGTAATAATTTAATGACGAAATAAAATTATTATCTAACTTTTAAAGAATTTTAGAAACACTAAAAATTGTATGGAAACTAAAAAGAAAAGGATAGTCTTAATTACAAACAATGAATGATTATGTGTCCCCATAGTATTTATAAATATATTCTGGTATGAAAGCTTCTGAGAAAATGATTTATTTTCTTTGATAATATAGATATTCATAAAACAATTATATATCGTATAAGGAAAGTATATTAAGTTGAATAAACATTCTTTTACTTTTTCATTTTGTTCGGTGAAAATTTTAATTCGGTGGAAATACATTTTAGATGAATTTTTGATTTAGTAAACAAGTAAAAAAATTAATTTATAATTTAATTAAGAAAAGTTAAATTTAACAAACAAGGAAATGTTCGTGTATTATGTCATTATTGAACACAATCAGTTTTTTTTTTTTTTTTTTAACAATATACAAAGCACAAATATTTAAGTAATAACAGATATATTGTTTATACGTGTTCTATATAATTAATTGCGTTCTACCATACATTGAAAAATTGTTCTAGCATGCATTCCTATTTTGTTGCAGTATTGTAGGAGATTTTAAAGAGGCTGAGTGCAATAGGATAAATAAAAATATATTTATAAACTCATATACATTTATTTTTCTATCCTACGTTAAACCTATTCTGAAAATATACTATTTGCAATTAATTGTTGAAGTTATTTTTAATTAGTTTCAACAGTAGCATAAATTTTTCCATGAATTCTTTCTATAAAGTAAATGTAAGGGTTTTTTTTTTTTTTTTTAAATACGTAGTTAATTATTTATCCAAATTATTCTGCGCAACATAAGGAATCTGTTTCAATTGCATTATTGCTTCCTCAAAAAATTTTATCGCAAAATTTATTAATCAAACACAAAATTCCCTCCCCTCCAAAGAAAAAAAAAAAAGAAAGAAAGAAAACAGTATGGCAATAACGTGAAGCGTCCACCACCAACTGTCCAAGATCCAAAATGCCTCTTTCGGAGGTCTATGGTCTTTAACATTTGCGTATATCTCACGTTGCTGTGATGGCAGTTCCCGCACAAGCAAATTTGCCCGCAGTTGCGAGAAACTTATAGAGGAAAACCGGGCCCGGGTGCTTGGGTTGTTTTACTTCATATGTTATTTGTTTGAGAATGCCAATTCCAGTATCAAGAGTAGTTAGAATATGCATTACAGGATACATTAGTCAAAAATAATAATAATAATAATAAATAAATAAATAAAATAAGTGTCTGCTAGCTTTACCCTAGACACAGAATAGTTCTTTGTCCTAGTTTCAATTAATGTACACTATATCACCACTATTTGAATTAAAATATAAAATTCTGAGCAATCTATCGTGTTGCTTTTTTTATTTTGTTTCTTCGATTAGTGGAACTTAAAATTTAGTTCATTCTATCAACGATAACGTTTTGAACATCAATGATATTTTCATGATGCTTTTATGTAAGTGGCTCAATAAGTTTGGTTATGTAAATGATTTTTTTTTGTTTTGTTTTGTTTTTTTTACCGCTTGCGCATGCGTAATTGAAAATATTTAGTAAAAAAGTTTATATTTCATGAAATATTTAAAACGTATACATTTTGATTGCAGTATGCTATGTCTAATAGAGTGTTGCCAGATTTAACGACTTTTTTATTCAATAGTCAAAAAACATATTGAGAAATGATATTTTATATGCACAATATTAATGTTCGAAGCGATTAGGCAGCTGTTACGTTTAAAATTAGTTGGTGGATTTTGAATAAAAATGTCGCAAAATCTGGCAACACTAGTCTAATGTAGTGTGTCAAGTTCTCTAAAAATGGCATTGTATTGGGTCGAATACTCTGCACGTTATAATCAGAAAAAGGCAAACTATTTAAAATTTTTAAAGAAACCTTTTTACCTCCATGAATATAGGTCCTATTCAAATACAAATTAATGTAGGTAATTAGAAAGAAAAAATTCTCATTCTCATGTCAGAGTTACAAATTTTTATAGGGTGACAATAGCAAACATTTCTTTTTCTTTAATTTGTAACTGGTTCCTTTTTATCTTCGAGATAAAAATTTCGTTAAAATATGTGTGATATTACATGCTATTTATAACCCCAGAAGTTCCAGGAGAATCCATTCTTTCTTTAGATATTCGACAAGGCGTGAAAATCTAAAATTAGCCTAATACTTTTGTTTATACAGTATATGTGTTTATCTATATATCTGTGTCTACCTACCTACCTATCTATCTATCTATCTATATATATATATATGTGTGTGTGTGTGTGTGTGTGTGTGTGTGTATCGAAGCAGGACACTTTGGTCCCGTTGTTTTGGTCCCACCACTTTGGTCCCGCCGTTTTGGTCCTGCCATTTTCATCCCGAGAAATTTTTGGTCCCTGGCTATTTTGGTCCCACTATTTTTTAGTGATCTTTCCAATATGTATCAGTTTTTTAATATGATTGAATATTTGTTGATATAGGAGAAATGAAGGGCTCTCAGAATATCTTTAATTAAGGAATATCATATAGGTAAATATATAAATTTTTGACATTACGATTGCTCCCTTGCCAGTGAGATCCGGTGTCAGGATCGGAGACTTCGGTCCTGCCGATTTTTTACGAACATTTAAGTATATTTAAAAAGAATTAATGTAAATGCATTTTCTTTTTTTTTTTTTTTTTTTAATTTATTTCGATTTAACTTGCTTTAATTATAGTTTGGTTTTTAAATTACTATTAGTGATAAAATTGTTATGGTTTTAAAAGTATTGTAAGTAATAACAATATAGCACTTTCTTATTAGAAATGATTCCCCATTTAAATATATTTATTGATTTTAAGTCTGAATTGACTTAAAAATAATAATGTGTACAGATTTTTTTTTTTTTTTTTTTTTTGTGTGTGTGTGTGTTTTATTTAAGGAAAAAGAAAGAAAGAAATCTTAGAATATTAAATATATTTTGATTTTAGTGACATTTCTTTCAAAGAACCAATTATTGACCTGCCCCAAAAGACTTCTTCCTAAGCATAAGCTTGTGACATTTTAATTCTAGAAACAAAACACGGAAAAATATCTTAAATGTGACGAAACAATTTTGAAAATTGTAACTAAATTTTGGAATAGTGCAAATAGCAAAACAATTAAAAAGTTCTTACGTAGAATTGCACAGAATTTCCTCATAAATTATGAAAAAGCCTTTTTTTTTTTTTTTTTTTTTTTTTTGTAATTCAGATTTTCAATTACTACTTTTGTTTTCAATGTTGTATAAATTGATTAACTACATCATTTCTCTTTGTATTTTACACTGATGTAATTATGAATACCTATAATATGCCATTGTAAAATTTGTGAAGGAAATAAAAACATAAAAGGATTGTCGTGCTAACTACCTGCACATGGTGCAGTCTGGTAACTTTATCAAGTATTTTCTTCCTTTGAAAAATTTTTGGATCGAAGCTAAAAGTTAACAAAAAACTTAAAAAAAAAGAAAAAATAAAAAAAAATAAAAAAAAAAAAAGTACTAAAAGAAATTATACAAAACTCATATATTGCAATAATTCTATGTAACACTGAGAAAAATAAAGTTAAATAATTTCTCTTATGCTTGAATTCCTGCAACATAAAATTATTCAAAGTTCTACAAATTAAAAAGAAAATATTTTGCGTATTCACTGTTGAATTTTGAATGGCATAATGTATTCTTATTAAGGGATTGTTCTCATCTTATCCAAATTTCCAGAAATTTTACTGGAAATAAAATGTACAGATGTAGCACATTCTGTAAGTCTTAGAATGCGATTTTATAACATAAGTTATGGACCACGCATCTGTATTTATGTAAACTTAATAAATTTTAACGTTAAATAAATTCACATGTCCTACAAAACTTTAATCAGGAAATATTTAAAATGATTTTAAAACACTACATTCTTAACATGCCATCAGATTTATTAAAAGAGATAAAAAGGAATATAAATGGCTGTATAGAATTAACAAGACAGAAAACTTTCTAAGCATGATTATTACTGGACATATTTTCCTTTAATTTGTAGAACTTTGTATATTTTTTGCACTAAAATGTAGAGGGCTTAGTGAAAACATCAAATATATCAATAAGTTCAAATGACATATTTACACGCTCAAGTTTAGCAGATCTGTACAAATTAAATCCCAAGATCATTATTTAGGTTCATAGTATATCTTCTTTTATTATTGCACTCTAGCTTTTAGAAGATACTTGGATAAAGCATCAATTTCCTGCAAATTTTGTGTTCAAACACTCTAAATTTGAATGAGATAATTAAGAGTCGCATTACAATTTTTTATATTAAAAACGTTCAATTATATTTAAAGTGAAATTTAAGGGACCTAGATAGGTTAACAATGTTCAGATCTTCGCTGATAAATATTACCCTTTATCATTCAAATTCGAACCAAGATAATAAATTTTCGATTCCATGTGGCCCTTAGTTATATCATTTGCAACAAATATTTTACATATTTAGTCCTCCAATAGTAAATATTTGTCTCAATTCTCTTTTGTCCAAAGTTTTCACATGTATTTGCTGCTCTTTTCCTTTCATCGTACAAAGAAAAAAAAAATCTAAATCTCCAAATTTTAAACATTTTTTCAGTCTATTCCTTACTAAAACTTTTTGGTAAAAATTATTATTATTATTATTATTATTATTATGGGAAATTGTATTTCTCGGCTATCATCCCCGTTTGTGATGTCACTGTGTACGCAGCTATCACGTGTTACTGCGTCACTGTTTGTATCATCCTTTCACTGTATGCGCGCGCACCTGGCGCACCTGTGACTTGGTGAGTTGACGTCGAGCGGTTGTGTGAGACACAGACGGTGTCTCCGCTCGTAAAATTTATCTATGTTCAGTGTTAGTTATTGTCCCCTTTATGTTTTAATAAATGTTATTAATGTTATGGTCTGTAGCCGTTTCCCTATATTATTATTATTATTATTATTATTATTATTAAATTGACTTTTACTACCCACATTTTTTCCAGTCAAATGACAAGAATTTGAAATATGAAAGAAGAATTTCCTTTTTTTATATTCTGTTATACTTTTATTATCCCTGATATCGAAACCAAAACAGCGGGACCAGAATGGCAGGATTAAAAACCACGGGACCAAAATTTCCTCAGTACTAAGACGGCGAGACCAAAGTGTCATGTACTCTATATATATAATTTTATTTTTCTTTAATGCAAATAGTTGAGTGGCTTGTAGTGTAATTTTTTGAATTCTTACACTATATCGAAAATTTATTCGCATTCATAATAATTTTCATACTACTGAGAATACCACTGGGGAAAACTCAGTGGCATTTTGTTTTTCCTATTTCCTTCAATTTCATTTCGAATTCTTTTTGATTATTTTGCGTTTGTTCTGTTTATGCTCAATAAGAGTAAAATGTGTCGTACGCATGTGAGATTTCGGAAATGGTACCTTATTTTGAACTTCTAATTGTTCAAAATCAACATTATGCATGATTTAAATATAATTAATTTAAAATTTTAACGATATTAGTATGAAAAAGAGGCAAAATCAGTCGTACTTATGCAAAAGAATATTAAAATTTAGTTAATGAGATTATCATACTAAACGCAATAATTAAATTTCAATATATTAAGAAAATAATTTTAATTGGAAAATACCGTAACCAACTTTGACTTTAAAATAAGGTTTATTGCATTTTTCTTTGTAGATTGTTGATTAGTAGCCATCAAATTTAATTACTTTAATAACCTTAATAAAGAAAATGTCCAATAGTTATATAAATTTTCATTTTTAAGACATTTCTTAGACCTGTATATAATCTAATTTTTAGAGCACGAGATTTTTTTCAAAACAAACTTAATGAACTGCAGTTTTTCTCTGCATTTTCAATTTCATTTATCAGAATAAATGTCAGTTTGGTTTATATTTTTTCTTTAAACTTCCTAAAGTTCACAAACACGTATTCATAAAACAATTTTAATTAACACAAGCAATCACAATCCACATTTGAAAAAAAATAATCACGTCAAAGTTGATTTATTGCCTTTAAGTATTTGTAAAACGAAAACCTTTGGTATTCAATAATTCGCGTATATTCATCAAAATTAACGTCGATTATTATTATAGAACAATATTCAATTATACATCGTTCTTTTAACGTTTCAAATATTTGGGACTGTTTTTCATCAATACCTAAATGCTCTTAAAAGTTCTTAATAGAAAAAAAGAAAGAATCAGTTTTAAAAAAATACCCTTTGCATTTAATTAATATCATTAAAATGACGTAAACTTTGCACTAAACACAAAGTTTGATTTTTTTTTATTTCAATGATATTTGTAAATGTTCATACGTAGCTCATGCATTTTGCGTTCATATTATAAAATACATTAAAAAAGAAGAAGGAAAGCATTAAAAATGGATGTCAGTAAGCTGAACTTACACTGTGTAAGTCGCAGCTTTATTATTACAGCACATAATCACTTTTTAACCCCTTTTTGAATTATAAGATCTACTACAGTCCCTTGGTCAAATTATTAGACGCACTGAAGTTTTTTAATAATTACATGTTTTGCACGAGTTTATATGCAATAATTTTATATTTAAACATACATGTAATGGGTTTTTGTTCAGGAGATTTTTTATATACTTCCTATTTGTATTTATTTTTAAGGTATGGCATCACAATGTTAGCCAATTGATACACGAACATAAACAAGTACAAACCGGTTTCAGTCGCGTTCTCTTGTGCGTCAGTTGTGGATGTGTTTCTGTAGCTTTATGCGCTGTGTTTATTTGTTTTACATTTTTATACAACGCAGTTATTTGTTTACTTTGTGTGCAGTGTTTAAATAATCAATTGGAGCACTTTCATCATGGTTAAAAAAGGCGATCTTTCAACACGTGAAAAAGCTGAAATAAAGGCCCTCGTGAATGCTAAAATATTTTCAAACTTCAAAATATCACGAACATTGAAGGTTTCTGAAGCTAGCGTACGACGCATAAAGAAGAAAATTGAGTCCGAAACGAAAGAGAAGATGCGGCAAAAAGCCTATTTTTACTCCAAGGTCGAAAAGACGTTTAAAAGAAATTTGCCTGGAAAACAGATTTGCTACCACAAAACTGATAAAATCGCAACTCCAAGATGCTAATGTGAATGCTTCTGAGCGCACTGTTCTAATAAAATTAAAAGATTTAGATTTTAAGGCCTGCCGCCCCGCCAGGAAACCCAAGTTAACAGCTGCAATGAAAACAAAGCATCTGAAGTGGGCCGTACTGTGGCGTGATAAAGATGTGGACTTCTTGAGATCGGTAAATTGGTATAATTTCATCACAAATGATGCATTTAATATCATTTTCTAAGAAATAAAGAAAGATGTTTAGGATTTTTATTATTTTTTTCTATTTTTGACTGGTCTGCTTCAGCGATGAAATCACATTTGAAATTTTGCAGAATAAAGCTCTGTGCGTCGTCGTCATGGAGAAATGTTTCATCCTGACTGTGTCATTCAGACTGTTAAGCACCCTACAAAAGTGATGATATTGTCAGTCATCAGCGGCAAGGGTACTGGACTTCTGTACGTTGTAAAAGGTATGATGAGACAAGATCAGTACAAAGAAGTTTTACAAAATTGGTTGATTCCGCAGCTCAGAGAATGGTTTCCAAATAGGGAGCCATTCGTTTTTATGGAAGATGGAGCTCCTTGCCACACAGCACGGTCTGTTAAAGCTTTTTTGGAAGAGAAAAATATCCCTCTGTTGGATTGGTCGGGTAATAGCTAATAAGGTGGATAATAAAAAAATATATACATTTTATCTTGTAAAAACAATAAAGCTGTATTGTATCACCTGATAATTAAGATTTTACATAGAATCTTATAGTGCGTCTAATAATTTGGCCAGGGACTGTATGTAAATAGTCCAGTTCTTATGTATCTGGAGAAGCTTTCCATAAGTCAGGGATATTATAATTAATTTATAAAGAGCATACATCATCAAAAACGAGTGAGCATATTGCGATCAAATTTAGTTTGAGGACGATTCATTGAATCCGTTCAAAAAATTAAAGAAAAAATATTAAACATTAAGTAGCGTTTTCGTTTAACAAACGCAAACTATACAAAAGAAACACACTTGACTCTTTCTTATGTAGTAAAAAAATAATTTCAAGCTTCAACCCTTTAACTTTCACTACTTAATATTTTTTAAAATTTGTTAAATTAATTTCAAAATGGCTATTAGACACATAGCTAATCATAAATACGTAAAAAGAAAAAAAAAATTAGTATTTTTAATTTTCCAGAAATTTTTGGTTTGAAATATTTATATGCTAATCTGATTAAATTCAGAAAATGTTTCATGTAATAAATAAATGTAATGTTTCATGTAATAAATAACTGTGTACATAAACATTGTAGACTGTAAAAACTCGCAAAAGTTGTTTCAAGTCAAAATATTAGTGCAGCCCTTCATTAAGTGAAAAAACTAGACACGAGTGCATTATCAAACCAGCAAGGCGCACTCTCGCCTACAAAGAAATTTAAAGTGAGCTTCTGCCTTTTGCTTCCTCCGAAACCTAATTTGTTAAATTTGGAGCAGTTCTGCTATCTAATGAGCAAAGAAGGAACAAAATATTAAAAGTCCATTAAAACAAAGAAAAAATGTATAAAACTGCTGCATAGAAAAAAAAATAATAATAAAAATAAAAATAAAATAAAATAAAATAAATGTTAATTCATGTGAAATGTTTGATTTCACACTGAAACCAATGAATGTTCAAGAATAAAAAATTAGTATTTGATCCCATGTCTCTCCTTTAATTTGTTAAATTCGCAATTTTTTCTATGCTAAAAGCTGCCTGGTGGACATTTTCTTAACTTCTTTTACCCCGCATTTTAGAGAATCGTCCATATACCAAATTTAGTGACTATCCGCTCCCCTGTTTTAATTGCAAGATGCTATCTATAGCGAAATTTTAATTACAACATCCATGTTTTCACAGATGTAGTGGAATCGTATTTTAAAATTTTGATTGGATAGATAAGGACGATTTAAAGATGATGATGTAAGTAAACTAGTATGTTGTGGCCACCACAAGACTTTCTTCTATATTTTCCTATACAAATTCACTCAATAACAATAAAAAAAAATTACGATTTTTTTCCAAGTTGTTTTTTGTTAAAAGTAAAAAAAAATCGATAACTTTGTTTTAAATTATCACATATTTATAGTTCAGCCATTCGTTTCAAAGGTATTGACGAGACCTTTCGAAGGATACCCATCTTGAAAATTTACACACACCCCTGGAGGGTACTTCCTCCCAGGGGGGAAGCGATGCCCCCACATGCACAAATTTTTTTTACTAATTAACTACTACTATTATCAATAATTCATATTAATTTTACAATCACAGGTTAAGAATAACTCTCATTATGTACATTTATACGGAATTTTGTCCTATACTGCCATGTTAAAAAGTTAGAAAAAATACGATCACAGCGCCACCTGTTGAGCGATTGATCCCCAAATCTAATCAGCACCAGTTTATGTCAGAGGCCAAATAAATACCAAGTTTGGTTAAATTTATATTTAAAAAAAAAAAAAAAAAAAAAAAAACGATTTTTTTTTTTTTTTTTTTTTTTTTTTTTTGTTGTTGTTGTTGAAAGTAAAAAAAAATCGATAACTTTGTTTTAAATTATCACAGATTTATAGTTCAACCATTCGTTTTAAAGGCATTGACGAGACCTTTCGAAAGATACCCATCTTGAAAATTACACCCTTGAAAATTTATTCCCTTGCGAGGATCCTACACATACAAAAAAATTTTCCCGGTTGACTATCTCTATTATAAATAATTCTTGTAAATTTCATAATAATTATTAAAAAATAGTTCTCCTTATGCACATTTATACAAAATTTTGTCCTATATCACCATGTTAAAAATTTAGAAAAAGCGGGATGGCAACGCAACCTGTAAGACAATTTTTACCAAAAGTTGATAGACACTAATTTATGTCAAGGTGCAACTACATACAAACTTGTATGAATTTCTGTGCAGTAGTACCTGAGATACAGTTGCCACAATATTTTGTCACACACACGCACAGACAGACAGACATTTTCTAAAAATGGTCAAATCGTGTTCTACATCTCTCAAAACGTGTAAATCCATCAAAAACCCGAGGTCGAAAATTTTTACGAATCCAATACTTTCTTCTATTGAATATAGAAGAAAGTAATTAAGTTCAGATATTAACGTAAAAGCAAAATTGCAGAAAATGAAAGTAGGCTACGTTTGACTTTGCAGTAAAATGCACCAAAAAAACTGGTGATTAAAGGTAATGAAGAATAAATTTAAAGTTAATGAATAAATAATGCATAGAATATTTTTCAATCATTTTATTCCTCAAAATTAATAATAATAATAACGAAGTATGGGAACTAATTTTACAACCTTATGAATGCTAGCAGCTGTAACATTTAATACCCACTACTCAGTAATTGTATTTCTCAGCCCGACACACTTATATGTTGCGACATGTCTAAAGAGTCGAGCGTCGTGACAATCGAATGCAACATTTAACTGTTGTTGAAATTTTAGTATGTATTATGTTATAATTTATCTTACATTTAGAGTAGATTGGGGAAAGACGCCGTAATTTTTCTTTAAAATTTCTATAAAAATCTCTTAGATATATTTGGTATTTATTGAATTCTTGTAAAAATTATGCTTTTGAGTACATATTATAAAGATATCTAACTTCCAAAATATTATAAAATCTTTAAGATAAAAGTTTTCCTTAACACTTTCATTTCGCCATCTTACCCTTACCTGGGGTAAAATGTCTGCCAGTTTAGGGGTAAGATGGCTAATGGGATTCCAATGTAACCGACCGCCTTTATAGGTTTGGTGGAAAAGCTACGACTGTACTTTAAAAAAAAAAAATTTCATCTATATTACGGTTTACATAAATAACTAAACAGAGAAAAACGAAAATGAACACTTATCATATGAAGAGAGGTGGATTATCGATCCAAACTTATCTAGTAAATTCCGAAAAATTTGCAAAAAAGTGACATACGTGCCGTTAATGATGTACCTCTCCTATGAATGACCGGCAACCCTCATGGGCCCAGTGCGTGAGAGAACCCCGTGACAGGCCATCTTTTCCTATGTGGCATTTTACCCCAACTTACCTACAGTTTCATCTCTATATAAAACGCAGTATTTTTCTTAGAAGCATTTTTTTTTTTTTTTTTTTTTTTTTCAATTAGCGACTGTCATTTCCATTTTTTTCTCTCTCAAAACCAAAAGAAATTTTTTATTCACTTTTTACTCATTTGCCGCACTGGAAGGCAACTTCGCACGCTGAGTGAATTGCGTTTAAATCATCGAGCCTCTGTGACTGGCTCATTAATAATTTATTTGAAACATTTTATTTTTGAGTAAAATCGAATGAAGTATGAGGGAAGACATTTATTTAAAAAATAAAATAAAATAAAATAAAAATAGAGAGAGAGAGAGAGAGAGAAAGAAAATCATCTTTGCCTGGTGTCAAACCTGTGCCATCTGCGTGACAAGTGAAAGCTCGCTTTCCACTCAACTACGATTGATTTCACACGTAAAGTAGTTAATAAGCTGTATTTATTCTTTCTGAAACGGCATTAACTATTTCATTTATAATTTCTTTTACCTCTTTTACGCATAAAGGGAATTTAAACGAATCAAATGAATCTTCTAAAAATATCAATTAAGTGGGTGAGCCAAAGCTATCCATATATATAGTTAAACTTTAAGAATTTTTTATAATTTTCTGGTTAAGTGTATGTGGTATAAAATGCTACACTTATCTGTTACACATATCAACTATAATTTTCCTCTAAAAATGCAATTTAGCTATTTTTATAATGCAATTTCAAAATTGTAGCTGGTGCGCTACCTTTGGCGCATAGTGTTCCAAAGGTAGCCCATATACTAAAAGTACTTTTAAAATGTGAAAAGAAAATACACAGTAAACTATTTTTGCATCCAAAAGTATTCAATTGAAAGGAATTACATGGGGAAAAAATCACAATAAATATTTGTCGAATAATATATTTTTAATCGAATTCAATACAAAATGTGCAGATTAAATTTTCAATTTTTTACTTCCTTATACAAAGTATAAGGAAGTATAGTAATCCCGATTTGCGAAATGGATTTTGTATTTCACATTGCTCGAAAACGAATGATCGCTGAATGTTGCTAATTTATACGTGTGACTTTCATGATGTCTAGTTGCACACCTGCAAGTGTCATCTTAACACGAGCTCTCGTTTTAGAGATATAAGGGATTTTACACGATTTTTCGTGACGTCTGTATGTGTGTGTGTGCGTCTGTGTGTGGGTATGTCGCATAACTCAAAAACGGTTGGACGTAGAAATTTGCGAATTGGTACATAGGTTTGTTATAACATCTAGTTGTGCACCTCCCTTTTTCGACTTTCTATGATTTTCCGTTTTGGAGATATTTAGGAAAATTAGGTTCATAATGACAAAAATTTGGCCATAATGTATCAAAAAAAGGTAATAACTCAAAAACGGTTTAGACAAATCTTGCAATTTAACTGACTTTCCGATTAGCTAGACATTTGAAACTTTCAGAAAAGCTCAGAACACGTTGACAATGCATTTTTTTAATATTTTAGCCAACTGTTTCCGATACCTGCTGCCTTCAGCAGCGTTTATGCGATTCAACAGAAAATTTATTTAACTAACTTCCCGACTAGCTAGACATTTGAAACTTTCAGATTAGATCAGAACACGGTGAAAATGCATTTTTAAAATACTTTTAACCAACTGTATAGGGTCCCTGCTGCCTTCGGCAGCGTTACCAGTTCAAATCTTGGAATCGATTTGTAACTAACTTCCCGACTAGCTAGACATTTAAAACTTCCGGAAAAGCTCAAAATACGGTGACAATGCATTTTTAAAATATTTTTGGCCAATTGTTTCGGGTCACTGCTGCCTTCGGCAGCGTTTACATGGTTCAACAGAAAATTTATTTAACTAACTTCCCGACTAGCTAGACATTTGAAACATTCAGAATAGTTCAGAACACGGTGAATATGCATCTTTTTAATACTTTTAGCCAACTGTTTCAGGTCCCTGCTGCCTTCGGCAGTGTTTATATGGTCCAACAAAAAAATTATTTAACTAACTTCCCGACTAGGTAGACATTTGAAACTTTCAGAAAAGTTCAGAACATGGTAAAATTCCTTTTTTAAATACTTTTAGCCAATTTTTTCGGGTCCCTGCTGCCTTCGTCAGCGTTACCAGTACAAATCTTGCAATCGGTTTTTAGCTAACTTTCAGAAAAGCTCAGAACACGGTGATAATTCATTTTTTTTTAATATTTTTAGCCAACTGTTTCGGGTCCAATGTCAATGTTTTTTAACATTATGTATATTTCTAAAAGTGTATAAGGAAGTCATGTGGTGCCCACATCAGATTTTTTTTTATTAAGTGCCTGAAACTCTTCATGCACATATCGCAAGCAGTGATTACGCAACTGCATATCTATTATTTTGTTTTTCTGACATAAAGGGAAAAAATAGTTTGGTTTTGGCTTTATTCAAGATGCTCCGACATCCGAACCACCTTGAGAATATGCATATGGTCGCCATTTGCACGATATTACACTATTAATATGATAAATTTATTAGAAATGAAATTAATGTGGTTAAAGAGAGAGAAATAAACTTTGAGAAAGCGTACCATAACTTCAAATTCTAAAAATTTAAACACGTGTAGATTAAAGTCTTACTTGGAAATTAGAACGTTTACATCTCTAAAGCGAAATAATTGCATACAATGGTGATCGATCAAGATAATATTTTCAAATTCAGTCATATACACTGGAAATACATGATTTACAATGCAGCAGCGCCATTTTGTGATTGAAAATTAAATTAAAAAAATTTTAGGGGGTGGACTACCTTAGGGACACTGGCCATCTTTAGCTTATCTACCTTATTATTTTAAAATCAGGGAAAATAGTTGAAAACAAATTCTCTATGACTAGCAAATATTTTAACGTAGTATCTCAGAAATTAATTCTATACAAATTAGTAAAATGTAACTAAGTTTTTAGAGCTTTTACATAAATTTTAATGAATATAAATAAATATATATATGTGTGTGTATGCGTGCGCGCGCGTGTGTGTGTGTGTGACACATTTAAAATTAAAGGAATTTACAAATTTAAGAGGTTTAATATTCAATTTTATATTACATATATTTACTAAAAGGGATAATAAAAACAGTTTTTTACTACTTATTTTTAGCAATTCATTACTACCGTTAATGCTTCAAAAATGTATACCATTTTGACAGTTGTATCTAAAATGTTTATCATATTTATCAAAATAAATGTTACCTTCGAAAATTTAATTTCTAATTCAAAAGTCTTCAATAATTTTAAAATTAATGGAGAAAGCATGATTTCTAGTTCATAAAATAATAATTCATGTGCTTTAGTTCAAGAGATGAAACTTAAAGTACGCCTAGTTTATAGCAGAAAATGGAAAATGAGGGATTTTCATTTGTAATTAATTTGATTGTAGAACACTCATTTGGGTTGAAAGTGTAAAAGACTAATTATGCACAAAAGTAATTCATTTCAAGAAATTCTACTCAAATTAGAGATAAAAATATTGTTTAATTTTTCGAATAGGCAAGTTTACTCACACATATTAAGATTTTTTTTTTCCCTCTTTTCTTCTTCTAATTCTTTTGACTCCAATATCTATATTTAATTTCAACTTTTTTTGTTTGTTTGTTTAACCTTCCAGCGGGCGCGCGTATGTGAGAGATACACTAGCGGTGAATCCATTTGTATATCTTAGTCAGAGAGCATTTCGACCACTTATCTTTGATTATTCACTCAGTATATATTGATCTATTTTTAGTTATCTTTTGAACCTCGAGACAATGATATGAAGCTGTATATTTGCTATTTGGCTGTTTAAAATAATTCTTTGTTGTTTTTGTTTTAAACTTAATTAATTTTAAAAATATTTAAAATAATAAACTTTTAACTTTGCACTTTTTATTAAAAATGACAAAACATCAACTATATTATTTATTTTATTTTCAAATATTTCCGATGTTTCTTTAATTACTTTATATTGATTTCGTGCTTTCAATTTCATTCTTTCA
This sequence comes from Salticus scenicus, assembly GCA_963930645.1. Classification (NCBI taxonomy): domain Eukaryota; kingdom Metazoa; phylum Arthropoda; class Arachnida; order Araneae; family Salticidae; genus Salticus; species Salticus scenicus. Next base: position 288,943,484 of record OZ005648.1, read on the forward strand.
GTTTTTTTTTTAATGAATAAAAGTTCCAATTGTATGCTCTTATTAATCTTCAAATGGTTATAGTATAATTAAAATATTCAGATACTTTAAAATACGTATTTTAAAGTAGTGTATGTGAAAAATACGTGCGACCTTTCGTGTTCGTATAAGAAGCGCGCCCGCTGGAAGGTTAATATTATCACTTAACTCGATTTTGTGCATTTTTACACACAAAGTTATTTATTTATTTATTACCTTTCAACGCCAGTCCTCGAGTGCATTTTTTACGACACACTACATACATATATTATAAGTGAAATGTGTAAATTATGTAATATATACTATACATACATGAATAAAATATAAATAAATAGTATTTATTAATAAAATACATGTAGTATAAGTAAGATATATAAAAACAACCTTTTTCACGACAAATTTATAAGAGTTCTGAAAAATAGTTGTAGTTAATCAAAAATCTTCACGAATTCACTATTGTCTTCTTATAAATACAGATAAATGTAAAAATGAACAACTTATTTAATTTATTAATTTTCCAAACCAATTTACAACGCTGTATTATGTCTTATATGTGTGAATACGGCTGTGTGTGTACAGTCGGTAACAAATTGTCCGAACACTACCAAAAATTAATATATAAAAAAAGTACGCTTAATACAGTTTTGCTAAATAAATCCTTCTCGAATCCTGTCCTTAGACTGACTAAGGACAGGATTCGACAAGGATTTATTTAAAAAAACGGTAGTAAGTGTACTTTTTTTACATAGGAATTTTTGTTAGTGTTCGGATACTTTTGTTACCGACTGTATATATATATATATATATATATATATATATATATAAGAAATAGAAACTGTGCGAAACAGGAGCAAAATTTAGACAAATAAAACAAAATAACAAGAAGAAGAAGCAGAGGTCAGAACGGCTTAAGGCGAATGGACATACAAACAATAAAATTGCATTATTATTAATTTTCTTACCTATTAATATATGAATGTACATCAGTACTTTACTATAAATTAAAACGCATTCATTTGCCTTATACAGAATACAAATGATATGTTTAAAACTGTTTATTTGTCAATGTTTTAATACGATGAAAAAAATAAGCAGAAAACAAAAATTAAACAAGAAAATTAATGAAATAAAAATATCGTTTCATTTCAATATTAAATTAAAATAAATAAATAAATAAAAACTTAAACATTTTCCATTACAATATTTCATAATTCAGGCTAAAATTCAAAATAACTATATAGAGCTATTAATATGTGACAAAATAACACCTGAAGTACATTTTAAAAAGAAGAAACATCTTGAACAAAAAGAGAAATGGAATTGCTATGTTTTGACATTTCTTTGTATTTTTCAGTAATTTTTGTACTTAGGATTTTACCGAAGTCACTCTACCTTAAAAGCACAAACCTTATTTGAACCATTGGCTAGAACTAGTAATTCAATGTCTCTAGCAAAAGAGCTATAAACTCAGTTTATGTCCCAAACTACGCATTTTCTTTTCCTTTACCTACAAACGTATTGTTGTGGGTAATGTTTTTTTTTTTTCCGGTAATTACATATGACAACAAATCAAAAGATTTTAGAAAAGGTATTTTTACTTAATACTTTCCGAGGTTTTTATTATATTATTATTATTATTATTATTATTATTATTAATGCATGAACTAATTAATACTATATCGTCGATAATTATTTCTTAACCTCTATCAAGCTCTATTAAAAATAAAATTCCGTGTATATGTTTGACACCGTTTTCGCTAGAAAGGATTGACCTAGAACGACAAAATGTTGTACAAGTATGTTGTAATTTTTACGATCTGATTGTGTACGAAGCCCGTTTTTCGAGGTTTTTACTTTCTTATACATATATCGATAAATAATATGGTGCGTCACTCACACAATTTTCTCTTACCCTGCAATTTAATACTATAAGTACAGATTGGAGATTAAGAGGTAACATAACGAAAATTTTCATGTAAACCTATTTTAAAACAATTCAAATTAGGCTTAGGAACAGCTTTATTTGACAAATAATTCTGTATAAAGGGAGAGGGGGGGTACCACCCCCTTCGACGCCCTGTATCATTGTTGTACCTACATTTATATGAACTTTAAATCTGTTATTAAAATTAAAAGTTTATTTAAAATTATTCAGACAACTTTCAAACACAACATTCCTTGAAACATATTAATCTTAATATAAGTTTGTTTCAATAAAAGTTTGATCAACTTCAAAATACAGCATTTGGATAGCCTGAAATTATTTGTTTTTAAATTTTTCTAAGAGACACAGACAATGACCAATCGTTAAAAACTTGTCTTCGGTATTCAGGAAGCCGCAAAACGTGTAAATATAATGTTAGTCAATATTCTGGTAGACCCCATATGGCTGCTACGGTATCCTTGGGTGCTATTGCAGCAGCCGTCTTGAGTTGACAAAAGTTAACTTCATTTTCCTTGCATATACTGATACGCTGTAATGCTAATTTTTCTTATATCATTCCTTTAAGGAGTTGCTGGTTGCTCTAGTCAAGAATTTAAAGGGAATAAACAGCCTAATTGTGTTTTCCATGGTCAGAATTGTTAAAAGCAATATATTAGATTGAGAAAGTGTCAGGCGACAACGAATAGGAGTTTGCTACGATGAGAATTTTCAAGAATCGCGAATCAGTTGGTTGCTAAAGGCATTTAGTTTCTAAATAAAACTTTAAACCGCCATAATCTTGTTATTGTTACATGTTTGCGAAATAAGCAGCAAAAAGACGAGATCAGAATCGTCTATTTTATCTCAGAATTGTGCATTCTTCACATTATTTTTAAATCAATATTTGTTATTTATTTAATCAGCTTTCAAAATAACTTCCGTAAATATTATTTGAATGCCTTAAATATCATTTATGTTATTCAAGTTCGCTGTAACATGTTTTCTGTAAAAAATAGTACAAATTCCACCTTTAGTTTAAATACAGAGACACCTAAAAAAGTTCCAAAGAATTACGTTCTATAGGATGTATTTCTTAAAATCATATTTTAATAAATACTGCCTTTGTACTAATCAAGACACAAAGAAATTAACATTCATAGGCACAAAAACATGTTTTCTTTTGAACACCCTATAATTAGTCTTAACTATTTGTTAACTGGAAATTGCTCGAAATGCATTTTCAGTAGTGTTATGCGTGTTTAATATACTTTCGAATAAAAATGTTAATATTCATTACAACTTCATCTATATGTTTGTCTGTCTGTCTGAGCTCTAATTTCCGTAATTTTTTTTTTTAATTGTCTTGACACTGATATATGTTAAGTTCACTACGATATATTACTTACAAAAAAAGGTATAAATAGAGCAGACAGGGTTTCATGTAAGATTTTCTATCAACTATGGACTATGTAAAATATAAAGCATAGTTTAATTTCGAGTAGTTCACACGACACGCAACATAACAAAATTAGTACACCTTATTCAGATGCACAAAATCCAGTAGATGCACATTTTCCAGTAGAATAAAGTATAACTACCGTAACTAATTGATTTACAGGCCTACAAAATTTTATATACCATATGCGGTGTATAAATAGAAATTGTTCAGTGTAAATGTTTAGTGTTATACAAATTATACTGCTCTGCATGAAAATTGCCCTCGAACACCATTTTGGCAAATTCTTATGTAAAATGGCCTCCTGATTCCGAATATGAGGCCCATTTTGCCCTATCACCCACCTTTTTTAGAGACACCCCCCCCCCCTATTTTTATCACTTTTCGGTGATTTTGTGGCTATAAATTTAAATTTCAGGGGGGGGGGAGGGAGAGGATTATTTTAACTGTTAAATATCTTCTTAGGGGCTACATAGTTGGAAAATTCTAAAACATGAACATTTGCAGCAAGGGGAAATTTTAAGGGGGATTTGCCACTGAAATTATGTAATACATTTCTTATATTTTTTTAATCTATTATTAATGTTATTAAATAAACATTATATTTTTTTGTTTTGGGGTGTTAAATTAATTCTTTTTCTTTTTTCCAGATCAAATTCATGGTCATAAAATTACCGAACAGTGATAAAAATTCAGGGAGGAGGTGGTGTTCCTAGAAAACGGTGGGTGACTGAGGAAAATGAAAGTCAGATTCAGATTCAGGAGTTCATTTTACATAAGAATCAGCAAAAATGGTATTAAAATTAGATTTTTTTTTTTTTTTTTTTTTCAGCACAGTGTTATTTTAGTACCCTATATGGTGGTGGGTATGCAAGTTTTAAACATATACAGGGTTATATAAAAGCAACTTTTTTAAAACTTTTTTTTTCCCCAAGAAATAAAGTTATAAAAATACTTTTGTGAAATTCATTCCGCCATAGTTAAAATATGTTTTCCCAGTCTTGCTATATTTATACGATACAATTTATGTCTTAGTACTCTTCAAGGAAAAACTCCATGGGAAAAATAGAAAGAACTAGAAAGTACAATTATTTGTTTAAGTATACGAAAAAAGTATACCTGATCAAGAAAGCCATTAGTCATGCAAAATTACAAGCACGATGAGAGGTTGAGATCACTTCAAAAATATAAAATCTCTTAAAAGATCTAACAAATCAGCTGTAACAACCTCTCTGAATAATTATACATTTGAATCTATCATAAAAGGCAATAACCAAAAATTCATAAAACGTCATGGAAGATTTTTAATAAGATAATTTCTCTAGAAATTTTTTTAATATATTGTATACACAAAACATAATTGTGCATACATATATATATTGTATGCATAAAAACATTCTATTATATCGGTTTTATTTAAAAGTAAAACCACAAATATAATGTTTGAAAGTTTACTTTCTCCATAATACAAAATAAAATATATTTTAAAATATCATTATAGAAGTAAAATAAATTTGAAAGTTAAACAGGTAGTAGGTATGTACAACTGGAAAGTGTTTGTAATCTATTCACACCGCATGATTTTTGTTTCTTATTTAAATAAATATTTTAGGAAGGCTTGACGTATGGTATTAAAAAAAAAAAAAAAAGTTTCATATTTGGTTTTATTGATTCAAACTAATGTATACTCTTATTCAAAACGTACGAAAGTTAACTTTTAAAATGAATTAATGTTTTACATTATTATTATATGAAGAAAAGAAATTCACAGAGTATAGAGTGATGTCAGTCTATGCCTGTTTACTATTTCGAAATTTTCAATTTCATTTCATACTCTGTATATTCTAAAGAGAGAAGAAGGTGAAAAAAGCAAATGCAACTTTCATATTTTATAGCTTCGGGGCAAGTTTTTGAGCACACTGTCGCAGGGCATGTGATGACGAAGATGAAAGCAAATAGATAATGCCCGACCTTACTGAATGCAGAGAATAAACTCCTCGGAAATTAAAAGGCACATTTTTATTTAAAGTTTGAGGGTAGCAAAATATTTGCTCGCCAAAATATTCGTAAATATTATTGAATACATTTTTATGTTAATGAAAACCTGCCAACTATGACAGCTAAAAAAAATACCACTTTAGTACGTATATATTTCGAGTCACCTAAATCTGTAAAAACGTTAAAAGTTCATAAAAATGAAAGGAAATTGCATATTTTAATACGGTAAAAAAAATTTTCGTTGTCTTGAAAACATTTTTTTTTTTGGGGGGGGGGAGGGGGGGGGGGGAACTAGTTTAAATTTTTGCCAACAGATGACGCTGATCGCAGGAAATCTGGGGAAATATAGAAATGAGAGTCATAAAATGAAGGATGTGTAGAGTTCATTTCTGATAATTCCTGTTTCCTGTTACTTGCATTCAAACAGTTTTCCCGTAGAATTCTGTAGTTTCTACTGACCCTAGATAATGTTCTTTTTCGTGTAAAGTTGTTAATAGCTTCTTACGTGCAGAGCCCACTATCACCCCCCCCCCCCTCCTCTTTTTATTTACTTTTCTAAACGAAACTTCCCTTCGAGAGAATGATTTTATCGTGTAAATGCATTAAAATAATACATAAAGTGTTTAAATAAAGTGTTTCTATCGCATAAAGTGTTTCTATCATAATCGGTTAATTTTAAAACAGAAAATCTATCTAACAACATCTGCATGAAATCCCTACTGATTCAGTGCAAATCTACATAATATTCCTGCTATAACCATAATTGAACCTGACATACAAGATCATATCTAGCTTCATTATAAATTGCTACAAAAATTTAAAACAAAATAAATTTTTCCGTAATTTGCGAAATTCATCAAATATATTACATATATTATGCACAATTTATTGCTTTATAAAAATATATTTTCCCTTTTTATACCTAAAGCTTACTTTAAATTATGATTACGTCATAAACAAAGGTTGATAATAAAAACAAATTGACTTATTGCCAGATTGTTATTAGTTCATCAAATATATTAACATCTTTAACTTTAAATGTAATCAACGCATAAATTAAAATCTTCAATAATCAATCTATAAATTCATTTATCAATCAATTCATTTGTCAATTATTTAATAAATTATTGATAAATCACTTTTTTTATATATATGCATATATTATATATTTATATAATTTTCTGTAACATCTTACAATTTATGCAATATCTATGCATGTTTTAACACTGCATAATGATACCTGTATGGATTACATATGTAATTACATATAATATATACAAAGACTGACAATTATTTGAGAGAAGTAGCATTCTGTCGCTATTATCATGCATAAAGCTTGAGAGAAGTAGAAGTTTAAGCTTGGATGACTTACATATTTAACATAATCTCTTAATTACTCAAAAGAGTTTCAGTGTAACCATGTTTTCAGGGTTTAGCACGTTTGTAATAAACCTTTGTATATTGTAGCCTGAGTTTCATCTTAGTATATCTCAAATATTTTGGATGATATCTCATTAACTGGGAAATTCATCGCCGACTTCCTTTAAAAAATTACTGGTATAAGATTTAATGAAGAATAACATTTTTCAGATATAAAGGGTTTTCCATTAAGAGTGATACAATTTAAAAATAAATAAATAATAATAATAATAATAATAAAACATATAAACTATTCAGTGAGACACCTTTTTTTTTTTTTTTTTTTTTTTTTTTTTTTTTTTTTTTTTTTAAAAAAAAAAAAAAAAAAAAAAAAAAAAAAGCTTACATTATGCCATTAAGTATGAAAATAATATCGTTCATGTAAGCATCACGACTTATTTGTACATACCGCATTCTGTCAACTCAACTTTCTATCACTCTTTCACATAAATTTGGTGTTATTTCACGAATAATACGTTCAATGTTGGTTTTTAATTGCTCTATTGTTATTGGATTATCAGCATAAACTTGTGACTTAACATATCCCCAAAGAAAAAAATCACAATCGATCGAGTCGATTAACTGAATCATATCGTCCATGAATTCTTCTCAAATTTCTCTCAGTATTCACATATAAACACTGATTTTGATAAAACAATTTGATAATTTCGAAACTTTGTTCAAGCGTGTATCCTTGCATGATTAAATGGCATAGCATACTAAACACAAATGACACAAAAAATGACAAAAATTAATACGCAGTGTTGCCATTCTAACCATTTAAAATTGTATCACTCCTATTGGAAAATCCTTTGTTAGATGCTTAGTTGCAGTAGAAAAGCCCTTAAAAACTACTGAAAATGAGTTAATGTCTGCAATATCTCCAAATAAGCTCCCTAGTTGGCGATTCCATGCATGATTGCATATTTAATCTACAGTTGTTAAAAAGATCTTTTTTTATTTATTTATTTAAATGTTAATTTATAATTAATCACATATTCTAAGAAAATTTCTTTTTTTTTTTTTTTTTTTTCTTTAATAGTTTTCAAACTAATATTATTGCACAATTCGAGTAACATTCTCATGATACAAATGCAATGTAATGTAAAAATAAATCTGGAAATTAATTTACATTATTTGAAATCTTTGCAATGAATGAAATTTTTAGATATTTTACGCAAACATGAAGTCGCTTTTTAAGAATTAAAACTGTTCTATATAATCAAGTTCCTGAGGGTTGAATGAAGGATAATATAATATGGCTATGACATTTCTGTATTTGGCCCTCAAAATGTGAAATTCAACAGCTTATTTATTTACTTATTTATATGTGTGCATGTTTATGTTGCAATTCAACAGCTAAACATTTCTCAGTTAATTAAGTGCAATGTAAATTAATTTCTGAAAATTTTTTAGCCAATTGGAAATTAGCGCTTGAAAATTTTTCCTAATAGGAAGTATTCGGCATACAATATTAGAGAAACAGGAATTACTCATAAACTCGAAAATTCAACAATTGAATTAAAACTAACAGCTAAATTCCCATATAATAAATGTACTCACTGAAAAAAATTTAAACCTCGCTCTCATACTTTAGCCGTAAATTTTACGTCTCATCACTAATTTTAGACAAATTACGGCAAATGAAGTATAAAAAAATATAGACTTGTCAATAAGGTACCAACTTTTTACAATGTATATTTAATTTACTCAAATACACGAGTGCTGCAAAAAGAACAATTAAATTCAGCAATTTTTCATAAGCAGAATTTTCTGCAATTCTCACTGCCAAAGCTTTTACGCAAAATGAAAGTGATAATTATACAAGTACTAATTAAACAAAAATAACAAATATATTTAAAATTAAATAAAATGATAATGATAATATTATTTTTCTAAAATAATGAGACATATCCTAGAGAAAAGAAGTAATTTGAAATTATAACAATCGTATCTTTTATAACACAAAGTTCATATCAGTACTTTTAAACTTTATAAATGTGTCTTTAAAGATAGCCTAGTTGCCTATATATTTAACTGTGCTAACAAAGAAAAGAATGCGACCTTTATTTTCTACAGCGTACAAAAAAAGAAAAGAAAAGAAAAGAAAGAAAGAAATGCTTTTACGAGTGCCATTTAAAACATCTCTCTAGAAACATTAAGGAATTTTTACCATTTATATGTGAATAACTCTCATTATTTTCAGTTATTCAGCCTCAAAAATAATCGCATTAGGTGAGTTATTTCTTTCACCGCCTAAAGCAGACAATATAATATGTGAGCTCCACGCTGATCGAAATAGTTTTTTATTCTCCCTCGGGGTACTTAATGTGGATTGACAACTAAGGTATATAATAACGTAATTTACATGTTTAACCAAAAGCTATATTTCTTTACTTTTTTGAACGAGCTGTCGAACATGCATTCATCAGTTTGCAGAAATATTTGAAATATAAAGATGTAGAAAATAAAAAGTATTATCTGCATGCATGAGCAATTCTTTTAGAGAAATAAATAAAGAAAGGAACTTCTTAGACAAAACTGCGCATGTTCATAAAAAATATTCAGTAATTGTTACTTTGCTTAAATTGCACAATGGAAACAAAAAATAATAAAATAATAAATTGTATAAAGTATATTGGTTAGAGACTTCAATTTATAGAGAAAACAATATCATCTTTCTTCACGATGCATATTTCCAAACACTGCTTAAATAACAACTATAAAATACACAAAAGTGATTCACAAATAATAAATAATATTGGATTGGAAATAACGTTGGATAAAAAGATTTTTGCTATTTTTGTGTATTTATTGGGAGAAAAAAAAAATAGCAATATTTAAAATGTTAATAATTTAAAATGTATGGAAAAGTAGATTTTTGTGAAGAACAATTATAATTCTGAGTTTTTTACTTTCTCTTACCCATAAGGTAGAGAAAGTATTGTTTTTGGGTCAAATTTACAAATGCGATATTTTGTTATATTTACACGTTTTGAGATTCCCTGAATGCGAAAATGGTGTTTTTAGCAAATGGTCTGTGTGTATGTGTGTGTGTGTGTGTGTGTGTGTATGTTATCAGCATATCTCAAAAACAAATTATGGCAGAAAGTTCAAACTTAGTATTCTAAATGTGTATCATATACGGATGCTACTGTAAGCTTTTCATTAAGATCAAGCAAATGGTTAGTGTACAGGGACAATCAAGAGAATTCTAATACATTACGTCTATGGGGGAAATTGCAGGTAAGTACAGTTTAACGTCTATAGACTGCACTAAACCAAATGAAACGAACATATATACATATATTTTTTGTATTAGAGATAGTTAACTTGGAAAAAAATTTTTGTGTATGTAGGAGCCTCGCCCCCCCCCCTAGGGGGAAGTCCCCCCTCGAGGGGAGTAAATTTTCATGATGGGTATCTTTCAAAAGAGCTTGCCAATGCCTTTAAAACGAATGGTTGAACCATCGATCTGCGACAATTTAAAATAAAGTTATCGATTTTTTTTTCATTTTTAACAATTTTTTTTTTTTTTTTTTTTTTTTTTTAATATTGAGAATAAAATGGACTTTTTTTGGATATTTGGTGTTATACTACTTCTCTAATATGGAAATCGTCTGCATTATCATAAAAGATAATTTTTTTAAATAATAATTTTAATAAATTATTTTTTAAAAACAGAATTATTTTTTAATAACCGAATTAAATTCTGTGTAAATGTAGGTGCATTAATGAAACGGGGGGTTGAGGGGGGCGAACACAGAACTAATTATCATATAAAACTCTTCAGAAGCCTAGTATGAATTATTTAAAACAGGTTTACATAAGAGTACTCGTTATCTTACCTCTTAATCTCCAACCTGTATTTATAGTATTAAATTTCAGGATAAGAGAAAGTCGTGTGAGTGACACACCAGATTATTTAAATAAAAAATGTTTGAAATAAAAATAAAAGACTTCGTTTTTTTTAAAAAAAAGCACGATAAAGTAGTTTTTAATTCGTATATTTGCTGTGTCACTGATTGTAAAAAAGAATTCAATAAGGATAATAAATTTAAAGAAAAAAAAATAATTAAAAAAAGAAAAGAAAAATCATCAAATCGATATTTTAGTTTAGATAATATTTATACTCTAGGTGAAGCCCTGACCACAATCAGAAGAAATTTATGTTCTCGGGTTTATGAATTGAGGACTTTCCAGGAAATTAAATTTTTAATATATAGTCAATACTTGAAAACTGCTTTAAAAATAAAAATGTGTTTTAGAAAGCGATTTTAAATTTGTAACATGATGTGACGCAAAATAATTGTACGTTTGTGTGTGCAAGTGTGCATATATATATATATATAAAGGGAAGAATTTAAGAACGTTATAAAATTTAGCAATTAATAGATACATGATTAATACCAACAACACTCAAATAAAAGTATCAGTTAATAAATAAATTCACTTTAAATTACTTATGCTAATGTTTGAAATTAGGACCATAACACTAAGGCCAATAAAGTATTATTTTTATCATGCGATATTCAAGAAAGTTACCAAACGGAAACCATGAAATTTATTTAAAAATATGTAAAAAAGATAACTGGAAATAAGAATTGGAAATGGAAATGCTCAAAAATAAAAGGATTCACTCGTCAGGGAACATGTCCTTCTTAGAGCAGAGAGATCGCAAGATTTCCGAAAATTGTATAGCTAATTCTAGCCAAAAATACAGTTCATGTTCCTATCTTGCAACAAAACCCAAATTTAAAAAGGAAAGAATTAAATTTTAATAAATCAATTATACAACCCAACAATGAATCAAAATAGAAAAATAACATTTAACCTCATGTCATTCGGACACCAAACTCAAAGAGTAACACATAACAAGCTGTCAACAGAACTTTTCTAATAAGAAAAATTAATATCGAGACCAATCCCGATTAATCGATAAAGTTTCTATAAATGAGCAATTTCATTAATAATTGAATTCACTATTTAAATGTTTTTTATTTTAATAATTCTTAAAACTTTAAAACTTTCAAGAATTGGAGTTTAAATACATTTTTCAGTTACACTTTGTTTTCTTTTAAATTTCTACGTATTGGATGTGCAGCTTGCGCCAACTTGCGGGAAAATGATAAACATTATAATTCAAATCAAAAGAATTTTTTTTAAACAGGTTTATTTTATTTTTGTTTATACATATATTTTAGAGAGAGAGGATTTTTTTTTTCTAGTTTTAAAACCATTTAATTAAATCTGGAGGCAATAAATTTTAATTAATTTATTTTTTTAATTATTTTTATTAATTGCAATAAATTATAGGGTTTTATATTTCTCAGTCTCTAACTCACATGTTTTTATTAATTAATTTATATAAATTAATTTTTATTTTATTTATTTATTTATTTATTTTGTTAATTAATTAATTAATTAATTTTTCATTTATTTATTTTAAAAAAAATGGAAATGGAAATGGATTAATTTGTGCAAATTAAACATAAGAAACCACCAAAAAGCTATTGTACATAGAATTAAATATAACGTGTGAAGAGCTAATCTTTCATAAAATCAACCAGAAAATGATGAAGTATCCTGTAATAGCAATAATTGTAAACCCCCCCCCCTACTTTTTTTTTTTTTTTTTTTTTTTTTTTTTTATTCATTAACTCTCCTAACCATCCTGCCAACACCAATACCAAACCCGCACCTTTTTTATTCTGATTTATTATTATTATTATTTTTTTTTTTTATTTTTTTTTATCATACAATAAACATTTATAGTTATATATATATATATAAAGAATATCCTTTATTGGCTATATTTTTAATAAATTCACAGTAGTTATCTTCAAAATACTCCGTTTGAATATTTATTATTATTATTATTGCTATTTATTATTATTATTATTATTCGAATTTTTTTATGTATGAAATGAAATTATCATAAAAGGATGTTCTCTTTTTGCTTCTTCGCGGATCAGAATACGAATGAACTGCTACAAAAAGAAAATATAAAACACATAGGCAAAAGCTACATCTTTATCCAGTTGTACTTTCTTAAAGCTTTTAATACAGATATTCATCAGTTTTCCTAAGTAAAATATTTATTTAAAAAATCATCCATTTAAACATGGAATTAATTAAATATATATATATATAGTAATATAATATTATCAGTGCAAAAATTTGAAATTTAAAGATGATTTAATTTCAGTATTCAAACAATTATTCTGATCAAAAACGAAGACCTCCCAAATCAAACCAAAAAAGAAATAAAGTAAAATTTAAATGAATTATTGGAAATTGGAATGAGAAAAAAGCATTATTTGCATTCTAACGTTTTCAAGGGCCTGGTAGAATGCAAATATGCTAAAAAAAAAAAAATGTTTTTGTGTCACAAAAAAAGCAAAAGCTAAGAATTTCTTTGTTCACAGGCCCGAAACACCCATAGTAAAACCAGAAAAAACGAATATTAAAATAAAACACCTCACTAAAAATGATAATCCAATAACCATTTAAAAACGTAGATCAAAATAAACTCACCACTACAAATATATATATATATATATATATATATATATATATATAACGTTCATTGTAGAAGATCTGTCAACTAACAGAACATGCACATCTAATACTTATTCTTCTAAAACTCGAACTTAAATTCACTTTTGTGAGATAAATTCTCTTTGGCGAATCAAGTCATCATTTATGCCTGGTTAAAAGTTAATGGTAAATAAAAATTGCCTAGTTCCTTTATTTAAAGTTGAACTATTTATTTATTGCATCAATGCAGTTTTAACTTTTTCTTTAATTTTTTCTATTAATATTTCTATACTTTTTGTGACATTTTCTTCTTTCATTTTACAGATTCTATCGTATAACGTATAAGATATCAGATGATGGAACGTCGTGAATCTAAAATATGATATTCAAATGTTTTGCTTCAATTATAATTATTCTACTATTTTGTACTTTTAACAAAAAATAATCCTGTGTGACACTCAAACTACACACTATTACTCTGCTAGTTGTAGAAAGAGTTTTATTTGACATATATTTAAACCCCATTTTTGACTATTTTAATTTCATTCATAACACATTTAAGTTTGATATTAAATTTGAAAAAAAAAATTCAAAATTATTTGGAGAATTATTACTCATACCAATATTTGAAGTTTAATTGATGTTTGTTAAAATTTTCCGTATGATCTAGAAAATAGCAAATTTAAACTTCCTTTATTTATATTTTTTTTATTTTTTATTTTTTTTTTACATCTGAAAGCAAAGTAAAAAGTTTTACAAAGAGAATAATTTACTTAAACATGCCCTTTTGCATGCCATAAGGGGGCGTCCATTAATTACGTGAGGTGTTCAGGAGGGGAGGGGGTCGAGCCAAATCTCACCCAATCTCATGTTGGGGAGAGAGGGGGGGGGGTCTCGACAAATATCAAGTAATTTTTTCCCCGCAAAAAACAGTGTAAAATTGCAAGAAACATTAGTTAAATTCAAGTAAAACATGTTTTTTGACTTAGGTATGGCAAAATCTGACACAATAATATTTATCGTGGCTCTCCGAACGCCGGGAAGCAGCATAGTATAGCCTTTCAATTGCTTTAGACGCCATCGGCCGGCCATACGCGCTACTCGACGAACGTTGCAGCGTACCAGCACATGGATATGTTGGTTCCAGTAGCCACTCTTGAGACTGTGCATGAGTCCCCGTGGACTGAATTAGAATAAATATTTTTTTTTATTAATTTTAGTAGTTTCTGTTTAAAAATGTTATTGTTCAATTTTATAGCTGTGATTCTAGACTATGATCTATGCAATTTTAAATACTAGTCTTTACTAGTCTTCAATAAAAATAATAAAGCAAATTGTGTTTTTTGAAATAAATCCAACGCATTTACAGTAAAAGTACGAATTTTGAAAAATCTCACGTGAGATTAAGGGGAGGGGGGGAGGGGTCGAGCCAAACCTCATGAAATCTCAACAGGAGGGAGGGGGATCAAAAAATCGTCAAAACCGCCTCACGTAATTAATAGACGCACCCTAATGACGAAATTAAAAGTTTTTTTTTTTTTTTTTTTTTTTTTTTTTTTTTTTGAAATCATAGCAATCTTGGGCTAAATGATGGGTAGGGGAACCTTAGACTCACTTTTGGCTTCTGCGAGCTCTGATTATACTAATAACGGGCACAAAGACCACTGATAAAAGCTTTACATTCGTATTCAGAAGACCTTAAAATGCATAATTATAGAAAAACGGAAAGTCGAAAAATTGGACTTTAAAGCAATCGTTTTTCGTTTGTCTACTATTTGTCAAAATGAATTTAAAAAAAAAAAAAAAAATAGAGCTGGTCTATTTTTCTATCGACCACGGGAGTTTCGTAAAGCTTCCCATTTTTATACCTATTTGTTATGAATTTTATCTAACTTCTGCAGTTTGAAATAAGAGCACAATTAATTTATGCAATTAATCGCAGTAGTGAACTATAGTTTTTTAATAAATAGATTGAACTATTTAGGCTCGAATCAAAATTCCATCCGCTTGTATTGTTTACTTGTGACAATACGTGTTTTCTACACAATTTAAAATTGTGTGTGAAAATATGTGTTTTCTATATAAATTTAAATAAATAAATAAAAGAAAGGTTTAAATATAGCACGTATCTCATTCTGAACTAACAATAACTCATATTTCTTATCATAATACACTGATGAGTCAAAGTAAAATCCGTACACTTTTGCTTGTTTGCTTAATTAAGGTTTTAAATTTGAAAATTATGAAATGAAGCCTCATATATGTATATATATATATTAATATTTAATAAAAGCTAAATGATTGTTAAAAATAAACTTTTATTCAACGTATTGAGTATATGTTTTTGTACAGAATTTTTTTAAGGGGTTACATGCGTCACAAAAGCTAAGAAAAAGGCATATTTTCTCTCTCTCTCTCGTTTTTTTTTTTTTTTTTTTTTTTTTTTTCATAGAATAAACAATAATTTTTATTCAAAATTTTTTGTAAGCAAAAGAGCAACATTTAAACAATGTTTTATAAATTGTTCATCAATAATTTTGGAAAATTCAGCCGGTTGTTCTTAGTTTCCTGAGACTCTTTAGGGCTGTACATCAGTCAGATAAGTATCTTTTTCCATTCCCATGTTATCCAATGGGATTTTCGTTGCTTCGTTTTATAAAAATATCTCATTGAAAAATGAAGTTTTTCGAATTCTGTTTTTTGAATATTACTCTTTGAACAGGTTGTCTTTTAGCTTAGTGAGCAATTTTTCGAAAAAATCAATTTAAATATTTTATTTTAATAAGTAAATTTAGAGCTCTAAGTTTAGATCTCTAAGTGAAATATTTAAATGTATTTTTTCGAAAAATTGCTCACTAAGCTAAAAGACGACCTGTTCAAAGAGTAATATTCAAAAAACAGAATTTGAAAAATTTCATTTTTGAATGAGATATTTTTATAAAAACTAAGCAACGAAAATCCCATTGGATAACATGGGAAGGGAGAAAGGAAGCTGTCTGACTGATGTACAGCCTTAAGTAAAGCGGCGGACATGATTTCTAAACACCCAATACACCAATCTTATTGAAATTTTGCACAGTTCTTCAAAATAGAATTGACTAGTGCTCGAACGAACGAATTAAACAAAAAATAAAATTCGAAGTTTCGTCAAGGCTGGATAGAAAAACTGTACAATTTTCTGCCCATTTCTCGACAGCATTAGCCTTGTAAAATTTAATATCGGAAAAAAAAGAAAGAAAGAAAGAAAAGTCGTTCGTTCAAGCACTAGTCAATTCTATTTTGAAAAAGTGTGCAAAGTTTCAATGAGATTGGAGCATTAGTTTTTAAGAAATCGTGTCCACAGCTTTTTTTTTTTTGAAGGGTCTCCGGAAATCAGGGCCCATCGGCTGATTTTTCCAAAATTTTTAAGGAAATTTTTATAAAATATTATTTAAATGTTGGTTTTTTATATAGTCAATATTTTGGTTAAATATATACCCTGTGGCAGAATTTTTTCTGGCTTTCTGCGACAAACCTCACTGGAGCTAATTTCTCTCTTCAAGACGATATTATTCAATAAAAAATATATGCTACAACCAATAAGACTACCAATATCTAACTACCAATAAGACTAGCTTTTTTGTTTCTAAAAATGTTTATATTAATATCAAATCTGTATGGACTTTTTAAAAAACTTTGTTATCCCATATTAATTATGGTAAGAAGTAATTCTGTACTGTGGAGGTAAAGCACGCACAATATCCATTTTGTGAAAAGAGCTTTTACTACCATGTCTTTGATGTGCTGCAATGGCATATATCTGTCATAAATAACGAAAATGATTTTTCCCCACTGTCTTTCATTTATAGTAACTGTATATTAATGCTTAACTCCTCTGTATAAATACAAAATTACACATAAAGGACATGGTGCTCGTTTCACAAGATTAACATGGTATCCTTTACCCCTGGGATACAGATTTTTTTCAAATTAAAGAAAAAAAAAAAAAAAAAAAAAAGAAAAAAAGGAGTGTGAATTATAGGAGTGAATATATAGAAATTCCTTCAAATTCAATGATCGACCGCGTGGATAGTTTGAAACAGAAGAGAAATCACATCAGAGCAAGACAGAGCGCGGACACAGATCATGTACATAGAGGGAATATTGCTGTTGTTTCGTACGGACACAGCATTCAATTTTTTTTTTTTTTTCCGTTGTTGTATCGCTGTGGTAATGTAACCCTTTTGTACCTTTCTGCAGAACGAACAGCTTCTGCAAAAACGAATCTTATATTGCAGAATAGTTTAAGCCAAACTATTGCACTTAATTTTTTTTTCTTTAAAAATTTTTTGCTTCTATAAGAAAAACCTTTCTGCAAGGACTCAATCCCGTTCTGCGACATTGTCGCCGTGTCGCCGCGTTTCTGCCACGGGGAATATATATAAAAGAGAGAAGGAAAGAGGAAAAATGTCCATTTATTTATATTTTATATATTTATTTATTTATTTATTATTATTATTATTATTATTATTTTTTTTTAATCTTAAGTTAAATGTATGAATTTTATAAATATTGCATTAAATTAAATTAATTTGAAATTTGATAAAGATGTTTAATCAGGCAGGCACTTGACAGTTTGCATTCAGAATAACCAAAAGTTTATTATTTTATATTTGTTAAAATGGAGATGAATGTTATAAACCGATTTTGTAAATTACTGTCTTAGAACTTTGGCATTTGTTTATTACTTTGTAGATTAATTAATGTGTCACTTACTTAAAAATAATGGACGAACAGCGAAAATTTATATTTCAGAGGTAAGAAGAAAAAATTGTTCATGATAATAATAATAATAATAATAAAAAGAGTAGATATTAAGTAACACAAGTTGCATAAAACTTATATCGTTTTAGCTTTTTGTTACAAATAATAAGGAACTGTGTTATTTAAATATAAACAAGTCCTCCCGCCTCAATCGAAAGAGCAAATTGATTTCTTTGTACTTTTCAAGTGGTCGCCATTTTGTAACAAGATGGCGGATCGAGTTTATTATTAATCTTGGTTAAGACCTTCATTTGAATTCTAAACATACCGAGTTTCGTACAAACCGACTTATAAATATGTTTTTACTTCCATTACCCGAATACCGTAGGTAATGGAAGTATTGTATTCGGTCCAAAAATTCGATATCGAGATTTCACCTGATTTACATGTTTTAAGGTCTCCTGAGTCCAAAAAGGTGGTTTTGGGCAATTGGTCAGTGTGTATGTGTGTATGTATGTGGGGAACCTTTTGGCTATTATATCTCCGAAACTAATAAAAATAGAACTACGAAACTTTAGAATTGAAACAGATCTGGTGGGTAGATGAATTTTCCAAATTTTGGTAAAAATTGGAAAACCAGAAGTGGGACATCCTAAACCGAAAGTGGGGTCGTAAGTCCATACCTCAAAATCGGCTCAAATGATTTTCTTCAAATTTACTGTATAAACACCCTATTAGATATTCTTTCGAATGATATAGTTAGTTAGTTCAGGAAAATTGATAGGCGTCCTGTATAAATAGCTGAATTTCAGGTTCTGCAAGTGCGTTCCTTTCAAAACAGCTGTATGATTTTTTTCCAAACTTGTCATATTAACCTCTTTTAAATATCCTTTTATATGTAATTGTTGTTTTCTGGTCAACAATTAATTATACCAAACTTTGATAAAAGTCGGTGTCTCAAAAACGGCTCTAACGATTTTCTTGAAAATTGTTACATAAACCTATTTTAGATATCCTTTCCCGTGCTTTACTTGGTTATCACAGGAAAATTAACAGTCATCCTGATCAGATAGAGCAGTTTTAGATCTCGGAAATTGGTGTTTAAAAAAAAAATAAAAAAATAAAAAAATCACTGTGTAAACTCTGTTTTATGTCTTTGCACGTGTGGTAAGTTTCTCTTATTTTTAGAGGTCTATTTCCTTAGGTCAATTTTATGTCTTCTGATCACATTATCTCCAAAAAGTGCATATAATATGTGTAATAGTGGGTAATGGCAGTCGTGTGGTTGTTTCACACTAGATTTTTTATGCAAGTTTGAACTCATGCTACATCTGAATCATACGAGGATAATACGGATATGAATCATACTAGGATACACTTAACTTTTCTTTGAGATCAAGGAAATGGTTCGTGTAGAGAGACATCTAAGAGAGTTCAAATGCATTACGTCTATGGGCAAAATTGCAGGTAAGTAGAATTTAACATCTATACACTGCATTAAATCAAATGAAATTAATGTATATATTATATATGCATAAAAGCATGTTAAGATTCTTTGTAAGTACATTATATATATATATATATATATATATATACTTTCGTAGATAAAATACAAATATTTTTACTATATTGTAACTATTTTCAGTGTATTGTTTTATATACAATAGCATCAAGCTTTTAAGCTAGAATATTTTTTATCATTTGCTCCTCATCTTGAGCCTTTTTTTTTTTTTTTTAGTTTGTCCGTGGAAACTATCCCACTCAATTCCGCAGATAATTGGGAGAATAGTGTACCGTGTCCTACCTCCTTACAGATATCTACTTGAGTTCAAATTCTAAAAGAACTTCTAATGATACAATATATATTTTTTTAACTATCAAATGCTATGAATGTTTTGTTTTAGTTGTGATGGTAGCAATCCCTTTTTGCATTATTATACATATTTAATTTAATGATGTATATATAGTTTTTTTAATTTGATACTTAACAACAGTTCATACAAATATCTTTTCGTGTGTAACTTAAATCTGTTTATACACCTTCAGAGTTATAGAAGCTCTATGTTATGTCAAACTTACATTTAACTGAAAAGAATTTTCATAATCAATGAATATTTTTAAGACTTAAATCATTTTCAAACCTTTTCAAACATACTACATATATATATATTACAGATATGAAAATTTATAGAAAATTACTAAAATAAACGATAGCTCATATATATATGTGTAACGTAAACGGGGTCCCGTAATACTAAGTGGGTTGGTATTCCAATATGCAAATATCTTAGAAAGGATGAGGAGTCCTTCAGATTAACTAATAATCCTTTATTAAATTCAAGATGCTGTCTTGGCCTGAAAGTTAGACATCCTGAGCGTCATATGGCCCGTAACCACGCCGATGGTCGGCAATTCTCCGAGCGGCCCCTCTCCGGGCCCGCGGGTTTAGTTAGTAAGCTTTTACATGATGAGAGTAATATTTAACGTAGATTTATTAAGCAAGTCAATATCGGAGAAAGCCACGATTTCTCGTGTATTCCAGCTTAAATATCTTGTATTTGGGAGCGAATATTTAGTTCTCCCCTGCTTAATCATTGGCTAGTAACTTTATGATTGACAGTTTCACTCTGGCCCGGATCTCCGGGATTAATTAATATGCATTACTTAACCACAAGAAACGGAGAGTTGCACTTACTCAGCATTTTTATTCTAAAAGTTGTTCAATTTTTCTGACTTTGGCGTTATGATCGTGCATTGTAATAAAACTTATTACAGGGGAAAATTTAGAATTACTTTACAAGTTAAGAATTTTAATGGGATTTTCTCCAAGCTATCAGTCAATATTAATTTAAAATAATAATTTAAAATCTTACCTTTCTTTATCCTTTCATATATATATATATATATATATATACACATATATATATATATATTTTTTTTTTTTCCCAGGAAAATGTAAGTATTGGAAAGATTAATGCTAAAAAAATTTTTTCTTTAAAATACTTAAAAAAAAAAAAAAAAACTACTTTCGTAGGTAAATTTTTTTTATTAGAAACGAAATTTCAGTTCTTTAAATTTTGAAAAAAAAAAAAAAAAATATATAATAATAATTGAAAAAATAATTCACTCTATCTTTGTAAAAAAGTAATCATAATGGCTGAAACAGTTTGAATAGAAAATATCCTCATCATTTTAGTCATTAATGATCAATGCTTCTAAAGGACTATATTCAATTTATGCTTAAAACAATCTTTTTACTTTATACTTTTTTTTTTTTTTTTTTTTTTAATAACTGGTGCATTTCTGATACTTAATCGGAAATTTTGTTCCGTCCGAAAACAGAAATTAATTTTACCTCCTTTGTTCACATTTATTTTACTAAACAGCCCCTGAGGGACTAATAGCAATTAAGTTGAAAGGCATTCAAGTGATCTAAGGAGGAAAAAAATATTGTGCAAATGACTCGTTTATTAAGCATGCTATTATTCATTGGTTGCGTAATAGATTAAACTTATTTTCCGTAAATTTGTAATGAAAGAGTTGTGCCAGTATCAAAATATCATTTTCGACATTTCCGGTAATATGACAATTCATAATATAACACTTAACTCTTTCTCCGTTGAACGAAATGGAAATGATTAGGTAGATAATGAGACGTCTCAGTAGCCAGGAAAAATAAAATGCCATCCATGGTGTACAAATAAAAAAAATGTGAAAAGACAGAAAAAAAAAATAATAAAGATTAGCATCCTCGAGATAATAGTAATTAAAAAAAAAAATTAAAATGAAGAAAACGAGTCTACAATGTGATATCCGAAAAAATGTTTTGCCATCGGTCAATTGTCAGACACGTTATAACTCGAATTTTCTTTAAAATGTCCCGCTTTGTACTTCTGAAATGCTTTAGAACAGGAGAAAAATGAATTTGTATCAATTGATCAAAAGTTCTTTAAGGGGAAAAATGATGATCCCCACTACTTTAAAAAATGAGAAAAATGAAGAAATTTTCGATCAACATTCAGAGTTTTTTAAAAAATGAACAAATGCATGTACAAACTTTTTTTTTGAGCGTGTGTGTGTGTTAACTAGTATGGCATTACTCTATACTGATTTAAAATATTATTTTGGTTTTCTTTGAAATAGAAAATTATTTTATTACAAATTATTTATTTAAAAAAAAAAAAAAAAAAAAAAAAAAGAAAGAAATGATAATTCAAAAAGTATTTGAGATATGAACTTAAAATTTTTTCTCAACCATACATTTTGACATAACGAATAAAATGAACTAAAAATAAGAAGTTCTGTTCAATAGAAAAAAAAATTATGATTGTGGAAAGATAAAATTTTAATGGTAATTTCATATTTTAAATTTAATTATTAATTAAACTCCACATTATTAAAACAATTAAAATTTTTTAGTTCAGATTCTTAATTTGAATGTTGTATTTCATTTAATATAAAAATTATAAGAATAAAGGAAATTGTAATTGAGATATCATGCGCGCAGGAAGAAAGAATCCTTGAAATTTTTTTAAAATAATCTGCAATAAAAACAATTTTCTCTTTAAAGTAAACCAAAATAATATTTTTAATCAATAGAGTAAAGACATATTAGTTAATACAAAAAAAAATTTTTGTACATGCGTCTCTTATATTATTAAAATCTGTACGTGTGTGTGTGTGTATGTGTGTGAGAAACGGCTTGAAGCAGCTAAAGCTGGCCCGCTAATGGTCGCACGGACTTCGCACAGGTACCGTCGGACGGAGAATTTATCGCAGATGTTCGTTATCTAATTTTCTAAACGATGCGACCCTAATTAGCGGAGATATTAATTA
Organism: Salticus scenicus; assembly: GCA_963930645.1. Taxonomy (NCBI): domain Eukaryota; kingdom Metazoa; phylum Arthropoda; class Arachnida; order Araneae; family Salticidae; genus Salticus; species Salticus scenicus. The sequence continues at coordinate 288,966,418 of OZ005648.1, forward strand.
AAACGTCGACATATGTCGAACTAAAAGACGATTCAAAATGGCAAGAGACCGTCATTTTCATCCGGAACCGCGTACCTAAAGAGAAAAGGCAGAGAGAGAAATTTTTGTGGGTTATTGTAAACCCATCGCTGCTGATCTGTTGGAGATGTTCAAAATACACCTGTACCACGAGAAAGAGCATTTATTACCAATTCTTACGGTACAATTTTTTTTTAATTAGGTATTTTTATATTTTTAAAAAAAGTTTTAAAAAGGGTCCAAAATTTCTCTTTTTCTCGATCGTCATTTTTGAATCGCCCTCTACGGCAGAGTAACTGTTCCATTTCTTAACAACGCGCACAAGTTAAGTAACAGTTGACTATCTCTATTTCAAAAAATATATATCCGTTTCATTTGGTTTAGTGCAGTCTATAGATGTTAAACTCTACTTACCTGCAATTTCCCCCATAGACGTAATGTATTTGAATACTTTTGAGTGTCCCTGCACACGAACCATTTGCATCATCTCAACGAAAAGCTTAGTGTAGCATCCCTATATGATACACATTTAGAATACCGAGTTTGGCATTTCTGCTACTATTTGTTCTTGAGATATGCTGATAACAGACACACAGACAGACACACGCACACAGAGAGAGACCATTCACTAAAAACATGATTTTCGTATTCAGGGGACCTCAGAACATGTAAATATAACAAAAACTCACTTTCGAAAATTTTACCCTAAAACAATACTTTATCTACCGTAAGGGTAAGAGAAAGTAAAAAATATGAAAATTTTGTTTTTATGATTTAACTGCCCCATGCTTTGGGGCAAATGTAAACTCGGTATACTACACCCATATAAAGTACATTAAGAATTATTTTATTCAAGTTACCAAACAGTGAAAACTTGCAGGAATTGGGTTTATTTGAATTTTTAAAATATCTCAATTCTTCACAAAGTTGTGAACTTTTCCGTATGCCTCCAACTAACAATTTACATCTTAAACTTTTTAACAGTCCAACAAAACTTTTAAAATGCTCATGATATTAGCTTCCATTGAAAATTAAAAGACAAAACTGAGAATCAAAGTAAAAAATGTATAATTGATACAATTGAATTGCTTCAGACATGTATAAATACTGTGTTGAACTGTCTGATTAATGGTAATTGTATGACCAGTGTTGTGCACGAACGCGTTCATTTGAACGCGTTCATGAGCGTAGCTCAAAAATTTTGAGTTTTGAGTTGAACTTCGCTCGTTTTTTAAATTATGAACTTGAGTTGAGCGAAACTCGTTTTTTACACGAACTTGAGCGTGAAAAAGCAATTCAAACTCAAACTCATTTTAAATATTATTTCTGTCTGAAATATAAAAAGGAAAGTAGAAGAAGAAAAGGACAGAAAGAAGAATAACTGTGCAAAATCGATCCCGGAAAAAAGGGCACTTGGAAAAAAGGCACTGGTAAAAAGGGCCCCCGGAAAAAAGGGCGCCGGAAAAAAGGATAGTTTTGTAATTTGCAAATCTCAAAAACAACAAACATCAAAAAATGAATTTAAAGAATGATTTTCATAATACACTTTTAGAAATTCCTATCAATTAAATTGATACCACTTTTACTTAGCATATATACCTGGGGGAAGGGGAGGCTAGGAGCAGATTGAAAGAGAATAATTGTTTTTAAATCACTATTTTACTGATTTTAATGAAACTTTGTCTGTCGCTTGCTGTTTATGACAAAAATACAGTGTCACATATACATCGGAGGCTGAAGTGTGGGGGAGGGCGGCAAAGGGAAGTAATTTTTTGTATATCACCTTGTTACCGATTTTAACGATATTCTGTGTAGTATAACTATCACTTATTCTTTACGAAAAGCACAAGACGTATTATATATAGCTTAGGGGGGCAAGAGGGTTGTATAGATGCAAAAAAAAAAAAAAAGTTTTTTTAAGCAACACTATTATAGATTGAAATAAAACTTTGTGTAAATACCACTTACTGCTTAAGAAAAAATTTAAAAAGTGTTGCACATATCTTGGAGTGTCGGGGGGGGGGGGGGGGGGGGGCAGAGAGGCGAAATGTTTGTTTTTATATTACCATGTTAACTGTTTCTCTGGAAATTTGTTTAAATATAATTTAAAGTTCATAAAAAATATAAAAAATGATATATAGTTGAAGGGGGGCAAGGGGGCGAGGGAAGATGGAAAAAAAATATTTTTAAACCAGCCTATTATTGATTTTTTTGTTTAAATTTTGTGTATATATTACAAACTAGCAAGCTACGGCCGCTTCACTGGTCACTAAATTTAAATGAAGTTTTAAAAGAATTGAATCACTATTTAATTTTTATATCATATTTTGGGCTTTGTAACATAATTAAAAAGTCAAAAAGTCAAAATAACATAGTACAAATTAAATAAAATATTTCCTCCGTTTTGCAACAATGCTGTATGGTCTTATGTGAATGCTTCTCTAGAAGGAATCAAGAATTGTTTACAAATTTAATGAATTATGAATGGGAAATAAGTACTTTGTAATTGTTAGTTATATTTCAGTGTTTATGTAAACAGCTTTTGTACATGACGTAATATTATATGACGTAATATTAAGAACTAGTTCATCTTGGTGGACTCTGCTAAGTTCTCCGTCATATTCTCGTTCTCACAAGTTTCTATTAGAGGGCATATTACATTCCTTTTAAGAGAAATGAAGATTGATTACTCGGTACTGTCGCAGTATGGTATGAAATGCTTTACCTACTAGGCTACCCGAACTGCGTTTTGATACATTTACCTTATCTTAATTCATTGTATTGTTTTTTTAGAGCCAGTTTCTTATTTTCGTTTTCATGTAACTCCATGGTGTTAAGAAAATCGAAATCTCGAATAACTTACAAACTTTTCAAAACAGACTACCAACAGTTAGTAAAGTTCTTGATATTTTGAATTGAGAATATGAAATTTGAAACATTCTTCCTTTTTTTTTTTCACTCATTATCGCTTTCTTTTTATCTCTCTCTTTCTCCCCCCCCCCACAACACACACTCACATCACGACTATGGCACAATAATTTACATTTTTAAAGTAGCTATCTGTCAATGTAGTACTAGTATTCAATATTATTAACAGATTGATGCGTAAACAGAATAGCTTTCTCTCATAGAATTCTTTTCCTTTATTTATTTTTTTTAGGGAGAAAGGGGATGGAAGAAAGAGATGTAGAGATGACAACACCCCCAACTGTGCGTTGAGGAGGAGATGCAATTGTGATTACTTCTTCGTTTCTTTCTTATCTGCTAAATAGAATTTCTTATTACTGGCGGCGCGGTTAAACTTGTCTCCTTTCGGTGACTTTGATTTTTAAATGCTTTTTAAAAAAAGCTTTTTCTCATTCGTCCTTGTTTGCATTTTGCCTGTGTGGGTTCCCTGTTCCCTCCTGACAGACAACCTGAGATGCAAGTAAACTATTGTATAATTGTAGTCGAGTCTTGTAAAAGACAGGAAGTTCCTATCTGTAGTCTTCGAATTGATTTATTGCTGTCTCTTTGAGAGGCAATAAAAATTGCTTTGCCCTTTCCCTTTTTCCTGTCCCAAAGAAGTGTTGCGACTTGCGAGTAATCTTTTGTCGGTTTTGGTTTTGAACAAGTGTCTTGTGTATAAACAAAACATACGTATTAGGTTAAAATAAAATAAAATGCATTGCTTGAAAAATATATCCCTTTGTTTGCAGATATTTAAGACTTAATAATAATAATGAATAAATATTGTTATTCAAATAAATGAATAAAACAAACAAATATAAAAAGTGTATTACAGAGATTTTTCTCCTCATAAAGACGTTGAACTAGCTTTAAAATAGCATTTTTTCCTTTTGCAAAATTCTTTTTTGATTATTATTCTTTTTTTTATTATTCTTATTATTATTTTGAACAAAAATTATTTTAACTATTGTGAGTTTTTTTAATGTAAAAAAGTAAAAAAAAAAAAAAAAAAAAAAGGCATTAGCTAATGAGTAATTTACATAACAAATTTTATCGTAGAATTTCATGAAACTTGTCTGCCAGAAGTGAAGATAGGTGAAGTGGCGTCTAAATATTACATAATGAGGCGGCAAAGTATGACATAAATGTGCATTATGAGAAATATTTTTATCACAAATAAGTCTGAGCAGTTTAAAAAATATCTTTTATGATGCTGGCATGAGCCTCAATAAATACTAACATTCCATTTTAAAAACTTAGAAAATAATTTAAAGTTTTTCATAACATGCCAAAACATGATACTGTTTCTCATAAATTTGGATTACTGGAATTATTGTACTCGAAAAAGACACAAAATCGCATAAAATACTAAAATAAAATATTGACATCAGTATAATTACACGGTAAATTGACCGAGAGGTTCATCTCTCGAAGCTGGTGAACAAGTGCCAGGTTCGATTCCTGGTTATACTTGTCGACCAAGCCATTCGGAGTTTTCCATGGTTTTCACCGAAACTTGTATAAACACAGACAAGAAAGGGCCACTTAAAAATGCCCTCACCTAGAGCATTCCACCCAGCCCATGCATTATGTCGGTCTGAATTCTGAACCCCTACATTAACACTGTAGTAAATTAGGATAAGGGAAGTTTATAGAATCAGGTTACCCTTGCAAGTGACGTTAATATGAAAATATGACATGAATACGTTGAATATATACGGTGAAAATATATACATGATTTACATATATATACAAATATATACGGTGAAAATATATACATGAAATGAAAACGTTAATATGAAAATATTTTTAGTATTAGATGACAAAAAATAATTTTATAATTACTGATATTTACAGATCAAATTTATATGTACTAAATCATTCATATACTTTATCAGTAAAAACAATGCTTTATGATTGAATATGTGTGTGTGTGTGTGTTTGATGCATTTGAAAGATATGTATATATATCAATAAAAATATAATTCAAATATAAAAATTGAAGTTTTTTAAAATTTCAACTTAAAATTAATTTATTTTTATAAATACCAATAAAACTTTATTAGTTTCCTATTTCTTAATGTATAAGAAGTTTTTAATTTCTTAAAATATTTTTATTGCTCGTGTTATGTCATGTACACTAATTATATAAAACACAAACGAACTAGCAAATGATAGCCATATCTGTTTCCTGATTTTCAGATTCCACATATCTCAAAACGTGTAGAAATATTAAAAAACCGAGTATGAAAAATTTTCTGACTAATTAAAATCGTCTTACCTATGGTATGATGGGTCATGAAAAATAATACACGGATTGATAACTATTATATATATATATATATATATAGAGAGAGAGAGAGAGAGAGGGGAGAGAGAGAGAGAGAGATTTACTTTAAAAAATGTAATATGATAAAAATTAAAAAATAAAATTGTTTTATCAATGTAATGAAATAAATTATTATACAGTGGAGCACCTTTTATACGTTTCTCATTTATACGTTTTTCTCATTTATACGTTTTTCGACTTCGGTCCCAAATCATTCCATTAAATTCTAATGTTAAAATATTTCGTTTATACGACACAAGTAAATTCTTAATTTCACTTATACGTTTTTTTTTTTTTTTTCTTTTTCCTCCTTGTAGAATCCCAAGTTTGAGTTTCATTCCAGGATTAAAAAAAAAAAAAAAAAAGATGAATGCTCTTTATGTTTTATTCTTTTTTTTTTTTTTTTTCGATTATTTTTTCTTAGAACTATGCTAACAAAGTGCGGCTATAGAACAAAGTGCGACTTGCATCGATAGCCTGGGGGGAAGGGGGCGTTAGAGAAATTTTCAGAGATAAGCCAAGTAGCCAGTGACCACTTGAAGACCTCCCATTTTCTCTTTTAATTGATTCCAGGAATGGGGTATGAAAGGAAAAAAGCCCACAACTCTATAGGGATTTTGTAAACTTGAAGATTTATTACTCACTTCCGTAGAAGATTTTCTTAACGTGTTTATTTGACATTACGGTTGGAGAAACATTTTTATTTTTCTTTCCTTCATTTTAATAGTTTGCAAAAATGTCATCTTCATTTAGAGAATAAAAGGCTTTGTCTTTAAGGTTAAAATCGAAATCTTGAAAAACATTTCTGAATTTCTATATTTTTAATTATCATTTAATTTTTACTCAACCTTTTTAAAAATATTTTAAATATAATTAAAATATATCTTATTCGAATAAATGAAAAAGAAATCATGAAAATTGATTAGACTTTTATTATTAATATGATACTTTATTGTGTATTAATGTTAAAACGAATTTTCAGTTGTACGTTTTCTTCAGTTATACGTTTTTTAGGAACGGTCCCTTGAAAAACGTATAAACGGTGCTCCACTGTAATAAAAAACAATTTTTCTGGCTATAGTCTATTAATAATTTGATGTAATAAACCATCTGTGTTTTCAGTAATTTTAATATCATTTTCTTTCCATATTTTTTCTTGATTTACTTGATACGATAAAATCAAGATAAGACGAAATATATTATTTAATTGAAAATATAATTCAATCAATCTTCATATTAAAATTAACTTTTCTAGCTATTACTTATTAAGAATCTTAAAGTAATAATATATATATTCGTTTAACAGTAATAATATAATAATAAAAAAAAAAAAAATATTTTGGTTCGAAGTTCTAAGTAATAAAATAAGCTCAAATTATTATTATTATTATTATTATTATATTCTCTTTAGAGGGTAGTAAGACAATAGATTTGCAAAATAACAAGATTAATGCATATAGAATGGAATTTAAAACAATAATAGCGTATTATTAAAAAAAAAAAAAAAAAAAACCTTTTCTCATTATTATGCATTAAAAATTCGAAAGTAATTTCTTTTTTAAATACTTTAATTAGTTTAATTAATTAAAAAATACTAGGAGTATAGCTTGACAACTTTTTCTTGCTAATACGTATTAAAAATTCGAAAATAATAATAACTTCAATATATATAATTTTATTTGTCATAGAAAATTAGGCAAAACTATATGTTATTTTTTATATTTAAGCTTACAGGTTTACAGAATGGCATCGTTATTTGTATATATATATATATATATACAATAATACTTCGTTGCAAAGGGGAAAAAAGAAAAAGAAAAAAAAAATAATAATGAAAGAAATTCGAGCTTTCATGTCATTCTTGCTAATTCTTATGTAAAATGAGAATGACCTAATTCCGACAATGACTCCCATTTTGGCCAATCACCCACTGTTTTCTCGGAACCTTCCACCAATTTTTTTTTTTTTTTTTTTTTTTTTTTTTTTTTACTGCTCTGTAATTTTATGGCCATGAATTTGATTTGGAGAAAGGAAAAGAATTATTTTAACGCTTAATATATATATATATAAATATAATAAATAATAATTTTAATTGATTAATAAAATATAATAAATATAATGTATAATTACCGTGGCAAATCCCCGTTTAATTTTCACCTTGCTGCAAATGTTCATATTTTAGATTTTTCTAACTCTGTAGCCCCTCATGAGATATTTTACAGTTAAAATATTCCTTTCCTCCGCTACAAATCAAATTTATAGCCAGAAAATTACCGAAAAGGGGTAAAAATAGGGGAGCATCCCTAAAAAACGGTGGGTGTTAGTGCAAATTGGGGATTATATTTAGATTCAGGAAGTTATTTTACTTAAGAATTTTTAAAAATACTGTTGTGGCCGATTTTCATATAGAGCAATGTAATTAGACTTATGATTCTGATGAACTGATACCTTTTACATACTAACTTATATTTTTAATAGTAATGTAATTGTAATATTGGATTTGTATTTTTTTCCTGTGATATGTTTGAAAAGGTTTTATGTTTTATTGTATATATATAAAAATATATATATATAAAAAAACTTTAAATTAAATTAAATAAGAAAAGAACATAAAATAAGTTAAATAATAATAATTAATAATTGAATTTGAATACGATATGTACATATATATATATATATATATATATATATATATATATTATTAATAGTTGTATTTTAAAAAGATTTACAGTTTTCTACCATCAGCATATATAAAGGATAAACAAGCGTGTACAGAAATAAAAATGTGTACACATTATTTGGAAACAGTACTGAAAACGCATTTATTTTTACGAAATTTCTTAAAGAAATAAATGTTTTAAAGATTATAGCTTCTAATTTTAAGTATACGAGAAAAAAAAAAAAAAAAAAAAAAAAAAAAAAAGAGCTGTACTTTCTTATTTTACACTCGTATAAACAGACGACTAAACACTGAGATTTTTCTTCCCATGAGCAGCTTATGCACCCTTTGTTTATTTAACAGTTATTTTCTATTTAATAAGTTATTTAATAGTAAATTATATATTACTTAAATTTATTATTAACATTTTAATTATGTTTTGAGTTTCCTTTTGATTTAGCTAAATATTTTTTAACACAATTTAGTGGTCTGTCTTAGGGACCGTGGATGAAATATGATAAATCGTCAAATGGCGGTCCTCAAATAAAAAAATGCCAAAATGATTTTGGATTTTTATTTTATTTTTTCACACTTTATATAAAATGCATGTTTATTCCTTTATAGTACGCTAAATAGTAAGCGAAATTTTCTAATGATTTATGCAAGAACTCAAAACTGACATTGCCTGTGGTACAATCAAATAAAGACTAATTAAGTAAAACCATTTACACTATTAAATATATATATATATTTTAAAACAAAGGAACCTCTAAATGATGGAATTTGTCTTCTACGTGGATAAACAAACGTATTGGAAATTTGAGAATAAAAAACCACCCAAAAACAGTGGGTCCATAATTCAGAAGTGTCCGTTAAATAAATTTTTACTTACAATTAAATTAATAAGTTATAATTAAGAGTTATAAGTTTAATTAAGCATTAAATTAAGAATGTTCATGGTATTTGGCAATTTTTATAATGTAAATTACCTGTGAAAGTCATAAAGAATAAGACCTATTTAGAAAAGGGATTTAAAAAAAAAAAAAAATGTACGTAAAAATGAACTTTTAGTGAGCTTCGCTCGTTTTTAAAAATGAACTTGAACTGAACGCGTTCATTTCTTTCAGACATGAGTTTGAGCGCGAACTAGCTCGTTTTTTACACGATGAACTTGAGTTTGAACTAGTTCGTTTTTTTTTGTGAACTTGCACAACACTGTGTATGACTATTGTATGAGTTAGAATTGTAGCAGGTTAAATTTATGGGGGAATCTATTGGCCTTTTGTGAAAAGGAGAGATGATGCAAGGAATGTCCATTTTCTGATCGACGAGATACTGCAAAAAAGATGCCATTAGTTGTTTGTTATTATTTAGATTTAACTGAATCAGCAAAAATTTTAACAATACCGCTTTTATTATTTTTAATACGATTTCTTGTAATTTAGTTCTATTAGCAGCACAGCTGGTCAAAAAAGCTGCATGATATTTACGACTTTATGTCTATACTTTTGAGAAAGTGTTTCAATGTAATATATGCATTTGATGCACTTTGGATTACTGGTACAATGGTATATATTTGACTCTATTGTAGGCTGACCATATGTCCTCGAATCTTGAGGACAATCCTCGAAAAACCTTCGTCCCCTAAAACTTACAACACATTTAGGGACGTCGGTTATAATGTTATTATAATGTTTTATTATAATAATTTATTATGTGTATAATGAATAAGCTGAAATAAGTTCTTTTAGGTGCTTCATACATAAAAATTACTAAAATTTTACAATTTAAAGTGATTTAATTAATTATTTATTTTTTGTCCTAGAAATTCGAGGAGACCGCTGTCTTTGTCCCCAAATTCAATGAAAAAAATGTGGTCACTCTAGTTTCCGGCACAGATGGCACATTTTAGGGAGTTTCTGTAATTCTTTATTGTATGTATAGACGTAAAAAAAAAAAAAAAAAGAAAGAAAAAGAAACGGGAATTTTGCTTTCGGTGAATAAACATAGGAATTTTCTGGTTTAAACCTGAAATTTCGTGAACTTTGGAAACTTTGATGGGAAGAAACTAATATTCAATGTTTAGATTTAATTTCACTTCTTTCAAGTACACAAACAACTTATTTCAATATCATTTTTATTCTATTTGCTTAAATAAAAGTGATATCGAAAATTATGTGACTATTTTACAAAAAATTGTAAAAAAAAAAAAAAAAAAAAATGAAACGTTTACGATATTGACAATAATAAATTATGAAATTTGTCTGCCTATTTAAATAACTTTAGAACTTTTTTTTTTTATGAATACTTTAGTAAAATATGTTACAAAAAATAATACAATGAAATTAAATTACGGTAAAAATATTTTAAAATTTATGAAATTTTTTGATAATTCATCGAACAAAACTTCACATTAATTGATGAAATTTTGTTATAGTCAGTTAAAGATCACGGGGAACAAAATCGAACATGAGTTCTTCGGTTATTAAAAATTCCAGCAATAATTTTTTAATGCATTAAATCAATACACAAAATATTCAATATCTAATAATTAATAATTTGGCTGTTATTTATTTATTTATTTATTTTTTGCATAATTGTTGAAATTTTAATTGAAGTAATATTTTCCAGTGTAATATTATTGATTGTTTTAGTGAATGCAGATTATTTTGAAGCATGTGTGTTTTATTTTTGAAATAAAATATTAAAGATATACAACTGAAACATGGTGAGCTCCGACTGAAATAAAAAAAAAGAAGTGTTATATTGAACTCAGTGTGTATACAGTCAGCACTAAGATGTAAATATACGGCAATAACAGAAAATAAGCCTGTTAATTAATAAAATTTGAAACTATAGTACTTTTTAAATTTGTAGACGTTAAAAACTGAAAGATCATAAAAACCATCTAAGTGTGAGATAACATTTTGGAATGCCTTAGAACATCTCTAATCTCAAAAAAATTGATAAATTTGCAACTTTTGAAAACTTTCAAAATTCCCTTCCCAAAAAACCAGGTTTATTCCCTGGTTTAAATACGGGTTTTATTTTTCCGCTCACATCTCTAATTGTATGATTCGATTCCTGACATTTTAGTCATATAATATTTAAGTATATATGTGCCGTCTAGTCGCAAAATCGGCCACCTCCAAAAAATAAAATTTTGAAAAAAAGATGATTTTTCGCCACACTTAACCAAAATAAGATAGGAACCAAAACGCTTAAATTTTATAATCGTTAATGCAGTATATTTGAAAACTCGAAATAAGGTGGCAGGGGCACGTGATGGGAGGGGATTATTCAAATTTTTATTTTGGATTTGGCCATTTTTACAACTTATTTTCGAGTTGGCCAGCTTTGCAACAAACCAGTCAATGTGAATATTGGATTTTAAGGGTTTCAAACATGCAAAATGTTTTATTTATTTAAATTTTATTTATAAATAGTTGATTTCTGTTATTCGATTTAAAAAAAAAAAAAAAAAATGTACAAAGTTACAAAAATGTACAACAAACTCTTCCAAATTCATTAATCACGAGCTATTCTTTAATACAATGGAAAATCATTCGAATTGTAAACAAACTTACATAAACACATCGCTATAACCCTTATCGCGTACTTTGACAATTGGTCATAAAAAGAAGCTGGAAAATCATTGACTTGCGACAAAATAAAATAATAACGTATTTCGGAAATCAATTCTAAAAACTGCACTTTTTTTTTTTTTTTTATTAACGATGAGATAATTGCCTATTTCAGCCAACGGTGGAATGGGGGAAAAAAAAGTATTTAAACGTTATCTACAATTAAACTTTTTTTTTTAAATTAGTGAAGAAATAGTTCCTCCTTTAGGAAAGCGTACGCAAAAATATCTCATTTTATTTGCCTATCGGACATACACACAAAACAAATAGAGCAAATTTCATCAAAAGCCTATGACAGGCACAGCGGCACTGAAAAAGCCCCAATCCATTTCAGGAATATATATCTAAGAAAATTTCGGGTTCGAAAACAGACCTTTTCCAAAATTCGATGATATAAAAACGGACTTTACACAATTAGAGGAGAGGACTTTAGGAGGAACTTTAGGAGAGAGACCCTTTACAAAAATTAGCAAGTAATGTAGACCCTTTACAAAAAGGGATTATTTTGAAAAGTTTCTTTTAAAAATTGACCGAGAGGCGGGGGGGAAAATGTAGCAAGAAAACTAAGGCGAGTGACGTAAAATTTTAATTTCCTGGTCTTACCCCTCTATGTATTTTAACACATCGTTCAATAAATCCCGGACTAATCCCCAGATAGCGTCGCAAATGAATTTTTTTTTGTGTGTGGGTAAAGTAAACCTAACTTTCAAAAGATACACGTTAAAGTTTCTTGATATTTCGATCGTTTGTTGTCGAGATATCAAAGTTTTAGTGACTCTACTTTTGATGTTTTCAAAATGTGGGACAAAGCTGAATTTCATGAGTTGATTAATCATTGCTTTTGTGATAGGCAAAAGTATTGTTGAAATTTAGCAATGGCTTAACAGTTTCAACAGTATTTTTGACCATCAAAAAACAATGTTTAAACAACAAACGAAATTCAGCTGTGTCCCTCGTTTTGAAAACATCAAAAGTAGGGTCACTAAATCTTTGATGTCTCGGCAACAAACGATCGAAATATCAAGAAACTTTAACGTGTATCTTTTGAAAGTTAGGTTTACTTTACCCACACAGAAATATTTCATTTGCGACACTCAGGGCCTGATTAAGCTTTGAAGCTATAGGGGAAGCTCAGTATCATTTCCGGGCCCTCTTTCATTTCAGAAAATCTTGTTTTCCTGTTACATATTGTAATATAAAAATGCTATAGACCAAAAATTTGTGTGTGTTTATAGTTATTTTTTTTCATTCGTATATCTGGGTGGTTTCTACACACAACATTAAAATCGTATAACTTATTAATTAAGAACATTCAGATTTTTGAGGTTAAATAATAGATTTTTCCCAAAATAGTGAGTATTTTATCTTGCTTTAGGCGAATTTTCTCCGAAAAAATTCAATCTCTGTATGAAAATATAAAACATAAAATTCAAGACCCTGTTTTTAGTCATTTTTGGGGGCCCTCTTAAATTTTAGAGGGGAAGCTTGTGCTTCCCGAGCCTTTTGGGTAATCAGGCCCTGGCGACACTATCTGGGGATTAGTCCCGGGACTTATTGAACGATGTGTTACAGTGGTTATTTGTTATCGTTCATCTATTGCTGTAAAATATTCTCTCGCCATTTCAGTCTTTGATACTATTCTTATAAAAAAAAAAAAAGCTTTTAATTGATTACATAAGCAATAAAATTGCTGTGAAATTTAATAAAAATTACGAGCATAAATGATATAACAGGTAATTTATATTTCTGTTTCAATTTACTTACGATTAAAAAAAAAAAATTAAAGGAATTTTTAGTATTATATTTTATATTTCTATCTATGAAAGGCTATAAACAATTTATCTTCGGTGTCATGGCCACTTTACGGACAGAGAAACATTTTTCTGCATTATAAAATATGTATTTGCCTATTCTTTAAAATTTACTAACTAAAATTCATAAATATTTATTCATAGAAAACAAAAATTTATTCATACACCTCAGAATTATAACTATATAACGTCTATGTTTCGTTGCGACAACATTTAACTTTAAAATATTAAAGGAATTTTTAAAAATAACATTTTTTTTTTTCTTTTTAATCTTCAAACGGATTTTAGCATTTTTTGTGTCGTTGAAAACACAATTATTGAAAAGATTAACGAGAAAAAATCATATTTTATATATTTATATGAAAAAAAAATATACTCAGGTAGATTACATCATTTCATTAGAAACGGAATTTCACTTCGTTAAATTATCAAAAGATGAAATTGGAAACAAAAAAATAATAATTCACTTTATCTTTGTGAAAAAGAAACCATAATGGCTGAAACAGTTTCAATAGAAAATATCTTTATCGCTTTGGTCGATCGTTAATGATCAATGCTTCTCAAGGACTGTATTCAATTTATGCTTAAAGACAATTTTATTTTATTTTACTTTACGCAAGTACATTTCTGATATTCAATCGAAAATTCTGTTCCATTTGAAAAGAAGGAAGAAATTTTATTTCCTTTGTTCTCGTTTATTTTATTAAAGAGTCCCTTGGGGGCTAATAACAATTAAGTTGAAAGGCATCCAAATGATCTAAAAAAAATATTGAGAAAATAATGAATTCATTTATTAAGACTTTATTAATCATGTTGTCTAATAGGTAAAAATTAACAAACAGACTTTAAAATTTTAAATTAAATTACATAGAGAAATGTTAGATTTCATAAATTTTACTAGTGATTGGATGCAAAAATAAAGTAAGAATTTTGTAAACCAGCAAATCGTAAAAAATTATAGTGTATCGTGCTTTTCCAAACTTTATTCTGTTACCTTACAACCCTAGTAGCACATCAATCGAAACCAATATTGGGTGATATTGGTACAATATTGGCCAATATTGCACCAATACCACCCAATATTGGTTTCCATCGCTGTGCTACTGGGGAAGTTCAGTCTCTCGATGTTTATATATATTATTGAATCCTGTCCAATGTTATTGTTATAAACAAGCTTCTTCCGAAAAGTGAGTTGTTTGACTCGGAAATTATTAGCAGTGCCGGGTTGTAGTGCCAAATTTCAATCTTCAGTTTTGTGCGATCACTAATTTTATTATATTGGGTTGACGGGAAAGATTTATCGTATTGAATTAAGCCTTTCACTACCAATATAAACCACCCATGGAACCAGAACTGCCAGATTGAGGGAAATTTTTATTCAACATCCACCAATAAATTTTAATTGCAACAACTGTGTAATCATTTCGAAGACGTCTAACAAAGAGGTGTTCGAAGTTATTAGGCAACGTTACAATAAAAATTTAGTGGTGGATATTGGATTAAAAATTCGTTCAATCTGCAGTATAGCTAAGTAGTGAAAGGGCTAAACAACTGATGCCGGAAATTTATCCTGGATAGCAGGGGTGCAGAATATGTCCGAACGCCCGAACAAGGTTCGGGGGAAATTTAAACTGACTGGGGAAATTTTGAATATTTTTTTAAGAGAAAATAAAAATGTAAATCAAAAATAACAATTTGCTACTTTGAAGTGCCTATACACTAACAGCGATATTTTTATGTTACACTGTATACTTATTCTCTTAAAGATTTATTACATAGAACAAATGACTTTGTATAGCAAAGTAGATTTTTGCATTATTGAGGGAAATTTATACTGTGTTTGGGGGAAATTTCCGAGGTTTGAACATTTTCTGCACCCCTGCTGGATAGCATTTGTATAACTTTTAAATATCTTATTAAAAGTTATATAAATGTTGCCCAGTATAAGTTTCCCCGGTATCAGTTGTTTAATACAATACAGCAGAACATCTAGTCAACACAATAAATCATTTGCAATGATTTTACCGCATCAAATTAAAATAATCTAATTTTAATTGATTATTAAAATAAGTTAAAATTTGATGATAACTGATTTGTTGCATTGATAAAACTCACAATGCATTATTTTATTTTTTCTTTTCTTAAGCATATTAAAAAAATAATAAAAAGTATAAAGAAGGTAAGCAATTTAAATCTTACAATGTTGTTGAGTAACTTTTCTTCAATTTCATATAAAATAAGTTAAACAAAATAAGAGGGGGATGGGGGAACAAAGACTTACATCATTTTTCAAAAAAAATAAAATTTATATAAATAGTAGTTAGGTCAATTTTAAGACAGCCACATTAGGATTATACTGAAATGAAATTCATATGTTGCCAGGATAACTGAAAATATCAAAAGAATTCGATTTTTTTTAACTATGGGAATTATTAACTATTTAAACTATTGGAATATGGAGATGCTTCTTAAAACAAATATTACTTAACATGAGTAAGAGATAAGTAATAAAAATCGAAGATTTTAAACACAGATTCATTAAAATATGACTTTTTTTGTCTCAGTTATATGGACCAAAATACCCGAACTGCATATTTTCTTATGAATAAAAAATGAATTAAAAGGAAGAAATGCCATGCATCATGAATTAATAATTCTGTTCCTCTAACAGAAATTTTTTAAACTTTTTTTTTTTTTTTTTTTTTTTTTCATTTCTTGAACGCATCTCATGAATCGTTTATGTTCCAAATTTAGTGGAAATCCGCTCACCCGTTTTAGCTGCAGCATGCTGTTTACATAGTCTATCCAATAAATGCGCGAATTGAGCTGATAGAGTGACTATTTAAGTTTAAGTTAAACCATTCGCACTTGCTGCTCTATTGATAGGGAAGCCAAATGGTACGGCAATAACCGCCAGACCGTCGAGGCGAGCGTACAGCTAGAAGTGTAATTCTTCTTTTTGTAAAGTTTTTTTCTTTTTTTTTTTTGACGATGAATACCAACGAACAGATCGAACAACGAATCAATATCACATTTTTAGTAGAAAGCTCTTATGAAAAAAGCTCGCATGAAATTCATGAAATGTTGAGGGCTGTTTGTGAAAATAACGTATTGAAGAAAACAGCTCTTTTTAAGTGGATCAAGCGTTTCAGTGAAGTCCGTGAAGACTTCTAGGATGAGGGAAAGCCAGGACGATCGTTGGCCTCCTGTGTTCAAGACATCATTGAATATGTGCAGTCTCTTGTGCTTCCCGATCGTAGTTTAAGGCTTCGCACACACCAGAGCGCAATGCAACGCGCAAAATGGTCGTAAATTATTCGTTATCGAAAAGTGGCCTTTGAACTTTTGGATGAAGGATATTTTTTATTGCTCCTTGAAGAATATTCCAAAAGAAACCCAAGTTTTCCATACCAATTATCGCAGCAAGATGTTTTTTAGAAGAGGAAATGGCTCTCGCGTAAACTCAAATCCCATACGAAAAAGGTTTAAATAGAACCGAGATTGAGCGTTCGATTACGCCCTCGTCTGTACCAAGCTTACCTGTCCGGTTGATTGTTGATCAAGTGCGACCAAATTTGTGTGGTGGTTATGGATGGCTATTGCATCAAGACAACACGCCTGCACATTCATCTGTGATTGTCTGCGAGTTTCTGACTTGTAATTCAATCACAACGCTAGATCATTCTCCCTCTCACCATACTTAGCCTACTGCGATTCTTTATTATTATTATTTTTTTTTTTTCCTTTTTTTCTTTTCCGAAATGCAAAGCAGTAATGCGAGGGCATCTACGGGATGACGGGCAAACAATAAAACATGAAACGACCATAGATATAGTAATTTATATAGATCTATCATCCCCATGTTAACGAGCAAAGAATCAGCCATTAGAGAGTTAAAACTCGAAAACAGTAATAAAATAGAATGGTAATGAATTTTGAAAATGCCAAAATATTGCGCAGCTTTTAAGTGTTCTAATAAATATATGAAAAGAAATGGGGTAGGTTCCATAAATAAGTTATATGCAAGTAATTTATGAAAAATATAATTTTTATAATCAGTTGCTTTGTTATTATTATGAGATAATTACTGTTTTCATATTTAATGGAATACTTTTTTTTAATTTTAATATTTTTTAATATTTTTTAATATCTTGCATTAGAAAGTAATATGGAATTCTCAAAATTCTTTTAAATATAGGTAGCAGCCGCGAAAATTTTAATATATTACGAGTATGTTGTGGCCACCACATGACTTTCTTCCATATATATTCCGATACAAATTTACGCAATACAAATAATTTATTAAAATTATTTTTCATGATGAATGCAGACGATTTTTATCTCAAAGAAGTATCTCCCTCAAAGAAGTATAATAATAATAATAAATGCCGAAAGAAAGACAGTTTTGTGCAGACATACTAGAGTATAGTAAAAAAAAAAGAAAAAAGAAAGGAAAGGAAAAGGAAAAGGAAAATTAAAAGAAAGAAAAAGGAGTATCTGGAGTTTTTGATTCTCTTTTAGTGCATAAATTTTATTTGCTAAATTACATATGTGTATTCCTGTGTATATTCACTCGGGGAAATACATCCATAAGAGAGTAAAACGGCCGTCTTTTCCGATTAAAAAAGGCATCACTTTTCTCCTCTCAATGATCAATCTATGTCTTAACGACAAGGCACATAAAGACCTGACTTCTGAAGACTTCTAGAGATATTTTCAACAATGGACACTGAGATATTACAAGTGTATTGCTACAAATCGAAAACCTTTTGAAGGGGATACGATTGATGTACTCTACTTCTATTAAATTCATAGTTTATGACATCAGTTCGCTTATTTATTGGACAGTCCACGTATAGTAGAAATCTACGGTCGACAGCAATATTATTCGAGTGCTAGCAATAGTGCCTATATAAAACTAATATGTTGTGGCTACCACAAGACTTTCTTCTTTTTTTTCCTATACAAATTCACTCAATAACAGTTTAAAAAAAAAAAAAAAATTACGATTTTTTTCCGTTTTTTTTTTCGTTAAAAGAAAAAAAGTCGATAACTTTGTTTTAAATTATCACATATTTATAGTTCAACCATTCGTTTTAAAGGTATGGACGAGACCTTTCAAAAGATACCCATCTTGAAAATTTACCCTCCCCCGGTGGGGGGGGGGGGAGCGGTGCCCCCACATGCACAATTTTTTTTTACTAATTAACTACTACTATTATCAATAATTCATATTAATTTTCCAATAACAGCTTAAGAATAACTCTCATTATGTACATTTATACGGAATTTTGTCCTATACTGCCATGTTAAAAATTTAGAAAAAATACGATCACTGCGCCACCTGTTGAGCGATTTATCCCCAAATCTAATCAGCACCAGTTTATGTCAGAGGCCAACTAAATACCAAATTTGGTTAAATTTCGTAAAAAAGAAGAATATAAGTTTTTTTTTTCGTTAAAAGTGAAAAAAATCGATAACTTTGTTTTAAATTATCACATATTAAAAGTTCAACCATTCGATTTAAAGGTACTGACGAGACCTTTCAAAAGATACCCATCTTAAAAATTTACTCCCCTCGAAGGGGAGGTGGCAAGGCTCCTATACATACAAAAAAAATTTCCCTGTTGGCTATCTCTATTATAAATAATTATTCTAAATTTCATAATGATTACTAAAAAATAATTTTCTTTATGCACATTTATACAAAGTTTTGTCCTATATCACCATGTTAAAAATTTAGAGAAAGCGGGATAGCAACGCAACCTGTAAGACAATTTTTACCAAAAGTTGATAGGCACTAATTTATGCCAAGGTGCAACTACATACCAACTTGTATGAAATTCTGTACAGTAGTTCCTGAGATACAGTTGCCACAAAATTTTGTCACACACACACAGACAGACAGACAGACATTTTCAAAAAATGGTCAAATCGTGTTCTACAGCTCTCAAAACGTGTAAATCCATCAAAAACCCGAGGTCGAAAATTTTTACGAATCCAATACTTTCTTCTATTGAATATAGAAGAAAGTGAAAAGTTTTTACGTAATACTGTTTTGTTAAATAAATCCTTGTCGTGTCATGTTCTTAGTCAGTCTAAGAACATGATTCGACAAGGATTTATTTAACAAAGCAGTATTAAGTGTACTTTTTTTATATAGGAATTATTGCTAGCGCTCGAATAATTTTGCTGCCAATAATAATTATAATTCAGAAGGACTCAAACATACCATTAATACCTCTTAGGTAAAATTTATTATTTTAACAATAAAGTTATTTTATAATAAAAATTGTTATTCTTACATTTCCTATTGAAAGCATTACAAACGTTCTCAATAAGTTTGTGAAAACGTATAAAATAACATTTAGATAAATTCCGTAGATTTCCCATATTATGAATATTTGGGACTATTACAGTTTAACATATCTTAGCCGTGCATGAAAAGCATCGCTTCCTTTTCTAAAAGATCTTTATTTTTGTAAATGAAATTGCTATATTTTACAGACTATGCCTAACTTTTTAACCTATAACAAATCTTTACCTCTTTATTCCGCTCTAATCGCTGTAATGAAGGAATATTTAACAATTTAGAGAATATTATTTAACTTTTATTTACAGTTTTCCCTCCTGTCTCTAAAAGAAATTCACTTCCCAGTTTAATTGGTATTGTTATACAATGATGAGTATTCCTACATACATTTACATCAAAAGAAATAAAATTAGATATTACATCACGATAATTTAGTATTTTGTTTGAAAACGCTTCGCAATCGCTTCGATTTAAAAAAAAAAAAAAACGATTGATTTTTGGTTATGTCTCTTATTAGTGGAACTTAAAAATAAATAAATGTATGCAATTCACGTTGCATTTGAAATTCGTATGAGATTGCTACTTGAAAAGTTTGATCAAGGTTAACAGTTTTCAAGGAGTGATGTGGGTTAAAATTGTCTGAATAATTTCGAAATGAACGTTTAAATTAATAACAGTCTGGCATTCTAAATAAATGTACGCATAATATTAAACGAGGGTTGAGTAAGGCGATAGCCTCCCTCGCACAGAATTTTGTGTCAAACATAACTGTTCGTAAGCCTAGTTTATATTGTTTTTAATGTAGTTTTACATACAATACTTGTTATCTTATTCCTTAATCTGCAATCTGTCATTACAGTATTGAAATGCAGGGTAAGAAAAAGTCGTGTTATTGCCACACCTGATTATTTTAGGTTGATTTCTTTAGAAATCGACCTATTGCAATCACTTCGTTTATCTATCTATCTATCTATCAATCTATAATGAAAATTTTGCCATCACGATAACTCCCGAAATAATACTCCAAATCGAACCAAATTTGGAGAGTGAACTAACTAATATCTTGGATGAGTGAACTAACTAATATCTTGGATGAGTTCGTTAACCAAGTTGCTCCGACTTTTTGTTTACAAGAGGCAGCCATTTGAAAATTTCAAACCGACATTGTAAAAAGCATATGTAAATCAAGATTTGCTTAAATTTTGATGTAAATACAGGCCACATAAGGGTCTGAATGAAGTTTATTAATGAAGTTTATCCGCCATTTTTAATAAAGTGGCAGATATTTTAAGTTAAGCGGGACCACTTGAAATCAGGCTACCACTCGAAAATTTAAAATCATTATAACTTCCGAAATAATACTCCAAATCGAACCAAATTTGGACAGTGTCTTAACTTATCTTATAAATAGCCTAGATGAGTTTATTAACCAAGTTGCTCCGCCATTTTGTTTTCAAGTGGAGACCACTTGAAAATTTCAAATTCAAATTGTAAAAAGCGTATTCCGAATTTTTTTTTATTTTGATGTATACATAGATTATACAAGTGTCTTAAAAACTTTATGAATTAACTTTATCCGCCATTTTTAATAAAGTGGCAGATATATTAAGTTAGGCGGGGCCACTTGAAATCACGATAACTTTAAAATCACGATAACTTCTGAAATAATACTCCAATTCGAACCAAATTTGGACAGTGATATTATCATATATCTTGAATGTTTTCACTGGGCAACTTGTCCCGACATCTTGTTTCTAAGTTCCAGCCACTTGAAATCACACTGCCACTTGAAAATATGCCATCACGATAACTTTTAAAATACCAAACTGATTCAAATAAAAGTTGGATAGGGAACTTATGGTTCAAATATCTAGGATAAGTTCACTTGGTGACTTGATCCGCAATTTTATTTCCAAGTGACGCCAACTTGAAAATTTGTCATTATGATAACTTTAGTAATACAGAATCAATTCGCATCAAATTTGGGTAGTGGATTTATCCTTCAAATATCTCAGATAAGTTCGCTGGGCATCTCACTCCACTTTTTTTTTACAAGTGGTGCCACCTGAAAATTTCTTATGGCGATAATTTTTGAAATACTGATTTAATTTAAACTAGAACTGGACAACGAACTTATCATACTGGATGATTTCGATGGGCAAGTTGTTTTGCCATTTTGTTTCAAAGTCGCAGCCACCTTAAAATTTGCCATAATAACTTTTGAAACACGGCACTAATTTAAACCACAGTTGGACAGTGAACCTATGCTTCAAATATCTTGGATGTGTTTGCTGGGCAACTTGTTTCACTGAATTGTTTCCAAGTGGCGGCCACTTGAAAATTTATTATCACGGTAACTTTAGAAATACTTAATCAATTCAAATCAAAGTTGAAAATTGGATTTATCATTCAAACAACAAAAATCCCGAAAATTCACGTAACTTGTGAACCAATCACGTTATTGCGTCCATCTTTGGTATATCGATAATAAGTATTCTCTTGCCAAAAGTCGCCAAAAAAGTCGCCAAATTCGGTGCCAAAACCATTATCTGCGTTACTGGATCTTTTTAATGCGTTTATGAGGAAAAATTAGGCTATTTTAATGCTAAAACAAACTAGAAATGCAGAAAACTAACATTTTATCAACTTACTAAGCCTCTTTGAAAGAATTCGTACGATATGTGTACAGTAAACTTATCTCACAAATACATTTCATATATTTGTCAACTTAACCCGCCATTTTGTTTCCAAGCGCCGGCCACTTGAAAATTTTAAATTCACATAAAAATGTATTTATGAACCAATTTGCTTAAAACTCCATATGCGCATAGCCTACATCAATATTCTACCAAGTGCATTAATAATTTGTAGCCGCCATTTTGAAACAAAATTATGGCTACTTGATAAGGAAAAAGAAATCAACCTACCCTTCCGAATAAGCCGGAAGGACTTGTTTTTATATTACGAACATATACTATGTGAAGAAAGCATTGTAAGCATGAACAAATCCAAAATTTTGGTGCATAGGTACGCTTTGAGGTCTTCTGAATTTATTTTTTCTTTACTTATGGTTATGCACGTACGTGTACCAATCAGATTAACGATTCAATATTTCCCGTTCATGAGAAAGCTATATCTCAGCTTTTATAGTGTATAAGAACACAAAAACGCGATATGTGAGAAGGTTATTATGGAAAACTATTCTGATTCAGTTTGGGTGCCTGCAATTTATGGTACTAAGCTGCAATTTTCTTCGTTTACGGGGAAGCTATATCTCAATTTATATTATATGCCAATGCACCAAACTTGATATGTAAGAAGGATATTATTAAAAAATACAATATTGATTCAATATGAACAAGTTTCCCTGCTATCTTTCGCTTTTTGAGATTTTCCAGATGGCTGTATATTAAAGTTCCATTAAACTGCTTGTTTAAATTTATATTTTGAAAAAAAAAATATATTAATTTTTTGCGATTATTAACAAGTAGTTGGCGCTGTTATATAGAATGATATAGAAGAAAGATTTGTGGTGTTCACAGCATACTAATCTAAAGTCCTGCTTTTACTTTTATTAGTAAAATGCTATGAATGATACATCAAACAATTTTTAATGAAAATATAAAATAAACCCAATATAAAATTAACCCGTTAGTAGTCGCTATAAACAGCGCCACCTATTACAGATTGCGAACTTTTTATTTAACTGTCACCAATAATTTTAAGAAGTAACGTGATCGACGTTTCTTTGATTTTATTTGCGTTTTTTGTATATCAAATGCCACTTCTAAAAATTTTTGGTGGCTATTGAATAAAAAAATCTGGTAACACTGAAGGACGGGCGGCAAATCGACCAACTAGCGACTACTAACGGGTTAAAATTACTAAACACAATATTAACAACTACGAAAAATGAATGAATTGTAAAATTTTATTAAATGTCAATATTGTTTTGCATGATGAGTAATACATTTGAAGAACAAAATTTTAAAGAACAAGAACGAAAAATCATTGATTATTAACACGGTCAAACAGAAGGACTGCAAGGCATACAGATAGACTTACTGAATTCATAACCACTCTTAAACATCGTTGGAAAGTGTTAAAAATGCTTAACGAAAAAAAAAAAAAAAAAAAAAAAAAAAAATGCAACCTTTAGCTTCTAATTGCAGCCCTTAATATTGCTGAATATTTTAGTGCAACCCTGTATGCTTGAAGGTTAACTATATCTTATTCTAAACGAAACATTTTAGCATATTGATAATAAATGTCAAAATTTTTTATGAATTTTCCTGTAGAAAGTTATTTTAATATGATTTATTTAAATGTCTTCCCTAAAACACAATACATTGAATTTTTTGTGTGTGTGTGTGTGTGTGTGTGTACAAACCAGTTGTACATGACTTATGAATGTCATTTTAAATAGTAAACATTCCATAGTGAACTTAAATAACAGATACCATTTTTTTTTTCATTCTGAAATTATTTACGGACGCTGGAGCCGAGCAGGCGGACAGATACACAGATGGACAGTCGGATAGACAGACACAGAAATTTAAATCATAATCACACTTAAAAATTGTTTGAAAGTGTTAAAAACGCTTAATGCAAATGAAAATTCAATTCCAGCAAATTTCCAAAAATATTTCTTAATGTAACTGAATATTTTTGCGTGGCCCTATAAATCTTAATGCTAATATTAATGCTAATCTTAATGCTAATCTTAATGCTTTTATTAGCTTCACCTGTATGTATGTTTGTATGTATGCTTGTATGTAACCGCTCTGGGAACAAACAAAAAATCTATATTGTAAAAAAAGACTTTCACTTCGTGAACGCTGTGGCTGTGAGGTAAAACTCCGCGCTACGAACTTAAAGGTCTGGCGTTCGAGCCCAGTCAGGGGAGATTTTTTTAAAATGGTTTTGTTTAATTCTAAATTATTTTAATTAAAGATTTAAATTTATGTAAATATTATGGTGTGTCACTCGCGCGATTTTCTCTTACCCTGCATTTTAATACTAAGATAGATTATTTGTGCTTTTTAGTTCACATTTCTATAAAAACGTGTTCTTTAATTTTTTACAACTATAATATTATTTAACACGCTTTTATTAGCTTCACCTGTATGTATGTTTGTATGTTTGTAACCGCTCTGGGAGCAAACAAAAAATCTATACTGTAAAAAAAGACTTTTCCGACGTGAACGCTGTGGCTGTGAGGTAAAGCTCAGCGCTACGAACATAAAGGTCTAGCGTTCGAGCCCAGTCAGGGGAGATTTTTTAAATATGTTTTTTGTTTAATTCTAAATTATTTTAATTAAAGATTTAAATTTATGTAAATATTATGGTGTGTCACTCACACGATTTTCTCTTACCCTGCATTTTAATACTAAGATAGATTATTTGTGCTTTTTAGTTCACATTTCTATAAAAGCGTGTTCTTTAATTTTTTAAAACTATAATATTATTATTTTTATTTATTTATTTATTTTTTATTTATTTTATTTATTTATTTATTTATTTATTTATTTATTCTTTTTGTGCATATGAATAACATATTTCATTTGTACAAAGTAAAGTTATAAAAATTTGGTTTACAGAAATACCTCTCATAAAACGCAAATCTTTGGAATATTTTCGGGTCCCATGTACACAAACCAGTGGTGGTATTTACTCCATTTTCTATAGAAAACATCCGACAGTGAACCTGAATAATATATTTCAATTTCATTAAGATTTGTGTAAAGTAAAGGTATGAAAATATGGTTTATAGAAATACCTCTCATATAAAACAATGCTTTGGAATACTTTCGGGTGTCCCTGTACACAAACCAGTAGAGGTATATTTACGACCATTTTCAATAGGGAACATCCGATAGTGAACTTGAATAAAATATATCAATTTCAAGAAATTCTATGAATATTTACGGGAGTTAGAGTGCGGAAAGACAGAAAGACAAACCGAAGTCATTAACACTTTTCAACCTTGTTGGGAAGTGTTAAAAAGTTTTTAAAAAGAAGAAAAAAGTTTTCGATCAAAATAATTTAGCACAGCTTTTCGTTAGACTGAAAAAATTAGACACGAGTGCAATATAAAAGTACTTGCTGCTTTTACGATAGATGCGTTTATAATACTGCTGACAACCAATTTTTTTTCTTTACATTCGAAACATACTGTGTGAAGAAAGCATTCTAATCATGAAAAAAATCCAAAATTTGGTGTACCGATACGATTTGTGGTTTCATAAATTCATTTTTGCTCTTCTTATAGTCATGTACATGTGTGTGGGAGTAAATACGATAGCGTTTAAATTCTTTGCTCGATTGAGCTGAAAGTTTTTATGTCACTATAGTATACGAGTTATATAAATTTTGGTGAGGGTAGGAATTATTGCTCTTTTTCAGGGACACACAAAAAAAATTCTTTATCATTTCGGGCTAGGCCTAATCTTATACTATTAAGTCAGCAATATTTGTATATTTCACTGTTCTCGAAAACGGTAGCTCGGGCTGTCACGAGTTTTAACACAAAGGTGCCCCCCGAAGGGTCATTGTGCACATCGAAGTCAGATTTTCGAATTTTTGATTAGTTTTTTCTTAATTAATTAAAATGTGAAAATAATAACCTTCTAATTTCTGAATCATTTTTTCCTTCTAATTTCCATTTAAATTTTAATACTTTATCCATAATTTAATTGTTGCCATTTTTTTTCGACAAAATAATAATAATAATAATAATAATAATAATAATAATAAAAACGTGCATTTATTTAGAATGAGGAAAATAAATCAGAAAGATTAGAAAATAAATTAGAAATATCAGTCGCATCGTTACAAATAAGATAGCAAATGAAAGGGAAAATTTTTGTAAATCCGATGCATTAAACAGCTTATCAATTGGACAATTAGATTTTTTAAAATTAACTAAAGTATGAATTTTAGGTGGCAACAGCAGAAGATTGTATGGAAACCGTTAGGAGAAAAAAAAAATGAAAAATCTGCTTCACATTAAGTCACATGATTTTTAAGTGGGATTAAAAATTGCAGTTTTCAAATTCTTTTAAATTTTCTCTCACGAACACAAAAATATAATACACAGCCTGTACCCCACAAAACCAACTTGCATTTCAAATTTCATCAATTATTTTGGTTAATAAAAAAAAGTTTTTTTTTTTTTTTTATTAAGTTTTATTCTATCTTCGAAAAGATTTATGTGATCATAGAGATAATAATATAATATATAGATCTATCATCCCCATATCATCATGCAAAGATTTTTGATGCCGAAAAAAAAGCTTTGGAATCAGCCATTAAGTGGTATTGAAGGAAAAAAGGAAAAAAAGAAGAATGAATTTGAAACTATATCTGGAGCTTTTCATTCACCTTTAGTAAATAAATTATTCATGAATTTTATTTGCTAAAACATTCGTGTGTATTCCCGTGTGTATTCACTCGGGGAAAGACTGCCATATTTTGGTAAAATCGCCGTCTTTTCCCGAGTGAAAAGGAATTACTTTTTTCTCCCCAATGATCAATCTATATCTTATTACTATACCTATGTATGTGATGCGATACATTAATAATTTGGGTTTTAAAAGTTTTTTTAAATAGATTATTTAAACTTTATGAACCATATTTTTATTTTATCAGTTTCATTAACAGATCCTGCTGGGCGATTTTTTAAATTTTGGTGTTGAAGTACACCGAACGTTTTTCGACAAAAAGTTTAATATAGCAACAGCCATTTTAATCTAAGTAGCGCATCAAATATATAAAAACATAAATGATTTATTTTTACACAAAATTTACAGAACAAATGCAGTTTTAAAGATAGGAAATTTATTTCAACAAGCACTATTTTAAACCTAAAAACCATTAAAAATATAAGCAGAATATAAAGAATTCTTATGTATAAACAAAAAAGAGTCTGATAAAATTATTAGCAAAATAGTCTTCCCCTTTTCATACAAAAAAAAAAAAAAAAAAAAATCCATCGCTAATATGGCGACAAAAATTCAAAAGCCGCCAATGGAGCGACATAATAAAGTTGTGTAACACGATAATGTTTACCTATTTATTTATTTTTATATAATAATCACTATGCTAATTTATCATACAAACAAATGAGCCTTTGTGTGTTACTGCACTTGCACGCTGTCGAACAGAAATATTTGAAAAATTCAAATTAATATTTAAATAAATAAATAAAAATATGTTTAATGGGAAATATATATAACCATAAAAAGATTAGTTGTCTAAAATACGGCAGAAATAGATAGCATATTATTACAAGGGATTAAGTCTTATTGTTACAATGGATTAAGTCTAAAATGGTGACAAAAATTCAAAAGCCGCCAAAGAGAACTATATTAAGGCTGTACTATCAGGTAATTATCCCATTAATTATATATAAACACAAAAAATTGATTGTCTCATGCGACATACGTCACAGCATATTGTAATATTTGGCGTGAAATTGCTGTCATTTAATGGTTGATTGGATAAACAAAATAAACATATGAAATAACGTAAAAGCAAATATTATGTTGTCTAAACCCAGTTACATTTGAGTCCAGTAAGAGTTACATGTGAACAACACGTATAGTGTTCACATGTAACTGGGATTCAAATATAAAAGGGAAACTCCAATTTTTTCGATACTATCTATTTCGTAACTGTTATATAATAAGCACCTAAATGGAAGCTCATTGGTAAACTATTGTCGCAGGTAATAGGGACAAGCGCCCGAGTTGCAGTGGATGACCAAATCGCTGCCGAATGCAGCAGGGACCTGGAGCGAGCTTTTGAACAATTTCAGTAATTTATTTTATTTTATTTTTATAAAGCTATATAGAAAAGAGTTTCCTTTAAATTTAGTGCCCAGCGAAGCGGGCAAAGCCTGCTAGTATATTTAAAGTGCACTAGCATATAGATTTTGCAGTCTATTAAAATATATTTTGGTAGGCGAGATATAGATAATCGTCGCAAGAAATATGCAGATTTTTAAAAAGTGTAAAACTTACAGCTTTGATTTTTTTTTTTTCATGGGTACGAAATGCGAAGTAGAATTCTTATACATTGTGGTATATGGATTAAAACTAGTTAAAGTTTGCTTTAATAATGTTAAAGTGTTTAAAGCATGAAAAAACCTGATAAATGTTTGATATTACGTACTTAATATGTATTGTTCTTTTATAAGGATGTCAAAAAAGGAAACGGATACATTATAGTTCATTGTACATGCTTACGAAGTTTGAGAGAAATGGTCAAGCACTCTATTATGATTAATCCTTTTCGTTTATTTACTAATTACGCAGACTGAAGTTGATTTAAACTTAATTGCTAAATGTTCGAAAGTCGAGTGGAGTCTCTCCAGACTTTTCGTTCTGATGTTATGAACACCAAAACAGATTTCAGCAAAGCCTAGAAGTATGTCTATAGAGTTCAATTGTTTCATGATATACTTTATAGCATTTCTCAGAAATTACAACTTTGTGATTAATAAATAGAAAAATAAAATTATACTTTTAAAAAATTAAAGAACACGCTTTTATTGAAATGTGAACTAAAAAGCACAAAATATCTATCTTTACAGTATTAAAATGCAGGGTAAGAAAAAATTGTGCGAGTGACACACCATATTACAGGGTGATTATAAAATAATCTAGAATTAAACAAAAACCATTTTTTAAAAATTTCCCCTGACTGGGCTCGAACGTTAGACCTTTAGGTTCGTATGGAGCTTTACCTCACAGCTACAGCGCCCACATAGGAAAAGTCTTTTTTTACAATATAGATTTTTTTTTTGCTCCCTGAGCGGTTACAAACATATATACAGGTGAAGCTAATAAAAGTGTGTTAATAACACTGCTCGGCATAAAAATTGCCTCTAACATCATTTCAGCATATTCTTATGTAAAATGACCTCCTGAATCCGAATATGACGTTGCCCTATTACCCACCGTTTTTTTTTAAGTGACCCCCTATTTTTATCATTTTTCGGTGATTTTATGGCTATAAATTTGATTTTCAGGAGGAGTTGATTTTTAATCGTTAAATATCTTCTGAAGGGCTACAGAGTTGGAAAATTTTGAAACATGGACATTTGCGACAAGGGAAAATTTTATTTATTTATTTATTTATTTATTTTTTTTTTTTTTTTTGGGGGGGGGGGGAATTTGCCTCTGAAATTATGTATTACATATCTTACATTTTTTTAACCTGTTATTAATGTTATTTTTTAAACTTAATATTTTTTTAAAGTGTTAAATTAATTATTTTTCATTCTTCAAATCAAATTCATATCATAAAATTATCGAACAAAGAAAAAAATTGAGTGAGGGGGTGGTGTATCTAGAAAACAGTGGGTGACTGGGCAAAATAGGAGTCATATTTGGCTTCAGGAGGTCATTTTACATAAGAATCAGCACAAATGGTATCAGATCTCGATTTTTTTTTTTTTTTTTTTTTTTTTTTTTTTTGTTTTGTTTTGTTTCTTTACAGAGCAGTGTAATTTAAATTCACAAATAAATAAATTTTAAATCAGGAAAGTATAAAAAATAAGATTATGGTGAAATTTACATAGGACATGAGTAGTCAAATTTCAAATGATGTGAACAAAAAAAAAAAAATGACTCTATATGATTAAAAATAAAAAATTATAAAATTATTTTCTAATATTTAAAAAATATATATCTTGGGGAGTGGGAGTTGAAGAATTTACGTCACATGTCATAACAACTGCGTTGTAAGATATATAGTTTGAGTAATTAGTCAAAGAATTCGATTTAATTAATCACCTTCTGTACTAAAATTTAGTATTTCTAGTTAGCTTTTCCTAATTCTTACAAATAATATATCTTATAGCCAATGAAAAAAAAAAAAATAAATAAATAAAAATTAAAAATTTCCAAATGCGGAAATAATAATAATAGTTTGAGGAGTTGAAAATGAAATTGTATTATGTTAACTGTAAATTTTAACAGTCATAAATTTGAATTCTTAAGCAAAATTAATTATCTTCGTATTTTAATTAATTAATCAACAACGACTAAAATTGCATTTAAAAAAAAAACTATGGGAATAATTATTTTAATTTAATTTACTCAAATATCAGAAATTGTTCATTTGTTAATTCATCCCATTTACTATGATAAATTATTTTTCTTTCCAGAGTAAAAATATGTTCAGCTTCATAACAATTTTGACTTCTATTGATTGCACTGGAAATCTTTTCGCATAAAAATATTCTTTTCTAACATCTATACAGCTGAAACACAAGGGGTAGCCCATAAAAAAAAAAAAAAAAAAACTATTGTAGGAATTTAATTTATTTTGTTCTGAAATTAAAGAGTTCTTCCTAGTGTTTATAGATGTGACAGATATTATTACAGACTCAGGGGGTTTATTTAGTGTTCTGTTACATATGCTAAGGGAAACAAATATAATTTAGATGTATTACAAGAAGATTAAGAAAATTATTTGTTAGTTTTTATTTGCGATAAATTGTCATTCATTAAGTAGTCGTATTTCATTTTATAAGTCTCATGTAAAAAGATTTTTTTCTTTCTTCTTTCAATTATTTTCTATTTTCAGTGATATATAATTTTCGATATTTGGTAAACATCTTTACTTTTTCTTCACTATGTATGTTGAGATGTAAGATATTTAAGCACAGATAATTTTTTTTGTTGTTCTTGTTCTTTTTGTGCATTTTATCATTCTTTTAATTTATATAATTTTTTTCTGAATACTATTAAATGTAATAAAACGAAAGTATTGTGTTACTGTGATTACTAGAAAATGGGGCCCATTTTCATATCAAACAGGTATATATTTCAATTCATGCTTAAATAATTATAAGATAAAAAAAAAACTTTTTATATACCGTGTTTTTAAATTTTCTGATGAATCATTAATAAAATGCGCGAAGATAAAAAATAATTTTTAAGCAATATTTAAGCACGTGGACTCAGTTCAGTGAAATAATAATAATAGTGAAAAAAAAAAGTTGGTTTATTACTCCTTTTAGAACAACGTATATTACCATCGTGAACTACATTAGCATTTATCAATGTGTATAAAATTTTTAAAGTGATAATGACGTCAATTTTTGTGAGATGCATAATTTAACTTTTTATAATATTTTAACGTTCACGTTGAGTTAAGTGTATGTATTTTTGTGTCGAAAGAAAATGAACTCGTATTTTTTTTTTTTTTTTTTTTTTTTTTTTTTTTAGAGAATTTTTTAACCCTTTATATCCTAAATTATTTTATTTTTGGAAAAATAGTTTGAAACTTTTTTATTATATTTCTTTATGCATCAGAATCTCATATTAACACTTTCGCAACCGCATGATTTTGAATTTTTGACAGTAAGGTTCGCCTGTGGGCGTTTTCTCCCATGTTACAATATTTCAGAACAAAAGTTTCTGTATTCACATTTATATTAGAAATGGATATACATCATAATTATATTCTTTCTCATTAAAGTATTTGTATCCGTAGTATATTTCATTGTAAAAATGTGAATATTGGTTATATATTTAAGAAATAAATAGCATACAAATTGCGAAAGAAACGCCCACTGGTGGAGTTACAGATTTTCAAATGACGTGAATCTATGTCAGCGGTCACGAAAGTATTAAATTTAGCTTAAACTATAGCTTAACTATAGGGAATATTTAAACCAATGAAATCCTGTAGTAAATTTAGGCTATATTGAGGAATTTTTTTGATGGGATTTTAAAGTCCCGGTGGGATACAAAGGGTTAAACAATGACAACAACGAATATGGATGCGAGAGACACGTACATAAAATAGGAACAGGTGCTTTAGGAATGGGTTTTGAGTAACATTGTAAAAAGAGATGAATAATTAGGAATTTTAGTTTCACAATCTACAGTTATAAGAGTAATAGGAAATAAAGGAAATAGAGTCAAGTTAAATTAAAAGGATCCGATAAAGCCCACTTTTTAAAAGAGCTAGAAAAGTTCTGTCTGAAGAAAACTTTATTTTATTTATTTATTTATTTATTATTATTATTATTTTAATAATAATATCCGAACCTAATCTGTCAATTGAAACAGAAATAGAAAAAGAAGTAAAAATATATCTGTACACAATAAATGTTGTTATTCATGAAGAACTTAACACAATATACCAGTATTTAAAGACTTATTGAAGCGCAGAAGGCCAATCCTAAGACAAATCCAAGAAAGCTTTTTGAAAGGCATTCAAATGGTAATAAATATGAATATATGATTACTTTAGACGAGGCATCTCATTTATTGAAATTAAAGAAGAAAAATTGTCTACTGTCCAACTAGGAAAAGTGTATTAGAAGATTGGTTAATCTAATGACTTGAAAATAGGCAAAATGGATTGATGGTGGTAAATACGGTAGAAAATGCGGCAAGAAGGATACTACAATTAACAAACGCACAAAAGAATGTGAAAGTATATGTAGAGCAAAAGCCATATTTTGAAATTCCGATAATTTATCCGAATGAGGAGAAAAAAATCAGTCTGTTGGTAAATTGGAAACCCCAATATCTTGAGAAGTTAAGGTTTGGAGGAGTTTAAAATTATATCAGAAGAGAGTAAATTTCCATAAAAATCACCTGATATGGATTTTTTTTTTTTTTTTTTTTTTTTTTTTTTTTTTTTTTTAGGGGGGGGGATACTTTAAAGATAACCTCTTTTTAAGAAAACCAAAAACAATTAATGGAGTTTGAGTGGCAGAGTAATTTTGCTCATTAAAAATCAACAGCCACTAGAATTTACAAACAATGTTAGTAGAGAAAAAATAGATAAATGAAGATTTTCCTTCTAAGTTTTAAAAATGAAATTCTATAAAAATTTTCCGGGATGAGTTTTTGCAGCTGGGAATTAAAATTAGGTGATGCTGTAATGGCATCACCGCCTTTCAAATAATTAAAAGAGTAATGGGATCCTATTTCTCCTGAAACGTGTAAAAATGTGTCCAATTCAAGGAAACTGTATTGTCGAGTTGTCAAACAGAACGGTGGAGCTTAAATTAAGAACACTAAAGCAGTACATTTTAAAATAAAAAATAAAACCGTAATTATTGTTTTGAAACTGAGTCATTTAAAAAATAAATAAATAAAATAAAAACACCCAGTGTTTAAGTACATAGCTAAATCTACAGAAAAATTCAATTATTTTCATTATTAATGTTTAATGCTTTCAGATCATAGTAGTAGGCATCCTTAAAACACTCAAGAGTATTTTTATATGAATTGTAAAACAATTTTAATAAAAATATCAGATTTCAGTAAACACAATTTATTTGCATATTAATAATAAAATATATTAAAGAGAGTTGTTTCAACACTCTCTAAATACAAGAAAAATATTTTTATTTCAGTTCGTAAACACATAATCGCGTAAAGATGAAAAATATCGTTTCCCAAAATATTTTTTACTTCTTTCTTTTTCCGCCCCTGCTTGCTCAATATTTCTCGCCCCCCAGTATAAAATTGTTTCTTCAATCTTTGCCTCGCTACTTTGTTTGCTTTCATCTTCGCTTCGCTGAAAGTATGTTTATGTGTTAAACGTTCTTGCTTAGCAAAAAAAAAAAGAACTCTGTGAGATTTATTTATATTGAACACATATTAAAGGGAAAAAAAATACAACTGAAAACAATCGGTATATGTTATAAGCATATAGTTCTAAATATTAATAACATAGTATATTATATTTTAATGAGTAATAAATAGTTTATGAAAGATAACAAGAACAACTTGGTGCAAATGCTCTGAAAATAGATATTTTATGCATCAGTATTGTTTATAAACTAATTTAAATGTTGTGAAACAATGTAAAAATCACCTCGTAATAAATGATCATATTATCTAAACTAGAATAAGAGAAAAAAATATTTCGGGTAAATATAAAATACTGAAATTTACAAATATTATTCATATGCTCAAAAAGCCTTTTCTATAGATTCTAGTATGTTTAGCATTAATGATTCGTTTAGGTTTACAGGGCACATAATATTAATAAAAGATATAATAGGAATTTGGTGGAAGTGCATATCCATTTGGGGGATGCATACATAGCAATTTCCAACGAAATTTAAAAGTGATATTTGATTCGTTTATCTATTTGTCCGTCTGTCAACGCTTTAATTCCCATAAATTTTCATAGAATGCTTTGAAAGTGATATATGGTATTCAAATTAATTATGTTATGCCCTCAATTGAAAATGCATAAATAGCACTTCTGGCTTGTGTACAGGGACTTACAAAAGGTTTCTGGTATATTACAGTCTATGAGAAGTATATTTCTTAAAGAATATTTTACTAGCGTTGGATTCCATAAAACATAATGAAATTAACAAATATGATTCATATGCCCAAAAGCAAGCGTTTTCTATTGCAGGTCATAGTATAATTAACATTAATGATTGATTTATATTTATAGGGTCACACAAAACTTTTTAAATGCATTAGAATGTATCAATCACTACCATCTGGTGGCGATGCATTTTGTGTTGTACTCGGCATTTTTAGCACTTTCCAACGAAGTTAAAAAATGATATTCCATTCGTTTATCAGTTTGTCCGTACTCTAATTTTCACGAATATTTTTAGAATACCTTGAAAATTATATGTTACTCACATTCACTATGTCACGTTCTCCACTGAAAATAGTATAAATAGCGCAACTGGTTTGTGTACAATAACTCCCAACAGAATTCTGGGGCATTATAATTTATGAGAGGTATATTTTTTATTTATATTTTGGTATCTTTACACAGCATACGCACACAGAAAATATATATATACATATATAAATAAATTATTTTACATTATTGAGGTACCCAAAACTGCTTTTTCTTTTCTCTCGAATAAAGTATAATTAGCGTAATTTATTTTCCTACATGACACCACAAAGTTTTCACATACATTAAAGATATAAATGAAAATTGGTCAATGTATAATTTTTAATGTTATGAAGATTATATTTAATATACTATATAATTTCAGATGCTATATTTTTAATGCTTTTCTTTGGAAATAATATATTAAATATTAAACGATATAACGAATAAGTATAGTTGGAAAGTGTTTATAATCTATACGAACCGCATGTTTTTTCTTTTTTGTTAATTATGCTCAAAATAAATCACGAGATGTGAAGACATTTTTCAGTTCTCCAGTCATTAGTGAACAATGGTACCTTTTTTAACGTCACATTTGCTTCAAAAAACAAAACAAAAAAAAAATATTTTAACTCTATTTTTTCAAATATTTTGCTTTTTATAGATAGAAAAATTATTGGCCGATATTAAAAGAATAGAGTGTTTTTCACTCTTTTTCTCTCTTACCATTAGCCTACTTCTCATTTAGAGACCATAAAATTCATAAGGCAGATAAAAAAATGTCAATGTAATAATATCGATTAGAGAAGCCATGATAAAATTTGTGTTATTAGTAACTGGGTGTGAAGTACCATTTGCAAGTATTCCTTATATAAACGTTGATGATAGTTCCTTTTCTTTCGTTTAACCAGGATGATTAAAATAAAATGGAATGATCATTTATCAATGCTTAATATCAAAGGACATACTAAAGGAAAAGGACATAATGGTAAAGCAAATAAAAGTCATCTCTTACGAAAAAGAAAAAAGAAATGAAGAAAAATTAGGCAGTTCAAATAGATTATAATTATAAAACAATTTTTATTAGAAATATTCTGCTTAAAAAAATTTACTTTAGACTGTAGTAAAAAAATAAAATCATCATATAAATATATATATATTTATATAATATATATATATATATATATATATATGATAAAAATTAAATATAGGAGGGAGCAAAACTTGAATTATTAAATAAATAGAACTAGAACAAAGTTTATATAAACCAATGCGCAAATGCAGCAAAAGGAAATATAAAACTATAATAAATAAGCAAAATAATCGAATCCAGATAAAAATTTAATCCCAAAACACATGAGGGCGTTCATCAGGGGAGCTCCCCCATGTAGGGAAAGGAATATGAGAAGTTTCTGACGAAACGCTGGTATTTAAACCAAAAAAACACGTTTCTAGCCCCCCAACTTCTCACAGATGGAAGCAAGACCATACAGCAAACGAATTTTAATTAGTACAAAGCATAAAAAGCAGTTAAATTCAGAAATCAAGCACAAAATATAATATATCAATATAAAATACAAGAATATAAATAATACAAGAATATATAAATACATACATGCACAAACTGGAATAGTCATTAGAAAATGGAAAATTGAAAACCACCCCCCTTTATAAGCTGTATGGTCTTGGGTCTTGCTTCCATCTGTGAGAAGTTGGGGGCTAGAATCGTGATTTTTGGTTAAAATACCAGCGTTTCGTCAGAAACTTCTCATATTCCTTTCCCTGCGTGGGGGAGCTCCCCTGATGAAGGCTCTCATGTGTTTTGGGTTTAAATTTTTACCTGGATTCGATTATTTTGCTTATATATATATATATATATATAAGCAAAATAATCAAATCCAGGTATATATATATACCTGGATATATATATATATATATATTTCTAAGCACAGAAGCATGTTTCATATGGAAAATGGTATGAAAAGTATTTATCCTTTGTTTACAGAGCCACACAAAAATATCCTGATGTAGGTTGTACAGACCAGTAATTGACCAGTTAGTGGAATTCTTAAAGTTCTATCTAGTTTTCTAATATAATCATTGGCAATATTTGTGGAAATTTTTAGAAGTACTAATCAGTATATAATGTTTAATAACTAAAAATTATTTATTTGTTCTCATTTCTACAATTTGTGTTATTTACAATACTGCTTTTAAAATTTTACTTTCTGTAATTGACAACTTACATCTAGTAAATGGCCCACCAGCAGCCGAGCAGTTCTGCGCTCAAAGCTGGTAGGCGTGAGGTGCCAGGTTTGATGCCAGGTCGCGCTCGTCGGCCTAGCCGTTTAGAGTTTTCCGTGGTTTTCTCCGAAACTTGCGTAAATACGGGCTAGGTTCCCTTAGAAAGACCCCCACAGAGGACACTCCCCCTCAGACATAGGACCATAGAGCAGTCAACCGGCCTTACTCACAAATCCAATCCAATCCATCTAGTAAATGGCCAAATTCGTGTTAGTAATTGACCCTTTCAAACATCCAGCTTAAAAATTGCTTGAAATAAAAGTATTGTTAAAAAAATCTATATTTCAATGTAAATATTTAAGATTTATTAATCCATAATAATAATTAACATCAATCGACTTACTAATCAACACCTTACCTGCAGCCCCCTTCCCTGCATTTCAAATCTTTACTATAAAAATATTTATTTTCACGCACGTTTAAGTGAAATTTTGCTCTATTCTCCCATGTTAAGAAAATCGTAAATTTCGAATAACTTCTGAAGTTCTTTAATTTAAATGTTGCAAATGCATAGGGTTCTTGCCAGTGTCATAAATAATATTTTTAAACTGGTCTGACCTCATGCGATTATTTGTTCATGAGATATCGTGTACACAGACTAACAAAACTAACACACTAACACATTAACAAACTAACAAACACCCTACAGACGGACACCATACTCATTTTGATGTTATCGGATTCCTCACACCTGAAAACGTGTAAAAATGTCAAAAATCTGAGATCGAAAATTTTCATGATTACCTAAGTTCCCCATACTTATTGTATGATGGGGGTATGACTTACAGATAATGATTAATTGATAATCCAGAATATAAATCGATAATGGTTAACAAACAAATGTAAGTTTCAAAAATGTTAGTTTAAGATTGTAAAAATATACCTTAAAATTTTTCCTTAAATAAATATAGTACCTTAAAATTTGGTGAGAGAAGTTTAAGTATTTTTGCACACAAATTTTTTTTCTTTAATTTCGACAACTTATGCCTTTTAATATTTTAGATGACAAATTTCAGTGTAAATCTATTATGTATATGTGTCACGTTTATTTCTACAGAAACAACAGAGAACATATGAAATTGCAGTTTGCATCCCCAAACAATAATCTAAAAGAATGAATTTTCTTTAAAACCTTCTCCTAACATACGAGTGTTGAGCTATCATTTTGAAACATTGCCCTGGGTTATTGTTCAGTAGTCAACTAACAAA
The DNA here is from genome assembly GCA_963930645.1 of Salticus scenicus. Lineage (NCBI taxonomy): Eukaryota > Metazoa > Arthropoda > Arachnida > Araneae > Salticidae > Salticus > Salticus scenicus. The sequence continues at coordinate 289,005,284 of OZ005648.1, forward strand.
TCAAAGTAAATACGAATTTAAATTTCAAGACGTTGCAGCATGTCAACAGAATTTTAATTCTTCATTACCTATTTTCGACAATTCTTTGCTATTATTCCCGTATTTCTACACTCAAGAAGAACAAAAACTGAACAGTGTAAATAATAATGCACAGAGGATAAGTGTTAGGATTTTTTGTAAGTATTTTAATTCCCCATCATACTATAGGTATGAGGAAATTAGGTAATTGTGAAAATTTTCGAACTCGAATTTTTTACTGTTTTACACGTTTTGGTGTGTGAGGTATCCGAAAATGACAAAATTGATATGGTATTCGTCTTTAGGGTGTCTGTTAGTTTGTTAATTTGTTAATTTGTTAGTATGTTAGTTTGTTGGTCTGTGTATAAGATATCTCAAGAACAAATGACCGCAAAGTAATCTGACCAGTTTTAAAATGTTACTTATGACACTGGCAAGAACCGTATTGATTTTCAGCATTCTAAACTTCGTCAGTTATTCGAAATTTACGATTTTCTTAACATGGGAGAATTGGGCAAGTTTCCGCTTAAACGTGCATTAAAAGAAATATTTTTACTGTAAACATGTTAAACCATTTAAAAAATATCAGTTATGATTCTAGAATGAACATAAGCAACTATGAAAATTCAACCTTGAAATCTTTAAGTTATTTGAAATTTACCATTTATACTTAACAGGGCAGAATATGGCAAAATTTTTTATAAACAACCATTTTGAGATATGTTTTCGTCGTAAAGATATCAGATCACTGTGAAAATATCATTTAGGATACGAGCGTGAATATCCTTGACTATGAATTTTCTAATTAAAAAATTTCGTAAGTTATTCGAAATTTACGATTTACTTAACATGGCAGAATGGATGTAAAATTTCGCATAAACGTCCATTTTGAGGGATGTTTGTATCATAAATATATCAGACCACTTTTAAAATGACATTTATGATATGTGTTTGAACATCATTAACTGCAAATATTCTAATTTGAAAATTTAGTAAGTTTTTTGAAATTTAAGATTTTATCAAAATAGCGAAATTGGGTGTAATTCCACACAAAATTTGCATTTTGGGGATTATTTCATTGGAAGTAGTATGGAATTGCATGAAAACTAAACTACGAAACTGACCCCAATAAAATAAATTAATAGATTAGAATAAGGTAAATGTATCGAACTGAACGGTGGGTAGCCTATTATGTAGAAAATTCATTCTGTCTCTGTGTCGTGCGATTGGTCAAATTCATTTCTCTTAACATGAATATCCTGTACTAGAAATTTATGAGAACATACATATGAACTGAGAAGAATCTACCTCTACCAACTATTTTGTTTTTTCACCTTATTTCATCAAAGAAAATTGCTGCAAAAGATCCTAAAAAAATTCTATAAGAAAGTATTGGTATCCAAAAATCATAACGCTTGGTATTTATAATAATGTGACGTTTATTTTTAAACTCTTAACGAACGCTAATTTTATATCGTATGATTATCACCAAGTTGTAAATGAAATTTCTGGCGTATAAACAACAGAACACATATACTTGTTTTACAGCAGATTTTTTTTTTTTTTTTTTTTTTTTTTTAATAAACTGGTCTTTTAGTGCCAACTACAAATCTAATTCTAACTATTAAATAATGTAAAGTGAATTTTTCTCTGTAGTTTACAGGTCTCGTAGTACCCGCCTTTATTTATTTATTTATTTATTTATTTATTATTATTTTAGGATGTTGTTCTCCATTAGTTTGCAACAGCAATTTCGTCATAAAATTTTGCCGTTTTCGGCCTATACTAGGGGTGAATGAAAAGTTCTCGGCCTATTAATGAAAGTCTGAAGACCAATCTTTTTTTTTTTTTTTTTTTTTTCTGCGATGAAATGCTCTGTTACACACGCGTGTCTGTCATTTCCAGATCCTGGATTGCTCTGACGTTTTCCTCTGTGCAGGCGGTGCGTGGGGCATCTTGGACTGACCACTTTTTAAAGGTAGACCACTTTTTCCACCACTCTTTCCTGCGCTTGCAGTTCTTTTTTTAGAAATTATTGAAACACAGGTCATTTGCTCTCTTTATCCATTTTTTAAAAACTGCTATTCTTTTTCCATTCATCTTAGTAACTGAAAGAAAAAAATTGAGATTAGTATGAAATTAATAAGGATCCTTGTAAAGATATGTATTGTATATAGCAAGAATAAAATCCAGCTAAGACAAATTTTTCATGAACTTTCAATCATCCTTCGTATATTCATTTAAGTTACATTTACTATATTGATTTTCGAAAGTAGAATTTAAATGATTTAAACGCGAATTCGCAAATTCCATTTGCAAAATAATTCAACATTTTAAAGCAATGACAAAAGGTGAAGATTTCTGTTCAGAATTGGAAGAAATTCCAGCCTGAAAGTGTTAACATTTGATTTTAAAAAGCACTGCGATATACCTAGATTAATTCTGTCTTTGTGATAATCAACAGAGAAGGCAATCGTGTGCACATTTCATAGGCAGCGAATTTCGATATGGTCCTCATACCTCATCTTTCGATATGGTCTTATTACCTCACATGTAGCATACGACAGCAACGACAAAATATTGTTGTCACGCCACAGATGACAAGGATTATTACTTTGTTATTATATTCTTCTTTTGTATGTTACTTAATTTGAAGGTTTTAAAAGTTGGTGTTATGTGTATATAACTTATATTTCGATAAATACCCCCAAATAAAATGCATAGATTTCTCAAAATAAAGCATTATATAGGCGATTCTTTTTCTGGAAAGTGCACAAAAGTTAAGTGACGGCAAGAAAATAAAAATTGTTGTTTATTCTGTTATATAAGGAATATTAATTTCAATGTCATATTTAAGTGAATTAGGTTTTTCTGCCTTCTTCACAATAAAATGTAAAAAGAACGAAGAATCATGCAGTTTACACAGATTTACCCTTTCCAACTATACGTATACGTTGCACCATTTAACTTTCAATGTACTTTACCTACGTAATCACACAACGGACAGGCAGAAGACCTGAAATGCAGACAAACTAACTGAATTCATAATCACATGTAAACATTGTTGTGTAAAGTGTTAAAAACACTTAGCACAAACGAAAATATGATTCCAGCAATTTCCAACTGTAACCTTAATGAATCTGAATATTGTAGTGCATCCCTGCAAATCTTAACGCTAAGCATACAATATTCTATCGGAAATATATGAACAATAGATATCAATTTATTATGATTTGTGCAATGAGAAATTGCTTAAATATAGATTTTTAGAAAATGTCTCTCATAAACCCCAATGCATTCTCTCTAAAATTTCTGGAGTGAGAATCTCTCTCCTTAAAAAAGTGACCCCTATTTTGACACCAATTAAGGTGACAAAACAATATTATCGCTCTGGAAAATGTGACACTTCTCACGTTTTGTAAAAGAGTGACGTATAGTCACTCTGTCACAAAGGGTGAGGTCGTCATCTATTGCAAGATGAAACTTTTGTAGAGTGAGAAATTGCTGGCGCCATCTGGTTATCATATTTCGAAAGAAATATGAAGGACTATTTCCGGACGATCTCATGTATGTATTTGTTTAATAGAACGTATTGAAGATTTTTGAAGAATAAAAAAACAGAAAATAATTATGTTAAAAAATAGTTTGGTAAATAATTTTTTCTATACGATTGACAAAATTGAAGTAATATTATTCATGGGGAATCGAAAATCACAAGAAACATAACGAAATTAGTCTTAGAAAGTAAATAGTTTTATTTAGAAATATATAAGGTATAAGAGAAAATATCAATGCAAATATTTAATGCACAACGCCTTAAAATCTGTAACAGTTTATATTTTTATTATATTTATTGACAGCTAACACATGTGAAATATTCAAAAATTTGGCTATAATATTTTACTAATATTTAAAACCAACAGCAAGTTTTATACTCCTGAACAGGCGACTTATTCAGGAAACTCTATAGATTTGTATGCGAACAGTTATTTTTTTTTTTTTATTTTTTTTTTTAATATGTACACTTGAGTAACTTCTTTTCCGCATAAGCTACTTTAAATGACTGCTTGTCATAAAGATTTTTTTTCAAGTATACAGCTTTTAAAATAATTCTAATTTTAGCAATTTCAAAATAATTAAAATTTTAAAATATCCTTTAGAATTCTTTAATTTTATATTGTTGATAAATGAAGTAAAAATTTAAAAATATGATTGATCACGTATGAGAATGACTTAATAATGTAAATTAAGCAGCTTGTATATGTGCTCAGTGGTTCAGTGGATAAGATACAGGCTTGCTACGGGAACGGCCTGGGTTCGATTCTTTGCACCGTTGAATTGGAGTCGATTCGCAAGGTGAAATGAAACAACATCGTCTAGTGTACACAATTTTTTAAGGAAAAACAAACTGTCATATTCTTTAAATTGTTCTGAATAATCTCACTCTTAATAAAGAGTGAGAAATGTCACTCTTTCGAAAAGAGACTTTTCACTCTTTAGAGGTTGGCTCCATTTTGGCATGTTCAAAGAGTGATATACCACTCTTTGAGAGTGAGATCTCACTCTTCATATTTTAGAGAGTTGGCATGGATATCCCTGTGCATAAACTAGTTATGCTATTTATATCATTTTAAATAGGGAACATGCCATAGGGAACTTGAATGAAAAATATCTTTTTGAACATATTCTTGAAATATGTATGGACGCTAGAAACGGACAGACATATAGATAGGCAGAAAGGCAGTTAGACGGACAGAAAGAGGAATTCAAATCACGTTAAGAGAATTCAATTTGGCAGATTGCTCAGCACATTCACTGAATGAAATGCCCCACCTAAAAACCTACCCAACGTTTAGTTCGATACATTTATTTTATCCAAATTTGTTAATATGTTTTATTAGGGTCAAATCCATAGTTTAGTTTTCATGTAATTTCATACTACTTTTTCAATGCAACCATCCCCAAAATTCAAGTTTTTATGAAATATCGCTCTATTCTGCTATATTGAAAAAATCTTAAATTTGAAATAACTTTGCGAAATTTACAAATTAGAATATTTCCAGTTAATCTTGTTCAAGCAAGTATCATAAATGACATTTTAAAAATAGTCTGACAACTTTATGGTCAAAGTATCCTTCAAAATGGACGTTTACGTGAAATTTTGCCTTGTTAAAAAAATCGTAAATTTTCAATAAATTACGAAAATTTTAAATTATAAAATTCATTATCAATGATGCTCATAACAGTATCCTCAGTGATATTTTAAAAAAGTTCTGACATCTTCGCGATGGAAATATACCTCAAAGTGGACGTTTATGTGAAATTTTGGCCTTATTTGGCCATATTAAGAAATTCGTAAATTTCAATAACTTGCGAAATTTTCAAAGTTGAATTTCCATAGTTAATTATGATCATTCCAGCATTATAATTGATATTTTAAAGCTGATCTGACATCTTTACAGTAAAACTATTCCTTTTAATGCACGTTTAAGCGAAAATTTGCCTTATTCTCCCATGTTAAGAAAATCGTAAATTTCGAATAACTTACGAAACTTTTAAATTAGACTGTTGCGAATCAACAGGGTTTTTGACAGACTAACAAACTGATACATTGATAAACTAACAAACAAACAGACATCCAATAAACGGACACCTTTTTTTTTTTTTTTTTTTTTTTTCAGATTCTCACACCTCAAAACGTGTAAAAAACTCAAAAAATCGAGGTCGAAAATTTTCACGTTTACCTAAGTTTCCCATACCTATAGCATGATGGAAAACTAAAAGAGAAAAATATGTTTCTATGTTTTCACTTGATGAGAAAAATGAGAGTTTCACTTTCAAATACATTATTAACATTATTAACGTTAAACATTATTATAACATATTTTTCATAAATCTGTATATAGTACAGTAATCTGGACGATTTCAAATGCGCCCAGACATGAAAAAGTCTGGATGACACTGATTAGAATTTTCCATATCAGTGCATTTATACACAAATTATGGTCGAATATGATTGTACAGTCTGGTTCGAAATAAAGTACTACTGAAGAAGAATCATAAACCTTATATTAAACTCAAAATAATATGTTATTGGGGACGTTTTCTGAATGAGAAAGTCTTCGTAGTAAAAACTGTATCAACTCATTTTTACTTTATCCTTTAAAAAAAATACATCTGACTCGAAAAATATCCTGCCTTTCAGTTTTTTTTTTTTTTTTTTTTTTTTTAGTTTTATAAATTTTGGGTAAGGTTCTGAAAACTACGTACTTATTTTTAGAAAGTGTTGTGCGTCAGTCTGTCTTTTCGGGACACAAACATTGTGAACGTTCTAAATCAAGAGCTCAATTTTATTCTATAAAGTTTCATATTAATTTGAGCTTTCCCATAAATTGCTACTGATTATATTTTGAGGAATATTCCTCAATGAATGACACTGCTTGGCGACACTTTTTACGATTACTGTGATAGTGATATCTCAGATTATTTGAAGTGAAGTACTGAAATCCCTCTAAACTTGAAAGCAGAAAAGCACGTTCAGGTCTTCTGCTGCACTTGATGAAGGAATTATATTTACTTATTTTGTGTTGAAACACTCGTTGCATGCTTGTATATTTTATGGTGGTTTTCTTATAAAGCTCTTAGTCCTCATCATTTGAAATCCTTTTTTTTTTTTTTTTACTTATTTTCTACAATGGACTATTCCCACATGACGTCAGAGGTCACATGATAGAGGAAAAACAAATAGTAGACGAAGTCTTGTTTATCTAGAGCGATTGCTAAAATAACATATTTTCTATTCTTATTTTTGATCAATCTTATTTAATCTGTGTTATTTTTAACACATCATCATTTTTAATCAATTTTATATCATTATTCATCATCCTTTGTTTGCCGTATACATTTACAATCATCATTTAGTTTATATCTGTTATTGATGTTCATGATGAATGTTTAAATACTCTGATTTTTGGTACTTAAATCAGTGACAGTGCAATATCATACTACGTAAATCCATTTAGACCAGTAACTAAGTTAATTGACTTGTTGTAACACCTTTATGCAATTAAATTAAATGAAAACATTTTAAAATTTCAATTTATAATCCGTAAACATTCCACAAGAAGCTATTATTTATTGCTAGATCAATTAATGTTACAGTTACACTACAATATACAAAAATCGATTCTTATAGGTAAAAATAAATAAACACATAAAATGTTTTTTAAAAATTATTAAATTTACAAGTACAATTATTCTACTGTTTACAAATGCACAATATTACTTTTATTTTATTTTATATTAAATATTAAAATTTTTGTTCTTAAGAACAATATTTAATTGAATTCGATTCTCAGAATTCGATTATTCGTTTTCCTCTATCACGTGATTGAGCAGACGACGGTGGGAAGAGCCCATTGAGGAGCAAACATTCAAACCGTGTTTTCTCTAAAAATGAAAAACTGAGTTAGTGATTTTTCTTTAAACTTAACATAAAAATAGTATGTCAATATATTTTCCTACATGAGTCTACATATTTTACTAATATCTAGTAATACGTCTAAACAAACGATAATTAGGTTTTTAATTTAGATATTTTTTAATTTATTAGTTTTTGTGCTGTCTGAAAAATTGTATCCGAAGGAGAAGACACGGTTTTCTCCTCAATTACAATCCGTTATGTTGTGTCGTTCTTGGAGCTAGATTATTATATTCGGGCTAAATACTTGGATTGTCACTCAAGTTTTATATATATACGGATTTTGGACAAAATAATGTGAACACTTTTGCTTTTTTACGTTTTGTCGAATATCTTCAAAAATACTTAAGGTGTTGTTCTTTAATTTTAGGAATAAGGAAAACATGTCTTTCCTTATATTTTTCAGCAAAGATTTTGTCACGAAGACCGTTAGGGGACAAACAACAAATCTAATAAAATAAAAAGTATTTGTGATAATGATAACCCTGCATATGGAAAAGCTTCGATTGATCTGCACATTTTAGATATGGTTATAAATATTATATTTTATAGGTGTGTCGAGTATTTTGAGAATGTCTTGAATATTTAAAGAACTATTAATATTTTATCAAAAAATGCAAAAAATTTTCGCAAGTTTTTAATTTATAACTTCTAAAGGTTTTCCTTCAAATTTTCTGAAACTTTCGGAAAACACGAATGCTTAAATCATTATACTGTAGTTTAAAACAAACATATTTAATATTCAAAGATATATGGACAGTTGTAGTAAATAATTTATTACTGCGCATGCGCGGACTATAGCAAAAAAACTTTGACATAGTTTAGAGCACCTTATAAAAAAAATCCAGTTGAACATCCCAAAAATTCATACAGATATCGGTGATTAAATAAGCTGTTTTTCAGCTGTTTTCTAAAAAGGTCTTTACGATAAGAGGTTATTCACAAATAAAAATTTGTTACAGAAGAAAATTTAATTTTTCTTTTTAAATAATTCATTTTTCTGTTTTTTTTTTTTTTTGTTTTTTTTTATGTAGTACAGTCGGTAACAAAAGTGTCCGAACACTAGCAATAATTCCTATGTAAAAAAAAGTACACTTCATATGGCTTTGTTAAATAAATCCTTGTCGAATCCTGTTCTTAGTCAGTGTAAGAACATGATTCGATAAGGATTTATTTAACAAAACAGTATGAAGGGTACTCTTTTTACATAGGAATTTTTGCTAGTGTTCGGACACTTCTGTTACCGACTGTACATACTTATTAAATATATATATATATGTAATATATTATTAAATAATATTAAAATGATGCGTGAAGTTCCGTTGGTTTTCACGGGATGGTGCAACGATCCTCTTATCATAGTGAAATAGAAGTCCAGACATCTTATATAAGAGATTAGAGAGTCCATTTGATAACTAATATCCTTATTCAGTTCTAAAGGTAGTGACAATGTATGATGATGCAGTCATGGGCCGGTATGAAGACATCCGGAGCGGTATATCCCGGTAAAAGGTGCCGATGGCCGGCACGTCGGCAAACCCCGAAGGGCGCCGCGAGTTTAGCTCGTAAACTTTACATGATGGAGTATCAGTTGACGTGAATCTACTAGACAAGTGATGGTCTTAAAAAGCCACGAGTTTTCGCGTGCTCCCGTTTTTATACTGCATATTTCGGCGGGAACTGAGACTATTCTTATGAATGCTTATTGGATAATTAGCTAATCTAAAATCCGCCTACCTTTTACGATTGGTTGACCCGGGCATCCAGGATTTATTATTTTGCAATGCTTTACAGTTTATTCTGACTATTGCATAATTTTTATTACGAAACTTATTCTGAAATCAGATTCCCGCGCTATGAAGCTCTGATGAGAAAACAACTTTACCTGGGCACTCAAATAGAATTCCCATAAAATTGTTCTTAAAATTAAGATTTATTCTGAGATATTAATATTAAGTTATCACTTAATATTAATTTAAATACTAATTTAAAATCTTGCTTATTTTATCCTTTCATATCCCCCCCCTCCAAGCCGACGCTCCCCCATATTTGCCTGCAAATTTGTGGGAAGTCCCTCAGAAGTAGAAGATACTCCAGGAGAAAGTTTAACTTAAAATGGAAAATTTGACATGTTATATAATTTAACTTTTTTGGAAATTTTTTTTTTTAATGGAAAATTTATTTAAAACTGGAAAATTTTATTTTTTAGAAAATTTTGTCTGAAAAATTTTATTATGGAATCATTATTATTGGTATTGTCACGAGAAAAGTTCTAAAAAAATAAAAATAAAAATTTAGCTTATAAAATCTTAAATTTGGCTGCATTAAATTTTAACCAACTCAGGATGTCTTTGGCCTGTACATGATAAATACAAAATATTAATACAGTTTCTGAAGAATACAAACATATGTTATGAAAATGACTGGACAGAAGATACACAAGACTTTCACGATTAACATAGAAAACTTTTGTACTGTTGTACCTGAAAAATTTATGTAAATATGGTATACAAACAATATAACATCATGACACCTAAAGTACACTAAAACTTAAAACATTAAAATATGAAAATTTATACAACATAAGAAATATGACTTTTAACAGAACCTGTAGGCCACAATGTATTCAAGTCCTGGTATTTAGCAACACTGCAATATGACGACACCTAAATATTTGTTCTAGTATAATAGTGACATTATTAACATAGAAATACAATAAAATAGACTAAATATGTAATATGAATAAAACGAATAATAGTATATGAAAGTATAAAAACACTAGACAGTTTTTTTTTTTTTTTTTGGAAAACTTAGTATATGTTAAATTGTACAATTAAAACTCAACTTGAAACCTGAAAAATATTATATTAGAAAATATCGACATATAAAATAGGAAAGAAAAAAAAAATAAATAAAAAAGAATTTATATCATAGGTCTGCAGGTGAGTATCCAATTTTCAGATAGCGTCTCCAGATTTTCAAATTCTGCAGTGGCTTCAACGATTGGATACCACCCGTGACCAGGGATCTTGGTAAGTACTTTATATTTGGACAAGATTAAAGCCCGACATTAATTTTAGTGACTGAGCATCGAAAGTCTTGCTCAGTGACTTTTAAAGTCCCTAACTTAACCTTTTAAAGTTTAGAATTCCCTCTGATATCTTATAATAAATAAACAAAACATAAAAATTTACTATTAATTACTACTTCTATACACAAGGGAAGAGAAAAAAAAAATATTTACACTAATATACAAGTTAACAGTTTGGTTTAACTACAGTCATTTTATTTGAATGCTAATGAGTCAGGTGACTTTTTGTTTATTTCACAGGACGAATTTGTAAATGAGTGTGAGTTGAGAGCGCTTGGCCCGGACATATTGGGAGAAATGTACCAATGAGTATTTTATTTAATTGTGAAGTTTTCATGGCTTTTACCACAATTTTGCCTGAAACAACTCAACTCCAACAATTATTTAACACTGCAATTTTGTTGAATTTTCCCTATGTCGAATTGCGAATGATAATAATAATTTAAAAAAAAAAATGACATCTTTTCCCGGAGACTTAATTTTATGAGTATCAATTTAGTTTCTGTTTATGAGGTTTCAAGGCTGTAGGATTGTTTATACTCTGATCAGGATATCCAGTTGATCAGAGCAATTTAATGTATTGCGACCGGTTCCATGCCAAAAATACCTCAGAAATATTTAGTACTCATATTGTTGTCTCGGTAAAATTGATGCTTGGACTCGTGTTGAGATAAAAAATAAAATAACGTTTTCTAAACGATAAGTGATGTGTGATGAATATGATGCAACTTTTAGTTAGCAATGCTCATGATGAGGCTGGATTGTACCAACGCAATATTGGTCCTGTGAATTTTGAAAACAATGACTGTAGAAACTCTGTTAAAATATTTTCATTAAAAATTATGAGCAATATCTAACATGGGTATTTCTGCATGTGTATGAAATGCGAAAATGTATAAAATATGATATCTAATGAATTTTAAAATTATATAAAGTCATTAGATATATGGAATATTCCTAATAAAAAGCCTAACACATAAAAAACACAAAATACTAAACATTTAGTGATATACGAAATGCAGGTATTTTCCAATGTATCTAGAAATATAAGAATATTTAAATATAAAGATAAAAGTACGACACATTTTATATTATAATTAAATCAGTGTCATTTTATGCAGCGACACATCCAAGAATATTCAAATATAATACTAACCACATGCAACAAGTAATAGGTAAAAGAATTATGCAAGAAAAATTTCAAAAAATCAAAGGAAAAGATAAACCTAGTATATTAAAATTATTACTCTTGAAAAATCATTTGCATTATACTATAAAACTATTTGTCATGCTTGACCATTTATTTTTATTTACTACTGTTCAGGTAAAAACTTAAAAATCCCCAAATTATAACACACCCATAAAATACTTATTTATTTATTTAGTATTATTATTGTTTGCTCAATAATAAAATGTAAGTCAAATTGTTATGTATTGATCCTTATTAAAATTGAAATTCAACCTTTCAAAGCAATCATTGATATCGTGCACTATACCAAAAATCAAATGAAATGCAAAAATTTCATAAACAAATTAAAATGAAAACAAATAATCAAATAAATTGATTCTGAAATGTCAGTTGATATTTTTAAAATTAAATTTTCTGTAAAAATAACATGTTATAGAGATATATTGCAGCAAATAAAACTTATTACAATTTGATATTAAGTTAATATACGAAATTAATAAAATTCTTTTTTTTTTTTTTTTTTTTTTTTTTATGCCAACATTTCAAGAAGTTATCATTATTAGTATTATTTTCTAATAAATTCAACATTTAATAAATACCAAAACCTTAAAACAATAATTCAGAAAATTAAAAATCAATACTAACAATTAACTTTCATTAAAATAATAAATTTTAATTTTTTTTTTTTTTTTTTTTTTTTTTTTTTTTTTTAATTGTTAAAAAATAAATAAATAAATTGAAAGTATCATCATTATGATTATTATCATTAACATTTTTTATAACTTACGGTATTAAAATCTTCTGCTATTGGAATTAAATCAAAAATATTCTCTTACCTCGAGCTTCATCTGTCAAAGCAAATAAAACTATTCGCGAATCATTTGCTATCACCAAAAAAAAAAAAACACACGCACACATAAAAATGAAATTTTCTATCTACTTTTTTATCACTGTATTAACAAATAGAAGAAAGAAAAGCCTCACGACAATTTATGAATCGTTCTACTACTTTTTCTTTTTTTCTTCTCTTTTGAATCATTTTAGTTGATCAACCTTGAAAATTTGTCACTCAGTTCGTAGATCGACGGCAGTAGTTATTCTTTGGCCGTTTTTTTTTTTTTTTTTTTTTCATTGTAGAAGCGAAAAAGTGGGTCACCATCACCACTTCATAGTCTACTTGTCTATGCATCCAGGCGCGGTTTCAGCTTCTCAGTTTGGGGGGGGTCACGAATTAAAATTAAAAAAAAAAGAAAGAAAGAAAAGAAAAGAAAAAGTAAAACTGTGATCAGAACTTTCTACAGGTAAATTTTCCTGACTGAAAACCAGCAAATCCATAGTATAAGAAATAAATCGAATATAAGATACTATTTACATGAATCATTTATTAAATAGGCTTTTTCGACATTATAATACAAATTCCAATCTTCTCTTTGAATATTTTGAAAATCTGTCTATTACTGGTTCAACATCAACATCAATATCTCTATGAATATTTAAAAGGGCGAGTCCTATGAGGCGTTCTTCTCCCATAGATGCTCGAAGCCAACATTTTAACCGCCGTAAAGTTGAAAAGCTTCGTTCACTTGAAGCGACGCTTACTGGTAAAGTGGCAAGGATACGAAGCAAAATATTAATTGATGGGTGCATATCTTTGTCACATTCTTCTATTGTATTAAGAAGACAATGAGAAGTATCTGTTCCATGTGTTTCTTCGGCTTTTCTTTGCCACTTCGCAATCCATAATTCATATTTTGAAACGACTGATGGAACTGGAACATTATTAAGAAGTCCTTGATAATTTTCTGCAACTTCACGTACAATTTTGATGTCATCATCTGTATAATATTTTCAAGGCAAAAACACGTTTAAATTAAAAAGATTCATTACATCTGACGAAAATCGGTCTTTCATGTCAGAGATTATATTTTCTAGAAGTGGGATGTAAACCACCTTTCTAAAATATTCTTCAGGAGTTTCTGCAGGTATATTTGCTCGCTGCGTTTGCCGTGACGTTATTCTAGGCATTTTTATCTCTGTATCGAATTTTGCAGCAAGTTCAAGAATCTCTGAGAAAATTCGCTTGAAAACAGTCGTCGCATTGAGTCTCTTGTTGTTTGAGACATTTAATGTGTCCGTAAGATTTTGTGTGGCTTTTTGTAAATCAATCGACGGCGATTGGAGGAATCTGCTTAGAGAAACAGTGACACCTAAAATAAATGATAGACAATTAGATAAAAAGTGGATATTCTATATAGATTAAATAAATTACATCAAAAATACGAAAATTCTTTAATTACCTAGAATATCACAGAGGCACTTTGCAGCAACAATGAAATCAGAGCTACGTAGAGCTTGATATAAACAGGTAGACTCTGATGCAGAGCTACTGTCGCTCCGTTCAGCAATCTTCTGTAAGGCATTGCAAATTTCAACAAGAGAATCTCCTTGAAATTGAAGATGTCCATCATGTCGCTCTGTCCAACGAATTTCACTTAATCCCTGGAGAGAATCTGTCAATTCCTCCTTGAAAACTACCTGCCTTTTTGCTGATGAATTAGCGAAGGAAATAACTTTTTTTATTGTTGCAGTCGTTATCATGCATGATGTAACTTTCGAAGACTTAGCTAACGAATTATTTAATGCATGGTTGCTACAAGGACATCTTTTTGCATGTGCAGCTGTCTTCATTAACTCTTTTGCAGCTCCTTTGGCGTCTGATGCCATCGTTGAGCAGCTGTCTACACCTATTTCAACACAATGCTTCATATCCATATCGAATTTTTTCATAAGATCAGCAACAATATGGGTTATTGCTGCTCCAGTTAATCGGTACTCTTTATTACTTTTATCTTCTTCGCGAATATTGGCATATGCATCGCAAAATGTTACAAAATCTTTTCTTATAGAACCATTAAAAATATATCTTGAACATAGACTTAATTGTGATGTATGTGATAAATCGGTGGTTTCATCCAAAATGACTGAAAAAAGTTTAGCTTCTTTCACTCTCTCTAGGATAGATTTTTGTATTTCGTCTTTGCAGGCATTAATTAATTCATTTTGGGTAGTATTACTAATGTATGTTGCGTTTGATTTAGCAGTATCCATATAATTTTTTAATATTATATCACCTGCTTCGATTCTGAATCTTAACAGAACTCTAAAATTGCCGTCATTTGTAGCCACTATGCTTTCGTTCTCATCCTCAGTATTTTCTTTTTCTGTTGTTTCTGTGCAAAGAGGGCCGTAGTCCCTATGACCACGCAAAGCAAAGTTTTGACGGCCACAAAGAATGATTGTGCTGACGATAGGTCGCAGACGTTGACGATTTTCCTCTATTTGGATTTGTCTATGCTTCGATCAAGAGCCGGTTTATGGTACGTTTTCAAAAAGTTTTATCCCGACTCTACAGCAGCTTTGTGATACTGGTTGTTTTCATGAATTGTGAGTGCTCCACTTTTTGCCTAAGAGATCATCAAAAGACTTCAGCGGTTCTTTAACCAAACGTTTTAAAGAATAAGTGTTTTTTTGATAACCTCGACTGAAGAGAACACAAAACTTACAGTATAATCCTTGGTCTTTATGAGACAACACAAGCAAGTGAAACTTCTCCAAGTGTGACCTTTGGGCATATTTCTTCATCTGTTTTCCTCTTTTAGTAACTACGCAATGTGGGAATATGTAGTCTGCTGGAGGAATCCACTGATGTTCTAATAGATTTGCTTTGGTAAGATCATCTATTTCAGTATTATCTATATAATGTCCTATATCGGACCCAAAATCTGAAGCAGTCTTGGATGTTGTTACTTGACTTTACCTTCTAATTTCGGCACTTCGCTCAAACTGTACCGAAGCTTTGATGCTTCCCTAAAATTTTTCCTGAAAGTAAAACAGTTTGGGGGGGTCATGACACCCGTGACCCCCCCTTTGAAACCGCGCCTGTATGCATCACTTTGAAGCAGACGTTCGAATCTTAGTAAAGAAAACTCTTATTGCACGAGTGCGGTTTTTCAGATCAATACGGAGATTATTTTCGATTTTACGTTTGACGATAAACAGCAATAACTAACTATTTTTTTTTTTTTTTCTTCAATGATAAATAACAGAGTCCATCGCTTTTCCCTCTTGTTTCTGCTGCTGTTTTTAACCGATGTAATTATTCCCTTAAGTTATAAGAAAAGAGTTTTGATTTCTCTCATGACTCTGGATCACAATCTCTATTACGGCAATTCATTCATCCTTTCAGCGCGGCGCGGAAATTCTCTCTCAATCTCTCGTGAAAAGGGAGAGGCGAGTTCTTATTTTTTTTCTCCTTCAGCAGTATGCAGGGATTTAGTCACAGGAATTTAGTATTACCGTTACCGCAGGCACTGGGTCTTTACAGTAGTGGGAGGAAGCACATTGTTCATTGTTTATCTCGCGTATTGAAAAATCTTTGGCTTGCATCAGCAAATAATGACATCTACGAAATATATTCTCAATATCATCTTTCTCTAGATTTAATGTTCAGAAATATAGATTTCTTGCTTGCATCGAAAAGTCTTAATATCTACGATCTCTGGATCTCATCGCTCTCCAACACATCAAAGTTTCGATTGAGTTAGCGTTCAGAAATAAGTAATAATCCATCACTAATGATTTCTTCTTTCTAGGGTTTCCACAAAGCAGGTATTGCTTTATTTTTTCTTGGGTTTCCATACACTAGGTGTACATCCTACTGGCTTCTGTAATATATTATTAAATAATATTAAAATGATGCGTGAAGTTCCGTTGGTTTTCACGGGATGGTGCAACGATCCTCTTATCATAGTGAAATAGAAGTCCAGACATCTTATATAAGAGATTAGAGAGTCCATTTGATAACTAATATCCTTTATTCAGTTCTAAAGGTAGTGACAATGTATGATGATGCAGTCATGGGCCGGTATGAAGACATCCGGAGCGGTATATCCCGGTAAAAGGTGCCGATGGCCGGCACGTCGGCAAACCCCGAAGGGCGCCGCGAGTTTAGCTCGTAAACTTTACATGATGGAGTATCAGTTGACGTGAATCTACTAGACAAGTGATGGTCTTAAAAAGCCACGAGTTTTCGCGTGCTCCCGTTTTTATACTGCATATTTCGGCGGGAACTGAGACTATTCTTATGAATGCTTATTGGATAATTAGCTAATCTAAAATCCGCCTACCTTTTACGATTGGTTGACCCGGGCATCCAGGATTTATTATTTTGCAATGCTTTACAGTTTATTCTGACTATTGCATAATTTTTATTACGAAACTTATTCTGAAATCAGATTCCCGCGCTATGAAGCTCTGATGAGAAAACAACTTTACCTGGGCACTCAAATAGAATTCCCATAAAATTGTTCTTAAAATTAAGATTTATTCTGAGATATTAATATTAAGTTATCACTTAATATTAATTTAAATACTTATTTAAAATCTTGCTTATTTTATCCTTTCATATATATATATATAAATGAAAAATGAATCACAAATGTTGTATTAAGTTTCATTGTGTAACATAGTTTTTTCCGATAAAAACTTTCATTTGTGAATGGCCCCTTATCGTAAAGACCTTTTTAGGAAACAGCTGAAAAACAGCTTATTTAATCACCGATATCTCTATGAATTTTTGTGATATTCAACTGGATGTTTTTTATAAGGTGCTCTATACAGTTGGGTATCAAACTATGTCAAAGTTGTTTTGCTATAGTCTGCGCATGTACAGTAATAAATTATTTACTACAACTGTCCATATATCTTTAAATATTAAATATATTTGTTTTAAACTGTAGTATAATGATTTAGGCAAATGTTGTCATGTTTTCTGAAAGTTTCATGAAATTTGAAGAAAAACCTTTGGCGTTATAAATTAAAAACTTGCGAAAGTTTTTTGCATTATTTGATAAAATATTAATAACTCTTTAAATATTCAAGACATCCTAAAAAAAAACTCGACACACCTATAAAATATAATATTTATAATCATATCTAAAATGTGCAGATCAATCGAACCTTTTCCATATTCAGGGTTATCATTATCACAAATACTTTTTATTTGATTGGATTTGTTGTTTGTCCCCTAACGGTCTTCGTGACAAAATCTTTGCCGAAAAATATAAGGAAAGACATGTTTTCCTTATTCCTAAAATTAAAGAACAACACCTTAAGTATTTTTGAAGATATTCGACTAAACGTAAAAAAAGCGAAAGTGTTATTATTTTGTCCTACACCTGTATATATATATATTATACTTTAATTAACTTTAAACTTTAATTAAACTTTAATTAACTTTAAAATAAATTTTCACTAACTCACTTAATAATTACTCTGTGTATTTTATCGTTAATGAAAATGCTCTGAAGTTCATTCGATTAATCGATTTTTGCAAAGCTTTTATTTTTAATTTCATTTTTTGTTGGCATCATCCTATTCTCCAGTTTGTGTTAACTGTTATACATGTGGCTACAATGTTTCTTTCTAGTTTTCTCTCTTGTTTCCATGAAGATTTTATTTAATCCTTGTTTTAATTTAATATTTCATTTAATAATTCACTTAATTTCTCATTCTATATGGTTTTGCTGCTTCGATCGGGGCTTGAAATGATTTAACTTGCTATGATTAGCTATATTGTTTTACGAAATCGATGCAGCTTTCACAGATTTATGAAGTACTCGCCCCCTGATGCGTTTACTTCTAATTTTAAGCATTTTTATCCAATTAATTCTGTGGTTAATTATTTGTTTTCTCTGTTATCAAGTTTAATGATCCTTTTTTACTATCATTCATGTCGGCGTAAGTACTATAAGTTATTATTGTCTCTTATTGGTTCTTAATCTAAATCACAAAAAATTTTGTGTGAGTCTTTCCTCTTAGTTAAATTCAGTTCTATATTGTTGTGTGTTGGTATTGTTTTAGATCTATTAATTGCTAAATTTTAAGATTAAATTTTATTATGTTATCTATCATTTATATATATATATATATATATATATATAATATTTTGTCTTGATGTATATTACCATCTCATAAAGTTTGATCAACTTTTTTAAACCGGTTTCTAAAGTTAAAAAAGACAGGTTTAGTACAGCATTTTGTTAAATAATAATAATAATAAACAAGTAAAGAAACTCTTACCTACAAATCGAAATCATTCATAATATTTAAATAACTGTTTTTTTACCTTATTGGAGATTCCTTTACTTACTTTATCAAAATATGAGAATGCAAACATCCCATGCAAACAACATTCGATAAAAGTTATTTTTCTACTTTCAACATATTTGTCAAAAATAAGCTTGGTTTGTTAGGCTATCGTTATCAATTAAGCCTTAGGGTATTGTTTAAAATTGACTTAAAATTCAAGACAGACACGAATTTAAGTTTTAGAGCTTCTCTGTGCATGCAGAATGTTCTTATTAATTTCTCAGCTTTGCCATCTCCCAACTACATTATTTATCATACCCTTAAAATTCTACGCTCATTTCTTTAAACAAAGAAACCCAAACAAAAGCAAATAAGTCCCTGGAAAATACGTGCCATTTCTTCGTTTTCTCACTTTAGTAAAAATTTTTGTTTCGTCAATTACTAGAATTATAGAAAGATGTACAATCTTGGAATATGTTTGACTTTTGAGGATAACTGTTTAGAAAGATTGCCTAAAGATATTAAAAGACTAACGATCATGGCCCATACTATTATGTATTTTCTGATTTTTTTGTAAAGAAACCTAATAATTTAAAAAGGTTAGTAAAATTTCATTACTTTTCAAAGAAACAAAATAGAATTAAAAGTAATTCTTCCTTTGGATACATGGATAATATAAGAAATTTTTATAGAAAAAAAAAAAAAAAAAAAAAAAGAGTAATTATATAATGGCTGTTTTAAATTATAAATTTTATTTCCATTTCAATTTTATAAAAATACATTTATTTATTTTATTATTATTATTATTATTATTATTATTTAGGTTTTTTATAAATTTAAAATGTCTGGTACATGTACTATTTGGACAGAAAGCATAAAATTATAAATATTTTTACCATTTTCTATTTATAATTTCTTGAGTTTTAATACGTGTTTTTGTCCACTGAAGAGTAGTATATAATTATAAGCTTTCCATCATAAGTATCTTGAATTGTTTCTTCATACCAGGATCGCTTGAATCACCTGTTTGAAGATAGGAATAAGCACCAAAAATTGAAAAATAAATTTCTTATTTATTTATTAGTACAGGATTTATTAGCAGGTTATTAGCAGATTATTTATTAGCAGGACTGTTTCTTTCAAGCGGAGATTTTGCGTTGTCGCGATGAATGGGATTGGGGACAAAATCTCGTGGGGCAAAATATCGCCTACATAAGTCAATGGAAATCAAAAAGAAGTTGGTAATTATTAATAATGTTGTATAAAATTTCATGACAACACATACCTTAGTCAGACCACTGGCACACGCACAAACTCATCGCAAAAATTGCTATAAATTTTGTTTAAAAGAGTTTAAAGACTATACTTTTTAACTTTTTTTAAAGATTAGTCATAAAGAATTCAATCGTGCTTATCTATTTTAAAATATTTATTTAAGGTTTATGAACAGTGTTGAGCTTTGATGTCAACATTGATGTACAATATTTTAAAAATGTATTTTGAATGGTGAAAAGCAAATGATAAAATAACTTAAAATTAAATATAGATAAAATAATAAAATTTCATTCTAAAATGTATTTATTTATTTATTTATTTTAATTAATTATATTAATTTATAAGGCCCTGTGGCTTTCACCAGAGATCACACGTGACGGAAATACAAATTTTCAAATAGGTCATATAATTTTTTTGACGCGATATTTTGTCCGGCGGTATTTTGTCCCGCGATATTATGTCCGGATCCCGATGAGGGTATTTACGCCTTGAATTTACCAAGATGCGCAAAAATATCCAGTTTCAGCATTTAATTTCTTGAATTATCTTGAAATATTATGTCAAATCTGTAAAAACTTTTTCATTTTTCAAAACCTACTGATAAGTGAGAAATTCATCTTTGATTGTACGTAAAAACCGATTGCCGATTTCGATATTCTAAACCATAACCATTCATAAATTGAATGGCGTCTGAATATTTTTTGACAATATCTTCTGAATAAGTATTGATGATGGCTTCTGAATATTTGTCGGCTATTTCTTCTGGATATGTATTGATGACGGCTTCTGAATATTTGTATGGTATATTTTCTGGATATAACCAATAAATAAGCTAATAAGCTAAATTGTATCCTTGGGTTTGGTAATTTTCTATCTAAACAATAGAAAATTATCAAACCCAAGGATACAATTTAGCTTATAAAAAATTATAAAATCGAGATAAATCGAAATGAATGAAAGCATGCCGATTTCCTATCTTTATCAAGGGCATTGTAGGAAATAGACTTAAGAAGATAATGGTTTTCTATGCTAAAGAGTGCCAAAGCTAAACTTTCTCATTTGACTAATTCCCAAACATATTATGCGAATAAAAAATCATAACAGAAAATGAACCAAAATAACCAAAAAATAATAAAATACAATAATGGTAACAGGAATTAAGTTAATCAGAAAATAAAATATTACTCACAATTTCGCACATACTTAGGTGATGAGAAGAAAGGAACGACTGCGGTTAACAATGAAACAGGCAATTGAAGAAAATATTTTAAAGATGGATAAAAAAATAAATAAATAAATAAATAAACAATAGAAAATTATCAAACACAAGGATACAATTTAGCTTATTAAAAATTATAAAATCGAGATAAATCGAAGTTAATGAAAGCATGCCGATTTTCTATCTTTATCAAGGGCAATGTAGGAAACAGGTATACGAAGATAATGGTTTTCTATGTTAAAGAGTGCCAAAGCTAAATTTTCTCATTTGACTAATTCCCAAACATATTATGCGAACCAAAAATCATAACAGAAAATGAATCAAAATAACCAAAAAATAATAAAATAAAATAATAGTGACAGGAATTAAAAAAATCAAAAAATTAAATATTACTCACAATTTCACGCATATTTAGATGATGAGAAGAAAGGAACGACTGTGGTTAACGATGAAACAGGCAATTGAAGAAGTTAAGTGCTTTAAACATGGATTTAAAAAAAAAAATGCAAGGTTGCAAAATTAATATTAGCTTTTCATAATTCGAAATATTTATTTAGAGATTTTTATAATTAAACATACTTAATTATCAATTAAATTTTTTACAATTAATCTTAATATAAATAACTATTTACAAAAGAAATTAAAAGAACTTTAATCTTTAATACTCTTAAAGTTTCTAGAACAATAGGATCTTTAAAAAGTAGTGCTACCATTTATGTTTGGTTTTTTAATTTAATACAAGATTATAATACATTTTTTAATATTACGGTATTGTAGATCTTTAGATATTTACTTAATTTATTTAACAAGAAAAGTGATTATTTATTAAACTAAGAAAGATTAATTTATTATACAATGAGTATTAATTTTATGCAACAAAGAAAATTATTCATGAACTTATTTAACTACAAAAATTATAACTAAAAAAGAAATAACTATGAGCAATTATAATTATTTTGTTTTTAACAATTCCTATGAATGTATATAAGAATTTCATAAACAATATTAATTTAAAAAATAATTTTAACCATAATTTACAATTATAATATTTAATTTAATTATTAAAAAAAGCTTTAATTAAATTTTCAGGATAACCATTCGCTAAGGCTAGAATTTTTACAGAGTTATATTGGTTATTCTTATAAATATTCGAAACTAAATGTTTTATACGTAAATTAAAATTTATAGGAATGTTAGCTAATACAGATTTATGTAAGCAGGTTTTAAAATTAGAAAAAAAAAAAAAAAAAAAAAAAAAAAAATTAAAGGGAAATCTTTACGTTTATCATATAAGTTAAAATCTAATTGTAAATTAAATTAGGAATAATTTTAAGTCTAAGAAATTAATTTCATTAGATTTTAAAGCAGTTTGACTGAATGGAAGATTATTAGGATAAGTAGCAGGTAAATCTTGATTATTGTTATGATTATTAAATTAAATTACAATATTATCACCTATAAACCCAAATATTCTAAAATTAGTACATAATATATATTTTTTTTTTTTTTCAGAATAATATAAATTTAATTCAGCTAGCAGACTGGAAGCAATATCACCTTGCGGCAACCCTATTCGTTGCTTTTAAATAATCTTATTAAATAAGATATAATTATGATATAGAATAAAATTAGACAAAGTTTCAAAAGCAGAAAGTAAAATTTTATCATTAAGATTTAGATGTTGATATATAATTTATATATATATACCATGTTTAAATGGTGATATTTCATGATAATTTCAGGTTTTCAAAATTTAACATTATGTTTGGTAGTCTAAAATAAGGTAAGAACTGACATGGTTATGCAGATTTATTTCAGTATCTATCAGGAGTCTTTGCTATAACTTTTTATAGGATTTAGTCTAAAATTAAGTTGCATAAAACATTCATTTTAACAACAGGGTATCTTTAAAAGGCTCTTTATAAGAAAAAGTTATTTAGAAGATTTATGTATATATATACTTACTTGTAAAACTCACTCTTCCAGAGCTACAATTTTTCTTTTTTTAATTCAACATATTTTAATGATATATAATATAGAATAGATTTTTTAATATTAAGATATTTCATTTATTTTAGTCATTTCAAAACATACTGTCTCCTTGTGGAAATACCTAGATAATAATTGCTTAAACTGGTAGAATTTTTTACCGAATTAGTTAGGTTTCATATTAAGATGAACCCTTTTATTTAGTTCTCTATTATTTTTGGCTCCGGGATAAATTCAGGATATAAAGCCTGTATCGATATTTGTTATGTATCACATTTTCCGCTAGGTCGCCATGCTGGCTTGAATCTTAATTATCTTCTTAATAATAAAAGCCCAAGTTTCACTGGGATAGTGATCGAAATTAGCGTCATAGCTATAAAGATGTATTCAAATAAAATAAATAAATAAATAAACTTTTATCCTTGTTTTGCAGGAATGAATAAAATAATCGACGTAAGATGATTTAGAAAAGGAAAAAAAAAAAATGGCGTCATAATTACAACCAACGAGATATATAAAGTAGAGTGATAAATGGTAACCCTTGAGAAGGTCCAAGATGAGTCATGCGACATGCTCTCATTGCACCTGCGTATTCGCTAGTTCCCTTGGTAACAGCTTATTTTCAGTAAATTTCTATGGCAACGGTTTGGAGATAGTTCTTCGTATAAGTCATAACCGCCAATGTTTCTGTTTACTTACGTAGTTTAATATTATTTTGTTCTAAATCATTTTAATTTTGATTTTACTTCTTTTTTATTTTGTGTAGTTGAACTTTAACCGACTAAATGCTTAAAAATAGTTGAAAAATTATTATTTGTTGTTAAATTTATTTCTTTAAAAGTTTAAATTTTCTTTTATAAACACTTTTAAACTTTGTTGGGAAACGATGAAAAAAAAGGTATTTTATTATTTTTAAAATGCGAAATATGTGTAAAATTATTTTAAAAACAATTTATTTCGGTCATAGGACTGTCATGTTACCTAATAATAATGATAATTTGTCGAACTGATATTTTAAATGCCAAAATAGCGACAAAGGGCCAAACACAGCAACCTATTGGAGTATGTTACGTGATTCATCTTGAACCACGGAAAGCTAAGCCTTCATCCATTGAATCAGCACTCTAAGTTATATATCTCGTTGATTGCAACAATGTACCGAGAAAAAAATAAATGGTTTGAACTGTGGTTTGAAGCAAATGAAATAAATCTAAAAGATAAATTTAAAAAATTGATGTAATGCTATGTAAGAATCGCAACTTAGTGATCTGGGGGTTTTCTTTCTCAGCCCAGCTGAAAACAGCTAATTTATGAAATATGGTCAAAACATTTAGCGAGGTTAATGGGGGGGGGGAGGGATCTAAAGAAAATGGTTAAAATGATTAATATAATTAAGCGAAGTTACACTAAGGGGAAAAAAAAAAAAAAAAAAAAAAAAGCCGCAGTGCAGAAAAATTGACTTATACCTTTTTTATTTGTAATAACTTCAAAACGAATGGTTAAACAAATAAAACATATATGTTTGCATAATACGAAAGACATATAATGGTATCTATATACCTAATGATACCTATATTTCATCCTCAAGATGTCCTATAAATGTCCTGGAAATGTGTTTGTAGGGCAGTCTCTTAAAATTTAATTATCCTCTTTCTTAAATCCTGTCTCCAATGAGGCCTTTTTTTCCTAAAACTTTCAATCGTCGATATTCTCGCAGTGCAGTAGAAAAATTATTACCGTTCTAATGAAATATCAGTATGGATCAAACTTTTCCCTCTAAATATATGGTGAAAAATGATTTTATGAAATTAGTCATTGGTTTTTTTAAAACAGTGCAAATTTGCATAACGTCATTTCTAACATGAATGAAAAGTGCCATCTATCGATCGAAATTTGAACTGTTATTTTTTATTGCAGATTTCTTTTCTCCATGGCCCATGTGACGAAAACTGTTATACCACCTTGACTTTCTTCGAGCTACCAAAGGCTACGAACTACAAAAAAAAAAAAAAAAAAAAAAAAGAAAAAGAAACTAGTATATTGTGGCTATCACAAAACTTTCTATTATATCTTTCGCTATAGCAGCGCCTCTTACTGTGTAACATGCACAAAAGGTTTAATCACAGCTTCGCACTATAAAGATTTTATCTGAACTTTGGTGCAATTTTAATCAACAGATACTGAGATGTAGCCATATGGAAAATTAAAGAAGGTGAGCAATAGCTGCGCCATCCGTCGGCTGATATATACCCAAAATGAATCAGAACTTTACAGTTTATCGAAACCACTATATGCCAAGTTATAACAGTTTTTTTTTTTTTTTTTTTTTTTTAAGTAGCAATGTTTTGTTGTCAGAGAAAGACTTTACGATCACCCTGAACATTGTTATAATTCCGTATGCATAGTGCATACATAAAGAATGAACTGAAAATTCTAATAAAAATGGGAAAATTACAATTAAAAGAAAGTTAAAATATGATGAAGATTTAAAATAGATCACGGAAAGCATAAAAAAGCATCTAATTAAATGAAAAATTATTTTAAATCTATAAAAACCACAATAAAGTAACATAAAATCCAAGAAAAGTGCATTGAACGAAATGTACAAAAAAAGAAAAAAAGTGTCATAAGAATCATGTGTCAAGACATAAGTGTCATGTCTTTTACTTTGCAATATTTTAGATTAAATGTTTGCTAAAAAGCTAATTCTGAATAATAAAAATGAAAAATGTGTATGCTTATCTTAAAGAAATGTTATTTTGATTTTGTGATTTATCTTCTTTAAAACTTTAATAATAGAAATTAAATAAAGCTTTATATGTATTTCACTAACACATCCATTTTGAATTTAAACAAACAAAATCTTGGAAGATATTCTTTATTAAACTTAGTCATATTTAATTTCAAGAAAGTTACTGTCAAAACAAATTTGAAAAAGTTTTTTCGCCTAAGCTGTCCAAATGTGTTACAAGAAAACGCAATTCAAGTTGAAAAACTGTTCAATCATTAAACATACTTATAGCAACGTTTTTCCTTCGTAAAATTTCACTATGAGGCTAGTTATTTATGTATTTAAAGATTTGGGGAAGGGAAACAAACCAAAAAAAGAAAAAAAAACATTATTTCACACTTAGCAAATTTTTTACACCGTAGATATTTTAAGAACTTCATAATATTTTATTCGGTACTAGGAAAATATACCGAGTAAGAGAAAATCTAACATGCATATAATAACTCTTAAATTCTAATTTAACATTTGTTGAAAATTTAATATTCGCGTATACTAGTTTCAAAATTAGAAATCTTACTAGCACTGACAAACATATTTCTTCATAAAACTCTTAAATAGCTAAGAAATAAAAATTGAGATTTTAAATTAGAGATTGAATCTGGGATAGAGTTTGTTTCAAATAAAGTTAAAGAAGTATTAAAATTTAAACGCGGATATTAAAATGTAAATTAAATGAACAAAACATTTATGCAAAATCGGTGAAATAAATAAATAATAACAATAATTATTCTCTACTTTAATAAATTTTTGTTTGAATAGATCTATTTAAAATGTTTTATTAAAAATATTGCAAAATGTGTTTAAAAAATCTTATCAAAAGCGCTTTATTCAAAAGCAAAATTGTTAATCATTTAAATAGAAAATACATATAATTCAGTAGTAATTCATTAAAAATAATATGAACGAATTAAAAAATATAGCTTCCATTTATTTAATTTTTTTTTAAAAATCTGGTGTGAAACAATCACACGACTTCTATTACCCTCTATTTCACGTATTATATGCATTTTTTTGGAGATAAGGTGATCAGAAGACATAAAATTGACCTAACAAAGTAGAAACCTAAAGTTTTTCCGGTAAGAGAAATTTCATACACGTGTAAAGATATATAAAACAAAGTTTAAACAGCGAGTTAAAAAATAAGAAAAATAAGAAAAATAATCCTGGTAGGATTATTTTTTTTGAAACACCAATTTCCGAGATCTAAAACTGACCTCCTAAGCAGGATGATTTTTAAATTTCCTGTAATGACCACGTAATACATGAGAAAAGATATTTGGAATGGATTTGTGTAACAATTTTGAAGAAAATCGTTAGAGCCGTTTTTGAGATGCCCACATTAACCAAAACTTGGCATACTCAATTATTGACTGGAAAACAATAATTACATACAAAAGGATATTTAAAAGGGAGTTAATATGGCGAGTTTGAAAAAAGTCGGTGCAGCCGTTAAAAAAAAAAAAAAAAAAAAAACACTTACGAGACCTGAAATTGAGCTATTTATATACAGGACGCCTATGAATTTTCCTGAACTAAACAACTATATCATTCGAAAAGACATCCTATAGAGTGTTTATATAGCAACTTTGAAGAAAAGAGTCCTTTTTGAGATACAGATTTATGGTCGATGATTTTGTTTTAAATTGTCACACCATTTTTCTTAAAGGTATTGACGAGTTCTTTTTGAAAGATATCCATATTAAAAATTTACACCCAGCGGGGTGAGGTACTTCCCCCCCACCCAGGAGGAAGCGAAGTTTCTACATGCACACTATTTTTTCCCTAGTTAACTACTACTATTATCAATTATTCATATTAATTTTACAATAATTTATCAAAAATAATTCTCCTTATGCCTGGTCGGCAGAAAAAAGCTACCCCCTGCTAATTTTGTCGTAACTTATAGTACAAACATGCGGCTGGTGCCGAATTCAATAGTAAAATTTTGCTTTGACGCTCGTCCCTTATATTATTAAAATCTGTGCGCATCTGTGTGTGTCTCTCTGAGAAATGCCTTATGGCTGCTAAAGCTCCGGCGCTATTGGTCGCAGCGGCTCGAAACGGTACCAGAAGACGTGGAATTATAAGAGAAAAATATAAACTAAAATAATATAAAATAGAAATATATAAACTATACCTTTTTCCGGGTTGATTTGATCAAAATACCCCCTCCCCCCGCCCCTCCCCCCCCCCCCAAAAAAAAAAAAAAAAAAAAAAAAGGAGTTTGCCTTTGAAAAAGTTAATGCCAGTTTTAATATGTAGACGAAATAGTTTTTTTTTTTTTTTTTTTTTTTTTTTTTTTGCCCTGACTGTACATTTATATAAAATTTTATTCTATATTTCCATATTAAAAATTATGAAAATAAAAATAGGTTGACAGCGCCACCTGTTGAGCGATTAATCCCAAATGTAATCAGCACCAATTTAGGTCAAGGTTCAACTAAATATCAACTTTGGTTAAATTTTGTTCATCGGTTCGTGAGGTACAGCGTTCACAAAATTTTCAATATACACATAGAGACAGATAGACATTTTCTACAAATAATCAAACCGTGTTCAGGACATCTCAACACGTGTAAATCTCTCGTAAATCGAAGTTCGCAGATTGACGAATGCAATACTTTCTTTATGAACACATTTAGAATTTTTACATCTAGTATTCAATGAAACTGAGACACTATATGCAATATATAGGAAGGTATAAAGTCTATACATTTATAATAAAATATATATGATGTATACACTTATAAAATGTATGTATATATATAGTTTATCTTTGTTAAAAATGAAAAAAATCAATAAATTTATTTCGAATTATCATAGCTAAATGGACCAACTACTCGTTTTAAAAGTATTGACGAGTTCTTTTGAAATATATTGAAAAATTATACTCGGCAGAGTAGGGGGAGGGGGGGGGGGGTCCTACACATACAAAATTTTTACTTTAGTTGACTCTAATTACCATTACCATCATAAATAAAATTGACTAATTACCATCATAAAAAAAAAAAAAAATATTTCACATTGATTAGTTAAAAATAACCTTCATTGTACACATTTATACGAAATTTTGTCTTGCTCTGCTACATTAAAAATTATATATATTAAAGTGTGTGTGTGTGTGAGAGAGAGAGAGAGAGAGAGAGAGAGAAAAAACAGCGTCACCTTTTGAGCAATACGCATCGAAATTTCATATTCTCCAATTTATGTCAAAATGCATCTAAATATAAAATTTGACGAAATTCTTATTAGTTTTTGATTTAGACTTGCTACGAAATTTTTGTCTCTGACACACACAGAGACAAACATACAGATATTATTCTGCAGATGGTCAAAGCATGGTAAAGACTCTTAAAACGTATAATACCGTCAAATACGGATGTCGAATACTTTCTTCTAACGATTAGAAGAAATCAAAAGCTATTAAACAATTGGTATATTTTTTAATTAAACTTTTGTAGCTTTTGCATTAAACAGAAATTGCAATGGCAATTTTTTATAATCTTTATTTGAGATTGTTATGACATAGAGAATATTTGTTCAATTTTTAATATTTAAAGCAAAGAATTTTTTAAAACAAAACAAATAAAAGCAATTAATTATTTTTATATTGATTAGTAATTAACGCTGAAAGAAAATATAATTAGTTCACAAAAACCCGATTAATAACCAAAATAAATTTAGTACATATCACAGAAAAATATAGTAATCAATAAACTATTAAATCTGTCCTAAAAGTCAAGGAAATTACCTTATAGATAATAAGAAAGAATCATGAAGTAAATATATATATATATATATATATATATATATATAAACTAGTATGTTGTGGCCACCATAAGACTTTCTTCTATATTTTCCTATATAAATTCACTCAATTCAAATAATTTACAAATACTATTATTTATTAAAATTACCTAACCTGATGAATGCAGGCGATTTTCATCTTACAAGGAGAAGTCACGACATGGAAAATTCAGATCGGGACGAAATTGCGCCGAATTGTAGTGTACTGTGAAGGCAACAACATATTAAAGCAGTAGCGTGCACTAGCCACACAATTTCGAGAAAAAGTTTAAAGTTTCAGTAATCTTTAAATACAAGTTATTTCTCAAACGAGTCAGCGCTCCAGTGGCGTACTTGGTAGAGCAAAAGGCTGTCACACAGACGACATCGGTTCACGCTACCTGCGGGATTATTATTATTTTTTTTTCTTTAATCTAAACTTTTTATTTATATTTACATTATTTCATAATTTAATTCAAAATTTGAAAATTTTAATAAAATAATTATTTAATTTTCTTGAATAAAAAATAAATATTTTTTTCTATTTGTAATATTTATAACTTAAAAATACAATAAATTTCTATAACATAAAAAATAAATTTTAGCTTTGTTTTAACTATGAAATAAAGTAAAAATAAAGAAACTTTTTTAATTACTTATCTAAATATTTTATTTTAGGTATATTTAAAACGATACTAAATTTTGTTTTCAAATTACAGAAAATAAAAAACATTACAGAGCATTTGCATACTTTATCTTTAGTATTTATAGAGTTATAATGAAAAATGTGTTAGGGGGTTATCTATAAATGTAGAAAAATAAAATTAAGATCCTATAAGAAATTGAGAAAATTTTAATGTTTCACACCGGAAATCTTTCAGGAAAAAAAAATATATAAAGGATTCTGATGCTGTTAAATTATTACAGGCAAAGAAATGTCCCAAATATATGACTTCTTTAAATGTACAGTCGGGGGAAAAAAAACGCAACACCCGCTGTAATTTCCTTATTAATTGAAGCAGAAACATCTAATACACATCATTCAACAGGAAATTCAAAGCACTTTCTGAATATGTCGTCAAATTTTGAATTAGGGGTCAACAACATATTGAAATGAGCGCCAATAATAGCAACACCCAATTTTGACTTCATTTTCGAATTTCTGAGAGTCTGGCAGTGCGGAAAAGTATATTATTTGCATACTTTATCTTTAGTATTTATAGAGTTATAATGAAAAATGTGTTAGGGGGTTATCTATAAATGTAGAAAAATAAAATTAAGATCCTATAAGAAATTGAGAAAATTTTAATGTTTCACACCGGAAATCTTTCAGGAAAAAAAAAATATCTATATTAATAAAACGTTGCCTCGTTTTCAGTTCCTTAATTATCCTGAATTCAATTTTTTAGATTTATATATACTTCAGTACTTTTTTAGGTAATTTTAGGTCTATTTAAATACATTACACTTGCGATTACTCCATACAGTACTCTGTGAAAAAAGCGCAATATTTTTCAAGTAAAAGTGTCTATTATGGCTGTACTGATCACCAATAAGGCTTAAATTTTCTTTCGTAGGTGTAACATAATATACGAAATGAAATAATATATATATATATATATACAACAACGCATAAACTAAATCTTTTCGGATAAATTATTGTAAGTGTTCATGAAGTAAATATTAAACAATTTTAATCGCACTTACCAGTTTTGGATCAGTTGAAATCTTTGGAACTGTACGATTCGATTTATAATTTCTATGAAAATATAATTTCTTAATTAACCCTTTCGCGACCGCTTACGTATATTCACGCCATTTGAAAATCTGTAACTCTGTCAGTGGGCGTTTCTTTCGTAATTTGTGTGTTACATATTTCTTAAGTGTGTACCCAGTGTTCATATTTTTGCAATAAAATATACTATGGATAGAAATGTATTGATTAAAAAGAATATAATTATAATGTATATCCATTTGTAATATAATTGTGAATACAGAAAATTTGTTCTGAAATATTTTATTTTGAGAGTATAACGCCCGTAGGCGGGTCTTACTGTCAAAAAGACAAACTCCTGCAGTCGCAAAAAGGGTTAAAATATATTTATAAGAGATAAAGTATGTTTTTAAAAATTTATAAAGTTAAAATGTATTAATAAAATTTTAAAGAATAAAGTGTCCTTAAAATAATAATCGTCCCCCTACAAAATAAATAAATAAGTAAATAAATAAAATAAAATAAAGCAATATATGAAGCAAATGATTAAGCCTTTTTTAACTATGACGGTAGTTAAGAAACGATTTTACAGGTCTGTCTTGCATTTCAATTCCATTTGTTTTTTATATTTGACAATTTCACATTAAACCTATTTTTCTATTTAAAACAATAAAACCTGCCTATTTAGTTAATTTTTTTCTTCTAGTGTTTGTTTAAAAGATTCAAAATTAATCACCAATCAATCGATGAAGTAAATACCACTTGTGCATATTTTTGTCAACATAAAATAAGGGGTTTAACACGAATACTCAGTGTCACATTTACTTTTCTTTAATGTATTGTTTTGTTTTGCAGAACGATGAAGGCGGGGCTTGTCTTCTTTAGAAAACAGGAATTCTTGACGCTAACACTAATGTCTAAAAATCATCATTTTTCTTTCATTTCTTTGCGTTTCATGCTGCTGTTATATAATTTGACCCGTAAATAAAAAATAAAAGTATTTTGTTTAATTTTCTTTGGTATTTTTAAAGATTTGATTCGTTATCTCATGCAAAACTATATAAGAGACGGCCCCCTAAACCACTCCAAAAGAAAGATTTATTTATATCTCGAAAACTAATAACTGGAATGAGCTGCAAATTTGCA
The DNA here is from genome assembly GCA_963930645.1 of Salticus scenicus. Classification (NCBI taxonomy): domain Eukaryota; kingdom Metazoa; phylum Arthropoda; class Arachnida; order Araneae; family Salticidae; genus Salticus; species Salticus scenicus. Next base: position 289,038,131 of record OZ005648.1, read on the forward strand.
CACCCATATTTTTCAGCATTAGGATTCATTTTATGTAAAAATTAATGTAGGTCATAATTCATAATTTTTATGAATATGAATTTATTAATATTTTTCAAAATTAAAAATATTTTCCAGAATCAAAAGTAATGATGGATTATGTTTGGGTTTCTTCACTGTATCTCGTAAAAAAAAAAAAAATTATATCGATCAAGTTATTTTTTATGAAGATATTAATAAAAGTTTGAAATATGAATTTAACATTAGCACCTTCAAACTTTGAACGCTTATAACTCTGTGAAAAAATGAGTAAAATATACAACCAATGTATTTTTTCGCGTTGTCGCGACCCCAGGAATTCAAATATAAAATAAAAATAGGGGGTTACTATTGAAAAAATCAAAGTTGGTGCGCGTTTTAATATGTAGACGACCCCCAATTCAAAATTTCAGTTCATTTTCTGAAACTACTCACAATTCCCCGTTGAATGATACCTATTACATTTTTCTACATTGATTAGCAACGAAGTTACGTTGAGTGTTGCGTTTTTTTTTTCCCCGACTGTACATTTTAAACGTTAATCAGCATACATTCTTCTTGGACAACGACTTATTTTTTATCCTTCTGTGCACGAAATAAAATTTCACTGCTCTCTAATATTAACAAGCTGAAAGCGATTAAGTAATTTATACATATTAAAACGAACTCATGAAGCTCAGATTAAGATATAAGTACACCTGCAAGCTATTTTACACTTCGGTTTATTTTTTAATTATTTAATTTGTTTTTTAATTTGTTTTTGCTGAATTTTTATTTTTGTCCTTTAGGGTTTTGTTTGTATTATTTATTTATTTGTTTTTATTTGGTTATTTTATTTATTCACTTCTTTCGCTATTAAAGCTGCAGTTGAAAGATTATAAGGATAGATGATTGTAAAATTTAATCTTTTAAATAATTAAACCCACAATTTTAAAAATTTAATAAACAATAATTATTGAATTTTTGTGATTTAAAAAAATATGTAGGTTATACAGTTATATTTTTCTATTTGAAATATTTATAATTTTTTATAACCTATATATATATATATATATGTGTGTGTGTGTGTGTGTGTGTGTGTGTGTGTGTGTGTGTGTGTGTGTGTGTGTGTGTGTGTGTTTAAAAATAGTTTTGTTTTAATTATAAAATAATATAAATATAAAATAAAATGCTTAAATAAATAATTTATTTAAAAAAAAAAAGTTCCCTTTACTTTTACTTTATTTTAAAATTAAAACAAAATTATAATTTATTTTTTAGGTTATAGAAAATTATAAATATTAAAAATAGAAACATTCTAAACCTACATACATACATATATTTAATTCAAGAAAATTAAATAATTATCATTTATTTAAATTTTCAAATTTTGAATTGAATTACAAAAGAAAGTAAATTTAAATAAAAATTTTAAATTAAATAAATAAAATAAAATAAAGAACCCGTAGGTAGCATCGAACCGAGGTCGTCTGACTCTGAATGGCAGCCGCTTACTCTACCAAGCACGCCACTGGAACGCTGACTGGTTCACGAAATAACTTGTACTGAAAGATTACTGAAACTTTAAAGGCTTTTTTCTCGAAATTGTGTGGCTAGTGCGCGCTACTGCTTTAATATGTTGTTACCTTCATAGTATACTACAACCCTGCGCAATTTCGTCTCGATCTGAATTTTCCATGTCGTGACCTCTCCTTGTTAGAGAAAAGTAACACTAAATAACCAAAGAAACCCAGTTTAACTAACATTTAAAAAAATGCGTTTTCATAATGAGTAAAGTTCCATGACGTCATGAAGTGGTATTTGACAGGAGATAGGTGGCAACAGCCAAGGAAGAGAGAACGGAGTTTTGGATGGAACGGGGGAATGACATGTTTAGTTAATTAGAGAAGAATATTTTTATTTGTGTTCTAAATGTTTATCTATGTTTTGTGCGTTTTTTTTTTAGTAGTGTCTTATTAAATGTTTTCGTCTTTAAGTACGAGGTGTTTTATTTCAAAGCCACGTCTGAATTTATTTAATATTAAGTGATTGTGTCTCCAATCAAGCAGAAACCAGGATCCGAATTTTACTGGCGCAGCCTTTTGCTAGGATAGAAAACGATACCGAGAAAATGGGGAAGGTAAGAGCTTTCGTGTATATGCCCAAATATTTTAAGTGTACCTTTTAAATTTTTTTTGATGGAACGAGGGAATGACATGTTTAGTTAATTAGAGAAGAATATTTTTATTTGTGTTCTAAATGTTTATCTATGTTTTGTGCGTTTTTTTTAGTAGTGTCTTATTAAATGTTTTCGTCTTTAAGTACGAGGTGTTTTATTTCAAAGCCACGTCTGAATTTATTTAATATTAAGTGATTGTGTCTCCAATCAAGCAGAAACCAGGATCCGAATTTTACTGGCGCAGCCTTTTGCTAGGATAGAAAACGATACCGAGAAAATGGGGAAGGTAAGAGCTTTCGTGTATATACCCAAATATTTTAAGTGTACCTTTTAATTTTTTTTTTATAACATAAAATGATAATAGAACGCCAGTGTTAGATATTGTCCATGTTTTATTTTATTCTCTGTTAGATATTGTCCATGTTTTATTTATTTCTCTCATTTTTATGTTTTAACTCACGTGATGTATTTTTGTTATCCGCGATTGTAATGAAATGCTCGCCCTCTGGTGGGCTAAGGTGAAATTATCACACCACTGCATATCATCATATTATGCAATCGATTTTCCATGATGTAATGGCGGAGAAAGAACAATTATTAATCCACGTGGCTATTATATTTACTAACAACTGCAGTTCAGAGAGCGCCATCTATCGATCATTACAAACGCGGATTGTAAAAAAAAAAAAAAAGATTATTGAGATGATGCTCGTGAGCGTGCATCTAGTTTGTTTTTTCTGAGTATTCAAATTTTTCGATGGAATAAAAGCAGCAAATAGATTTTGTTGTTGGAATTTATTTAGTTTTTAGAAAGCTTAGGAGTTTAAAATAACTTCTTTTGTATGCTTTAAGTTTATTTGGCGTCCGCGATTATAACTAGTAAGCTAGAGAGTTAAAATAACTTTCTTTTTGTACGCTTAAATAACATTTTGTGACGTCTACGCGACAGGACGAAGTAAAACAATATGTTTCAAGCAATTAAAGGTTTTAGAAAAGCCGATCTGAAGTTTGTAGCGGAAGAGCTTGGCGAAATAATTCCTCCTGAATGTACTATTTCTACTTTGAAGGAAATTATTTTGAATAGCAACGAATATGAAAATGATCCCAGTTTTGTGCAAGAAATTCTATCAACGGCTGTTGTTGAGAGTAGAGATGTAAAAAACCCGGGAATTTTGCTTCTGGGGAATAAACATGGGAATTTTCGGGTTTAAACCTGGAATTTTGGGAACTTTGGAAACTTTGATGGGAAGAAACTAATACTCAATGTTTAGATTTAATTTCACTTCTTTTAGGTGTACCAAACAACTTGTTTCAATATCATTTTTATTCTATTTGCTTAAATAAAAGTGATATCAACAATTATGTGATTATTTTACAGATAATTGTAAAAAAAATAAACTGTTACGTTATTGACAATAATAAATGATGAAGTTTTGTCTGCCTATTTAAATAATTTTAATTTTTTTTTTCTTTTTTTAATGAATACCATAATAAAATATATTATAAAAAATAATAAAATTAAATTAAATTATGGTAAGAATTCTTTAAAATTATTAAATTTTATTATAATTCATCGAAAAAAATTTCACATTAGTTGGTGAAATTTTGTTATAATCACTCAAAGAGCACGGGGAACAAAATCGAACATGAGTTCTTCGGTTATTAAGAATTCAAGCAATAATTTTTTAATGTATTAAATCAATACATAAAATATTCAATAGCTAATAATTAATAATTTGGCTGTTATTTCTTTCTTCATTTCTTTATTGCATATTAATGTTGTTGAAATTTTAATTGAAATAATATTTCCCAGTGTAATATTATTGATTGTTTTAGTAAATGCAGAATATTTTGAAGCTTTTTTTTTTTTTTTTTTTTGAAATAAAATGTTAAAGATCTGAACATGCGATATAATATCTGAAACATGCGATTGCGATAAAAAAAAAAAAAATAATAATAATAATAAAATTGTTATATTGAACTGAGTGTGTATACAATCAGAACTAAAATATAAATATACGGCAATAACAGAGAATAAGTCTATTAATTAAGGAAATTTGAAACTTGTACTTTTTAAATTTATAGACGTTAAAAGCACTATTTAAAAATTGAAAGATCATAAACAACATCTGAATGTGATATAACATTTTGAAATGCCTTAGAACATTTCTAATCTAAGAAAAAAAAAAAGATAAATTCGCAACTTGTGAAAACTTTCAAAATTCCTTTGTTTTGGAAACTTTCAAAATTCCCTTCCCAAAAAACCGGGTTTATTCCCTGGTTTAAACCCGGGTTTTTTCCCCGCTCACATCTCTAGTTGAGAGGCAAGAAAAAGAAAAATTGAAAGTCGAGCAAGAAAAAGATCTACAGCAACAAAAATTTAAATTTGAACAAGAGGAGAAACTTAAGCTTGAACAACAAAAACTTAAACTTGAACAAGAAGGAAAAATTCAATTAGAAAAGCTTAATCAAGAATTAGAGATAAAGAAGATGGAATTAGACCAACAGTTGGAATTGGCTAGAATGCAGTCCCAGGCACACATTCAGGGGGAGTCAATTTTAACTGTTAGTGAAAATAATTCATCTAGAAGAAAAATTTCCTTACCCAAGTTACAATTCCGACAATTTGATGGGGATTTAAAAGAATGGCTACCATTCTGGAGTCAGTTTGAGCAGATAGATAAAGATAACGATATTCCTCCAGAAAACAAATTCCAGTACCTCATTCAAGCAACGGTCGCTGGTTCCAGAGCACGAGAAGTTGTAGACAGTTTTCCGCCAACTGGCGCCAACTATGCCAAAGTTATAGAGAGTCTAAAACCTCGTTATGGAAGAGATGATCTTCTAGTTGAAGTGTACGTTAGAGAATTATTAAAATTAATTATAGTTGCTCATACAAGAGAAAAATTTTCTCTTATTTCATTGTACGATAAACTTGAATCATATTTAAGGGCTCTTGAAACGTTGGGTGTCACTACTGATAAATGCGCTTCTATATTATATCCTATGGTAGAATCCTGTTTTCCAGCTGAATTTTTGAAAGCTTGGAATAGAAGTAACATAGTTTCTACTAGTTCTGATGCGAAAGAACGGTTGGACAATTTGATGCAATTTCTCAAATGTGAAGTTGAAGGAGATGAAAGAATAAATTTGGCGGTCGCCGGTTTTGGTCTGGCAAGGAAAAATGATGACCGAAATTATAGAAAAAGAAGGACTTATACTGATGTTGTTAAGCCTATACCCACTGCCTCTACTTTATTAACGACTTCTTTTAAACAGGATCTAAAGAAAAATTGTGTGTTTTGTGATGGAAAGCATATGAGTTCAGACTGTTTTACGGCACGAAAGATGAGTTTTAATGAGAAACAGAATGTTCTAAAGGATAAGAAGTGCTGTTTCCTCTGTTTGGGGTCAGGTCACACTACCAAACAGTGTAAAGCTGTCCTGAAGTGTTTTATCTGTGATAGAAAACATTCCACCGTGATGTGCCAAAGTCTTGATAAAGGCAAAACAAATGAAAGAGAAGAGAAAGAAAAGTCAAATGAAAGTGAAGTAAATATGGCAAATTTCAATAAAAATCCAAGGGTATTTCTTCAAACTCTCAAAGCAAAAGTCGTCTCTGATAATAAAGAAAAGGATATTCGTCTAATTTTAGATACTGGTTCACAAAGATCGTATATTTTGAAGAATTAGCAGAAGAAATGAAATATGCAGCCATTAAAAAAGAAAAGGTTGTACATTCACTTTTTGGCGGAGTCTCAACCAAAGAATATGAACATAGCTTTTATAAAATAAGATTAAGAGATTTGACAGGGAAATTCAGATGCAATTTTGAGGTTTTGGATCAAAATATTATATGTGAAAATGTTAAACCTGTGGGAAAAGGTTCTTGGCTGAAAGAATTGGCCGAGAAAGACATTGTTTTGACAGATGTTGGCGATGCAGATGAATCTATTCAAGTACTGATTGGAGCCGATATAATCGGTAAACTATTGACAGGTCGAAGAGAAGTGTTGTCTTCTGGGCTAGTTGCAATGGAAACATTTTTTGGCTGGACATTAATGGGTAAAGTTCCTCAAGAAAGCTCATCTAAAGAAAATTTGGCTCTATCAGTTACTTCCATGTTTGTAAAAGAAGCAGAAATTTCCGACTTATGGAGATTAGATTTACTTGGAATAAGTGATTCAATCGAAAAGCTATCTAAGATGGAATTAGATCGTCAAGTAAAAGAGCACTTTCTACAGACAGTAACACGGAATAAAGACGGTCGTTATGAAATATCCTTGCCATGGGCTGAAGATAAACCACCTTTACCTGATAATTTGTGTTTAGCCAAGAAAAGGTTAACCAATGTCACACAAAAACTACTTGCGAGTAATATTTATGAAAAATATGAGGAAGTACTTTTAGGATGGCTTGGCGACAAAATTATTGAAGAGGTCCCTGAATGTGAAAGGTCCTTTTATGGACACTACTTACCTCATCGACCAGTTATAAAGGAGAATAGCACTACTCCAATTCGTCCAGTATTTGACGCATCAGCAAGAATCCAAAACCATCCATCTTTGAATCAATGTCTACACTGCGGTCCAAATCTCATTGAATTAATTCCTGACATACTTTTGCGATTTAGAGAAAATAAATTCGGTGTCTTAGCTGATATCAAGAAAGCGTTTTTGCAAATAAGCATCCGGAAAGAAGATCGGGATTTTTTACGTTTCCTCTGGTGGAGCAATCCAGAACAAAGTGAGCTTAGAATATTTCGTCATGCTAGAGTCGTTTTTGGAGTCAAGAGTTCACCTTTTTTGCTAGCTTCAGTAATAGAATACCATATTAAAAATGATGAAGAATACGACCCAGAACTTAAGCAAAGATTGTTGAGAAGCTTCTATGTTGACAATGTTGTTACGAGTGTCCGTACAGAGGAAGAGTTAAAGAGATTTATTACTTGCTCTAAAAACCTAATGTCTAAAGGCGGATTCGACCTAAGAGGATGGGAACATACAGAAGAGAGAAAGGACACGGAACACGGTAAAGAAGCCGTTGTACTTGGATTACACTGGAACAGATTTTCGGACATTTTAAAGGTCAATGTATCCTGGACGAAAGATGTAAATCTGGAGAAAATAACAAAACGTACTATGTTATCAGTGGCACATAAAGTTTTTGATCCAATTGGTTTTACTTCACCAGTCATGATTTGCCCCAAGATGATGTTACAGAAAACCTGGAAAATTGGTTTAACCTGGGATGAAGAAATTACCGGGGATCTAAAAAACGAGTTTATCGGATGGTTTCGTGAATTAAATATATTGGAAGAAATTGAGATTCCGCGATACATTCAAGTCACTCCAGATAATTTAAAAAAATGTACTCTTCATACATTTTGTGATGCTAGTAATCAGGCTTATGCTGCTGTTGTATTTTTGAGAATAGAAAAAGCTGATCAAGTGAAATTATTCCTTCTGGCTGCCAAATCCCGCATCAGTCCTTTAAAGTGCCCAACTATACCTCGAATGGAGCTTTTAGCGGCTTTGATTGGTGCTAGATTATCGAAATCAGTAACAGATGCATTCAGTTGGGAAAATATGGAAAGATATTTTTGGAGTGATTCCACGACAGTTCTTGCATGGATAATCAGAGAAGAGAACTGGTCAGTTTTCGTCAGGAACCGAGTTCAAGAAATAAGGAGTTTGACTGATCCTTCTTTATGGAAATATATTCCCAGTGAAATTAACCCATCGGATCTACCCTCTAGAGGTTGTAAAGCCAAACAACTTGTCTCTCTCAAATGGTGGGAGGGTCCATCGTAGCTTAAGAATCCACATGAGTATAATAAACATATGGATTTCATCTGCCAGAATATAAATGAAGAAGACGTTGAAAGAGAAAAGTTAAAATCTACAAAATTACTGATAAATGTAGATGAAAATTCACAGAATACTTGGTACTATCACTATTTTTCATGTTATGAGAAAATCGTTCGCCTTAGGGGATGGATTCTCCGTTTTAAACATAATACTTGTAATACAAAGGATAAAGTGAAAGGAGAATTGACAAGTCAGGAATTTCACAAAGCAGAAATGAAAATAGCGTGGATGATTCAGAAAGAAGCTTTTTCCTCTAAAGATTATGAGAAATTGAAAACTCTTGAGACTTTCAAAGATGAGGAAGATATAATACGCGTGAAAACTAAAATTTTGTACAGACAAGACAAGAAGGATTTTCTCACACCTATCGTTCTACCATCTAATCATGAAGTTGTTAAACGACTAATTTCATATTTTCATCTGAAAAATTGTCACGCAGGTCCTCAGATACTTTTAAATTTGATTAGAGAAAAATATTGGATTTTGAATGGAAGAAGAACTGTGACATCTGTTTTATCTAAATGTACTACTTGTAAAAGATTCAACTCTAAGAACGTGGAATCTTCGCCTATTTCTCTACCAGAAAATCGAGTAAAAGATGCAGCTGTGTTTCAGATCATTGGTATTGATATGGCTGGTCCTTTGTTTCTGAAAGACAATCAAAAGAGTTGGGTTATCTTGTTCACATGTGCTATCTATCGGGCAGTACATTTTGAGCTTGTTACATCAGCATCTACCGAGGTTTTTTTGATGGCTTTAAGAATATTTATATCTCGTAGAGGAAGATGTTCCATTATATATTGCGATAATGGCTCTAATTTTGTTGGTGCAGCCAACTATTTGAAACGACTGAACTGGAATCATATACAAAAGGATGGAGCAACCAATTCAATTGAATGGAAATTCAATCCGCCAACTGCGGCGTGGTGGGGCGGATGGTGGGAGAGGCTCATCAGACTGATGAAAGATCTATTAAAAAGAGTCCTTGGGCGAGCGTGCTTGAATTATGAAGAAATGATTACTGTATTGTCTGATTGCGAAAGCATTATCAATTCTCGACCTTTGACTTACATGTCAGAGCAAGAATCTATTAAGCCAATTTCTCCTGCCATGTTTTTGAAAGATATTCATGAATATATTGTACCAGACATTGATGCAGTCGAGGGAAACTCTTTCAAACGAAGGCTTAAATATAGACAAGCACTGCAGAAAAGTTTAAGAAATCGATTTAGATCAGAGTATTTGGGTTTACTTATTCAGCGACCGAATGTGAGAAGAAGCCAACAGACAGTTTCTGTAGGAGACATTGTATTGGTGGGAGCGGACAATAAAAAAAGGATGCACTGGCCATTAGGACGCATCATAGAGCTTATTCATGCAAAGATGGAAAAGTGCGCCTCGTAAAGTTACAAACATCTCATTCAGAGGTACTTCGACCAATACAAAGAATCTATCCTCTAGAAGTATCATCTAGTGACGGTGCTGAAAATACGTTTCCTAATCCAGCTGTGAAGGAAGCACAAATTGAAAAGCCTTTGGAGGATAAGTCCTGCAGGGAACTTAGAAAGACTAGATCTGGAAGACTAATTAAAATGCCAGATAGACTGATTTTATGAAGTTTATGAAATCTTCTAGAGATGTCAAAATGTAGAGTTTTGATTATAAGATATAATCAAAAGGTGGGAGGATGTTAGATATTGTCCATGTTTTATTTTATTCTCTGTTAGATATTGTCCATGTTTTATTTATTTCTCTCATTTTTATGTTTTAACTCACGTGATGTATTTTTGTTATTGTAAAAAAAAAAAAAGATTATTGAGATGATGCTCGTGAGCGTGCATCTAGTTTGTTTTTTCTGAGTATTCAAATTTTTCAATGGAATAAAAGCAGCAAATAGATTTTGTTGTTGGAATTTATTTAGTTTTTAGAAAGCTTAGGAGTTTAAAATAACTTCTTTTGTATGCTTTAAGTTTATTTGGCGTCCGCGATTATAACTAGTAAGCTAGAGAGTTAAAATAACTTTCTTTTTGTACGCTTAAATAACAGCCAGTTCTAAGTTTTTGTTCTCAAATGTTTGTTATCTCATGTATCAAGTTTTGTACAGTTAAATTCCATAGAAGTTGAAATATAGCATTCTCGTTCTCGGGAAAAACTGCACTATAGCAGCGCAACCTATTGGTAGATATACATCCAAATTGGATCCGCATAATATCTCATAATGGCTTTCTCGCATATGAAATGTTGTATGATTATACGCATTAGAACCTGAAATATAGTCTTCCCTTAAACTGAGGAAATCACCGTATACAAGCGCAATCTGTTGAGCAATTTGTACTAAAAGTTGATTCGCAGTAATTTATGCCAAAGTACATTTACAAATAACATTTTATGCAATTTTGCGCAGTAGTTCCTGAGTTACAACCTTAAATTATGAAAATCGCTGCCAGCAGCGCCACCTGTTGAGCGGTTGACCCCAAAAATTGATAGGCACTAACATATGTCAAGATGTATGTACATATGAATTTATATGCATTTTTATGCAGTAGTTCCTAAGATATAGCCTTCTCTTAAATTGTGGAAATCGCTGCATAGCAGCGCCACCTGTTGAGCAGTTAACACCTAAATTTGATAATACTAATTTATGTGAAGATGCATCTACATATATAATTATATGCAATTCTGTGTAGTAGTTCCTGAGATACGGTCGCCACAAAATTTCTGTCACACACACACAGACATTTTCTAAAAATGGTCAAATCGTGTTCTGGATCTCTCAAAACGTATAAATCCACCGAAAACCGTAAGTCGAAAATTTTTAAGAATCCAAATAAATAAACTAGTGAATTATATGTATATTATGAATACATTTTCAAACATTGCAGAAGAAGAAATGATGTATCACATGGAGAACAGGAAAATTTTTGAAAAAGAAGACAAATTATTGAGAATTCTATATATTTATTTATTTACTTATTTAATGCAAACCTTCTTTAAAAGTCACATGAACAAAAAAGAAAAAAAATCAGTCATAAATTAAACTACTCAACATAAAATTGTCAAATTCCATAGATAGAAAATGTGTGAGTTTTACATGTCACTAGTGCTACGCTATGGGCAATTGGCGACGGGCTGGGACACACCCCTTAGAGTGGTCTTGAGACATGCCATCACAGTTTTGATCCTTCACAGATCGGATGGCACCCTCGCTTCCGTGACCTCTAGAGGTGTAATTTGTATGGAAAAATGGAAAACATTGAGTTTGTCACAATGTCCTCCGTGTTTCCATGCAACCAAATTACACCTCGGAATGATTTTACATGCACTAGTCACCTTCGAGTATCAAACCCACACAACATAACAATATTAGGATACATAAAACCATTTTTTCAGTATAGAATAAGGTATGATTAATCTACAGAACTCTACAAAAATTGCCCAGATACTTTATGGGACACAAATGAAAATTGATCAATATAAATTTTCAATGTTTTGAAGACACTATTGAACGTAAGATGCAATGGAAACTTTAGTTCATATAAAGGGTTGCATAAAAGCACTTTTTAATATTTCTTCTGTAAGGTGCGCCAAATCTGGCAAACCGGCGCCGCCATGAAAAAGATGGCAACCCGGCTCTCAAAACTCACTCATAAGGAAACATTCAAAAGGTGTCATCTTCAAAAAGGTATTGAAAAAAATATATGTGATTCTACTCTTCATAAAACATCAGAGAATGAAAAAATTATCGGCTGAAATTAATTACAGCGACCACAAAAAATTATCAAAATTAAGCATATTTGGCGATTTAGCGCTGTTAGGCGATACGTTTCATAGCACCGAGATTGCCGTGTACGAACAAAACCGTGTTTTGCTTTTCCGCCAAGTACTCAAAATCAGTGTGAAATCGCCAAATATGCGTAATTTTGATAATTTTTTGTGGTTGCTGTAATTCATTTCAGCCGATATTTTTTTCATTTTCTGGTGTTTTATGAAGAGTAGAATCAAATATATTTTTTTCAATACTTTTTGAAGATGACACATTTTGAATGTTTCCTTGTCAGAGACGGAGTCGGGAGGTGATGGAAGAAAGTCTGGAATGTGTGCTGGTCCTAGCGACCATCGTAGTTATAAAACGAAATGAAAACAAGAATTGTAATTTTTCTTCATTGTACATATTTCATCGATTTCGTTAATATTTGTCATGTGTAATTTGTGATGCGTTCCATATTAGAGATATTAATAAAGGACTTGGGACTAACTGTGATTTTCCTTAATTGTCTCTGACCCTTCACAAAGAATTCCACGGTGTCGATTTACACTGGTGTCAGAAGTGGGATTGTGAACAGAGACGAAATGATCGTGTGGTCGCAGCAGCATATCCACAATAGCCAGCGGTCATCTGGTCATCCAAATAAGATGGTGGAATTGGTACAGCTGTTCTTAAGTTTTTGAATTCTTCAGTGTTCGATTAAGTAACCAAAGCTTACGTGCTAACCAGAGCCTACGTGTTGTTTTTAAGTCTTTAAAGTGTCAAGTGTTCGACAGGTTAATTAGAGCCTAACGTATGTAATTCTGGATCAACAGTATTTTGTGTAGAACTAGTGTCTACAATTTTTAAGCATCATCTTATGAATTACAAATAATCCATAAAGTGAAAATAACGAAGGGAAAAATATATTATGTATACAGTGTGCAGTATACACACACCACCAGCGATTGTGTATTATAAGTGTTCGCTCCGTGTATTCCCTCTTATGTGAAAATAACGAAGAGGAAAAAATCTTGTGTATACAGAGTGCAGTATACACCCACTATCAGCGTTTATGACTGCTTTAAACAAAATGAAATGAGAATATAGTTTCTATGTGAATAAAAGCGTGTTTAGTCTAGAAAATGATATGAAAATCATTTACGAATTACGATTCATCTACAGGGCATACAAAGCAATTCGGATATATTATATTAAGACAGAAATACTTTAAAACTGGTGAAATTGCATTTCAAGTTATATTGTATTTTGCATACTGTGCTAAATTTAAGCATACTATGTGGTGTGTATATAATTTATAGACATTATACAGTACTACACAAAAATTAGGGAGTATGTTCTTTTCTTTTAAATGTAATTAAGAGGTACTTTACTTGATTTTTTCTACAACAAGAAAATCGCTGTGCGGACTAATTACATTTTCATACCCCGTGGTAAACAAAATACTTGTTTGAAATCCGAATTTAAACCTTTTTTTTTTTTTTTTTTTTTTTTTCCCGTAACGACAATTTTTTGGGTCGTCTGAATAAAAATATAAAGTTTTTAGCGATTCATTATTATTTGTGTATATGATGCTTGTTATCAGTATATCGTAAAAATAAATAACTGCAAGAAATTCAAATTGGTTATTTGAAAAATTTGACAAAAATTGTTAAGTAGGTGTGCTGTGGATCAAATTCGTCTAAATAATTTTATGCTATGCTTAGTCGTCTATGCTCAATCGTCGGGACAAAAGGCAAAAACACCTTTGTAAGCATAACTCTGTTCCAAACAGGGTTGTCAGATTTGCTGCCCGGGTAGATACCCATTTTCCCCGCTGGGCTGGGTTTTTTTACCCTAAAAAACCCTTGGGTTTTTTGGGGAAAATGGGTTAAAAAAACAATAAAGGAATTTTATAATATTTAAGCTCTTTTAAAGAAATAATCCATAGTGAAATACTTCTTTACATGAGAACTTTATATACAGGAATATCAATCAATATTTATATTTACTTTATTATTTTAAATTTTCTTAATTCAGAATTGAATATACTAAGAAATAATTTAAAGTTATATAATAACGAAAAGAAAAAAATGATTGCAAGGTAATAGAGAAAAATAAATTTACATTCGTAATTTAAAAGCAAAAGTTTATCCTTTTTATTAAATAATGCAGAAATGGTGGGAAGATAACAATGGAGCAGAATAAAAATACTTTAATGAAGGTTTACTTTCCATACGAGAGATTTTCAGACAAAATTTCAAACAAATATATAATTTCTACCAGTCTTCTTCACATCTACTTTTCAATTGGTGGCACTGTACTAATTTTTCAGTTTTGTTGTTCCCTAATCTGTTACAAACTTTGTTTTGGATAAACCAAAATGTTGAAAAAATTTCTCAACTGATGCGAGCTAGCAGTTAATGAATTTAGTAATGCCATATAATTACAAAATTCTTCATTCCCAGGAGTTGTGGCACTTTTTAGCTTTTCTGGCCACTGTCTTCCACCATTTAGATGGGCTCAATACTTCAGTAGAATTTGCAAGAAACATTGATTTCGGATAATAATCATTATCCAATATCTGCAAAGTCATTAAGGATATCACATAACCATTGTCAATACACTATTGCCATTGTAAAGCTAGCTTTTCTTCAGCATTTGTGAGCTTTTACATTTTAGATGTGGTAGATACGTCACCATATGTGCTAGTATGATACATTAATAGTATCTTTTTTGTATGACATTTTCATAAGGAAAAAGTACATCAATTACTTAGCTACATCTCTCTTATTTTCAGGCACATAATGAAATCTCAGACAGATACTTTCTTTTGTTTATTCCTGTCTTCATCAGCTAATGATAACACACTGGAGAAAAGTTTTGGTTTAGACTTTACAGACAGGAACAATTTCGTTTAGTTTTTTTTTTTTTTTTTTTTTTTTTAGATAAGAAAAATTTAGATTAAATCAAAACTTGTGTAGTGAAAAGAAAAAAAGTTTTAATTTAGATTTGATAAATTTTAAGCTTTAGTTGGATTAAGAGTGGATTTATTTTATTTTATCATTATTATTTTTACTTTCTTCTATCTTCAATAGAAGAAAGTATTGGATTCGTAAAAAATTTCGATTTCGGGTTTTTGATGGATTTACACGTTTTGAGAGCTGTAGAACACGATTTTAACATTTTTAGAAAATGTCTGTCTGTCTGTCTGTGTGTGTGTGTGTGACAAAATTTTGTGGCAACTGTATCTCTGGAACTACTGCACAGAATTTCATACAAATTGGTATGTAATTGCACCTTGACATAAATTAGTGCCTATCAACTTTTGGTAAAAATCGTCTGACAGGTTGCGTTGCCATCCCGCTTTTTCTAAATTTTTAACAGGGTGATATAGGGCAAAAATTTCAAGATGGGTATCTTTCGAAAGGTCTCGTCAGTACCTTTAAAACGAATGGTTGAACTATAAATCTGTGATAATTTAAAACAAAGTTATCGATTTTTTTTTACTTTTTACGAAAAAAAACTTAGAAAAAAAATTTTTTTTTTTTTCTCCCCTTAATTTTATCAAACTTCCACGGTTTCCGTGTTCTGACAAACTTAAACTAATTTTTGCTTTTTTCCCCTAATTTTGTCAAAGTCCTACGGTTTCCGTGTCTTGACAAACTTTACCATATTTTTGCATTTTCCCCTAATTTTGTCAAAGTCCCACGGTTTCCGTGTTTTGACAAACTTTGACAAAATTTTGGGTAAAATGTGAAAATTATTCTAAGTTTGTCAAAACACGGAAACCGTGGGACTTTGACAAAATTGGGGGGAAAATGCACAAATTTGTTTAAGTTTGTCAGAACACGGAAACCGTGGGAGTTAGATAGAATTAAGGGGAGAAAAAAAAAAAAAAAAAAAAAAAAAAGTGGGACTTTGACAAAATTTTGGGTAAAATGTGAAAATTTGATAAAGTCCCACTTTTTTTTTTTTTTTTTTTTTTTTTTTTTCCCTCTCCCCTTAATTCTATACTTTTTTTTTTTTTTTTTTTTTTTTTTTTTAATTGTTACTGAGTGAATTTGTATAGGAAAAGATAGAAGAAAGTCTCGTGGTGGCCACAACATACTAGTTTTTTAATATGAAAAATCACTTTAAAACATCTCACATCTTATTTGAAAAAATAGAAATATTGCATTATCTCTTAATTTTTTAAAAATAAAAATAATTTGTGAACAAAATTTCCAACTTGTAAAATCTCCTCCATGCCTATTATATATTCCCTAATTAAAATAATGCTTAGATTTGTTTAGTAGATTATATTGTGATAATTAGAAGATAAAAAATATGTAATATATGTGAAATGAATAGAAGAGAAATCTTGAAATAAAAATAAACCCGTACAAGCAACAAAATGTAGTTTTATATATAGGTAACCCCCGAAGAACACGATGAATTGGTTCAGTGTTCTTTAAAAGTGTGTTGTTCGAGATGAACAAAGAAAAAAAAAAAAAACGAGATTCTGTTTAAAAAAATTTTATTTTTTGAATTCATATTGGTAAGCACTTCTAAGAAATCTTATGTGTAATAATGCATATTCTCTTATTTTTTCTTCATTCTTTTTTATTGTACGAATAGTAGCCTCATTCAAGAATTCTCATTCTTTGCAATAACTGATAATTTTTCTCCTTTCTTTAGTCGGTTCAAAATTTGTACTTTAGTTTCAAGTGAAATTGTACACCTTTTTCATTTTAAGGATTTAAAAAAACAACTTGGTTAAAAATATTAAAAATTTGAAACTCAGGATATCCTTCACTTTATGCTCAAATGAGTTCAAACATCCATTTAATGAAAATTTCAACAGGGTTACCATTCAAATAGCAGAATGAAATTCCCTGACTTTTCCAAGTTTTCAAGACATGTTCTAAGAAAATTCCAGTCTAGCCATATATTGTGCATTGGTTATATTGAGGGCAAAGTAATTATGGTACCACTTGAAAACACAAAAGGTACATATTACTTTGACCTAAGGACATATTGCCCTCCATGTGGGGTCTTTCTAAGAGGTCTTGTTTTTAAAAAATGGCAGAAGCTAAGGAAAAAAAGAAAAATGACTCTATGGTGGAGGAAAAATTCCTTTTTTTTTTTTTTTTTTTTTTTTTTTGGCAATCATTGTATGAAATTCCCTGACTTTCATGGTCAACTTTCAAATTCCCTGCCTATTCCAGGTTTTCCAGGTAGCGTGGCAACCCTGTTTCAATAAATTAATCAAATTTATTTAAAAAAAATATTGTTGAAGAGTATTTCCCTTATTTTTCACAAAATAATATCATGGGTAAAAGTGAACAACATATTTCACAGAAATATCGCAACGAAATTTAAATTACATACTTACATATACATTTGTAAGTAATGTGTATTTATTTCATTTAAAATGGAATGGAATTATGAATTCAGAGACATGATTTTTCAAATTTCGTGATAAAGGTTGTAATTCTTTTGTAATTTTGAACAATTTTGCCTTTTTAAAATGTATTTTAAAAATGATTACCTAAAATTTACATTAAAAGTTAGTACTAAAAACCATTTTTAAAATCACCTTATGCTTCACTTTAAGCATAAGGTGATTTTGAAAATGGCGTTAGTAGTTTTTAATGTAAGTTTTGCCTTTGATCATAACTCTCTATTTTATGAAATAAATGGAATATTTGGAAATAATTTACATCAAATAATATACATAATTTATTCTTTAAAAAAAAAAAAAAAAAAAAAACCTCTAAAATCGTGTAGTTTGCAACTGTAATTCAGGGGAAGTACAAATAAAATAGCTTAAAGCTATTAAGTAGCTTATACAAGAAGCTCTGATAATGAGTGTATCAATTAGAAGAATGTTTAAGGCAAATACTACTTAATTTTTGTTTGTGTCCACCTATATTGATAACTATGTTAAAAAAATATATATATAAGTATGTAGTACATGATTTGAGATTAAGTGAAACTGGATGAAACATGTGAATATAAGATAATAAAAGAAAGAACTACTTTTGTTTTAATAAAAGTAACATCCGGCAAACTTACTGCACATTACAAATTTTGTTCTTTTTGTTCATGAGTTTTTATAGAGTCAAAATTTAATTAAAAAAAACTTGCTTGTTCCTTAGTTGTTTTGAACTTTGCATTTTTATACAATTAAAATTCAGCTATCATTCTTTTCTGATGATTATGTGTAAACATGTTAAAACAATACATGTACAGTATTATCAGTTTTATTGATCAAAAATGCTTGTTTAGTGTTTGCTAAACTTATATATGTTCTCATATAAAACAAAATAATATATATAGATATACTATACATTATTAACTTTTTGGAAAAAGAAATTCTATTTTCCCCCATTTAGCCCAAAAAACCCGGGTTTTCTACCCATAAAACCTGGGTTTTTTAATAAAACCCACCTGAGCTGGGTTCTTTATAAAAATCCCGGGTTTTTTACAACCCTGGTTCCAAATTACTTTACAGTGAAGAAATTGCTCATGGGGAGACACACATGAGTGCAAATAAAACATCATCAGCGAGTTAGGAAATTTCGACTTTTAAGAGGAGGGAGGGAGGAAATCGATTTTTGGTGGGAAATTTTGCAAATTCCGGATTTTTACGTAGAACTCTACTAAAAATGGAACAAAGATGTTGAAAACAGTCATGCATCTTCTTTAGAATATTTCCAAAAAACTTTTTTTTTTTTTTTTTTTTTTGTGATCTGCCTTTTTTTTTTTTTTTTTTTTTTTGTGATCTGCCCTTTTTTTTTTTTGTGTGATCTGCCTTTTTTTTTTTTCTTTGGGTAGGGGGGGGGGGATTGGTAAGAGGAGATTATGTGTTACGAAAGATAAATTCGAGACACCCTTTTTAGCGCTAAATTTGTCCTGATAAATTTGTGAGAGCTACGACCATGAAGTTTGATGCTTGGATAGTTTATATGCATCTGACACCTAAAATAACGGGATTTATCGAAATCCCCCCACTTCCCCCTGCGAGACAGGAAGCAAAAAAGTTTGTAAGGATAACTCGACCCTAAATTACTTCACGGTGAAGAAATTACACATGAAGAGATGAGGCTTGAGTACAAACATTACGTACGATTTTGGAAATCTTGAACCTTAAAGGAGTTTTTCGAGGGGAAATTTCAGAAATTCCAGATTTTTGAGTAGAGCTCTACTAAAAATTGTACAAAGGTATTAAAAACAGTCATGTGTCTTCGTTAGGATATTTCCAAAAACACATTTTAGTTTTTTGTGAGTTTCGATTTTTTTTTTTTTTTTTTGGAGGGGGGGGGGGGGGAGCGTTACGAAGTAGCAAAAATTCGAAACCCTCCCGTGTTTTATCTTTAAATTTGTCTTGGGAAATTCATGGAATCTACGGCCACGAAATGTGGTGCGTAAATTGTTTATATATATCCGACACTTACTGTAACCGGATTTTCAAAATTCCCGCACTTACATCCCCCCCCAAAGGGTTTGGGGCAATAAACACGTGTAAAAACACGTTTTTCTGTTCGAATTCGCCTTAAATTACCTTAGAATAGCAAATTTTGTTGTGTGGATGTTGATTAGGTAACGTTTCCTTTAACGGTAAAATAAATGTGCTTAAGGATGATACGTCTTATTCAAATGTCCACTTTAAGGCTGTACATCAGTCAGATAGCTCCCTTTCTCCCTTCCCATGTTATCCAATGGGATTTTTGTCGCGTCGTTTTTTATAAAAATATCTCATTCAAAAATGAACTTTTTCGAATATTGTTCTTTGAATATTACTCTTTGAACAGGTCGTCTTTTAGCTTACTGAGCAATTTTTCGAAAAAATAAATTTAAATATTTTACTTAGAGATCCACACTTATTTACTTATTGAAATAAAATATTTAAATTTATTTTTTCGAAAAATTGCTCAGTAAGCTAAAAGGCGACCTGTTCAAAGAGTAATATTCAAAAAACAGAATTTGAAAAAATTCATTCTTTTTATTCATTTCATTTTGAATGAGATATTTTTATAAAACGAAGCAACGAAAATCCCATTGGATAACATGGAAAGGGAGAAAGGGAGCTATCTGACTGATGTATAGCCTTAAGCGATTTCCATGTTCCGCGATCTTGGAAATATGACGTATCAAAATAGCGCATCCTGATTCGATGAGTATGTGGAAAAATTGTGTATAGAGTACAGTGACCAGATTTTTTTTAATGCAAAATGAGGGCAAATTATGCAATGTCCTCATTTCTATGAGAAAAAGGAGGACAATTTTCTTTGAAAATGAGGACATTTCTGAGGACATAAAATTTCATAAAATATAGCACAAAATTATCTTATATTAACCCCATTTGCAGCCATTAATCACCACTGTGATAAATTTATACTACTTGTGAACTTTTTCGATAAACATTATAAAAAATTATTTATATAAGCATTATTAAATTTATAATAAACATTACCATAAACTTGTACACATTTACTGCTCTTCGTATAATATAATGGCATAAGTTAAAGTATTAATTTCTGACATGCGGTTGGTACGAAAGTACTAAACTATTTTATATCTGCTTCTGTTTAATACTTTTATAAACTGTTTTAATACACTTGTTATTGTTGTATAGAACAAGTTTTTGTGAAAACGAAATCATAACTTCTTAAAATGGAAGTGATCCGATAAATAATATTTTAAAAGAAAAAGACAATCTGAACAATGTTAAAAACTGTCTGGGCTAGGAATAAAAAACTGAACTCTAGTGTGACGGCATAAAACATTAAGGTCCTATAAACTGGGCACCTTCCAGTATGATTCCCTTCATCTTATGTTGCACCTTCCAGTAGCACTATTGAGAACAAAAAATCGAGAGCTGTCAATAAGATAATCTCCGTTTAGCTCCTATCCCTGACTTAGACAATTTTCAATCTTACTAAAAAATGCTTTACCATTTAAAATGTTATTTAAATTTAGTTAGTTATAAAATCCAATTACTAATAAAATAACTTCCAGTTTCATGTTAAATTTTTAAGCATCTAACTTTTATGCAAATTCAATCTTTTATTTTTATTTTTTTTAATCTTTATATTATAAAATATAATGTTGCAAAGACTAAAATCTCCTAATAGAAAAATATATTTTGTGTAACAGTCACGGAGTAATATTAATAGGAGTTGAAGGTCCAATGGGAGAAAGCTACGAAACTGTGATGTAAATTTTTGGTAAATATTGAGGGCGCCACTTGTCATTACTCCCTACCTCGGCGCGGATATAGTGTTGTTTTCAATAGAATTTTGCTGGAGTACATTTAAAATTTTTTATTTTAAGCAATTTAATTTTTTTGTAAGTTCTTAAAACTGCATAATTCAGATGTTTCAAATAAATGCTTCGTTCCTAGTTGTAAAACAGGCTATGATAGTGATAAGAATAGAAAAAAAAAAAGCCCCAGGAGAGAAATAATGTCCAAGTTCGTGTTTTCTGCACCTAAAGTAAGTTTATTTTTTTTCTTTACAATATTTCATCCATTCTCCTTCTTCCCAATTGTCTGTTTTAGCTAGCTTCGGTTCATAAGGATCGTCATTTTTTAAAAGCTCTCTTTCAAAGTAAAATTGGTATAAAATGGCTCTTAAAAAAAACCTGTTGGTTAGAATACTCTATTTAATGAAATTTGCTTTCAATCGAACTTTTTTCAGCTTGACATTATTTTTAAAAAAATAATTAAAACGAGACATTTCCCCATTGAATAACATTGCGGAAGCTGGAGAGAAGGAAGTATTGTACGCTGGCGCCATCTGTAAACATTATAAAACAACATCACAAAATTTCAGCGTTACCTTCTTCTCCTGTCTTATTACTCCGTGGTAACAGTATTGGAGATAATTTTAAAATGAATGGAACAAATCAAGGAATCGTGACTTTTTTACGTTGTGTTGAGTTGTAGAATCAGTATTGAAAACTGTCAGCAGCATCTCTAATGTTGAAAATTTAAGTAAAGAAGGAAATTACTGAAAAATAAGGACAAATAAGAACAAACGTCCAAAAGTGAGGACAAATGAGGATATGAGAACTGTTGAAAGCAACTGAGGACAACACTTGAAAAATGAGGACTGTCCTCAGAAAATGAGAACATCTGGTCACCCTAGTATAGAGACAACTTTAACAAGACAGCACTGAAAAAGTTGGTCATGTCCAGTGTGTGCTATCACACTGGGACAATTTCCTCTGGAAAATCGGCGCTAATCAGTGGTTGCCTCTAAAATCGCCTGTAAAGTCATTGTATCTGATAAGGCCTTTAGTGTGTGTCAGAGGGCTCTAGAACTAACTTTCACATCAAATTTCGTAACCCAGTCCTACACAGAATCACCACAGCAGTGTCGACTCAGCGGGTGGATGCACTCTTTTTTATATGAATAAATGAAATGTTATGTGAAATTACATTTCGCCCTCTCTCCTTCTCCCCCTTGAGGGTTGAATTAATATAATTCTAGAAATTGTTTTTTAGATGTTTCTGTTTGTTATATTTAAAACTAAAAATCTTACGGATATCTGTTTTTAATACTTGATCATTTATAACCTTAATATAGGGTTATGTGAAATCGTGCCCTTCCTTGCCTTGGGGACCGAATTTCTAAAATTCCAGAAATAGCTGTTAGGTATTTGTGTTTGCTATATTTTAAAGCAAAAATCTTACGGATATCTGTTTCTTTTTTTGTTTAAGATATGAAGGGTTATATAAAATCACGTTTTGTCCATGTAAAATCATGTTTTGTCCTTTCCCTCCCTTGGAGATCACATTTCTAATATTCCAGAGTTTGTTTTTTAGGCATTTCTATTAGTTATATTTTAAAGCAAAAATTTTTCAGACACCTGTTTTTATTTTTGGGATATGAAAGTTTTTGTGAAATCACATTCTACCTCCTCCCTTCTTGGGAGGGGGTGAATTTCGTAAAATCACTTCTTAGTGGATGGTGTCTACATCACAAAAGAATAGTTTTCACCAAGTTTTATGCTTCTATGTGCAGGGTTTTGGGATGGGTGATGATGAGCCAGTCAGTTAGGACAAACTATTATATAGATTATATATATATAGAGAGAGAGAAATGTGAGGTGAGAATATTCTCCGAGAACGAGAATACTCTGAGAATATTCTCTGAAGCTTCAAAATCGGAGAATAATCGAGAATATTCTTTTTATTTTTAAATACATAATTTTTTTTCATATTTATGACTTAAATTATAATACTTATTCATAATTATTCAATTTGACATGCACATAACTAAAATAAACAAGCCTTATTTCGCTATATTCTCTTTACAATTCATAATTTTCAGTTGGAGAATATTCTCCGATAAGTTCCTCAAAGCAATTTTTCTAAATGCTCATTACATATTTAAGACAAAAAGCATTTGTCGGCAAAAAATGAACAGCATGGGTCTACATCTAAAATTTAGATTTGATAATTTTGTCTGATCTTTATGTTTTTTGGTGTGCTGACCGAAAATGAAGCCAGTTTTTCTCTATCACATGTAGATTTTTGTCAATACAGGGTTCGTCTACAGACGCAATTTTTTACGACTCTTCCATCAACATAATTATGTAAAAAACTTTTATAGTATGTTTCCATGATTAATTAAAATTAATCATGGAAACATACAATTTCATGTCTAGCAACTTGAAATTGTGTTGGTATACCTGTATTGACAAAAATCTATACATGATAGAGAACTAGCTTCATTTTCGGTTTCAGTACAACAAAAAACATTTGTAGTAATTAAAATTATCAAATCAAATTTTGCCAACATTAATTTTGTAGATCTGTGTAAATATTCATATTAAAATACTAACTTAATTTTTTTAATGCCTAAAGATTTCTTTTATGACTAAACTATCATTAAAACTTGAAATTTAAAGAGAATATTCTATTTATGTATAAAGATTTTCGAAAAAAAAACTTGTTGGTTTGCTTAAGAAATCTAATTCAGATAATTCATAATTTTGTAATCCTTATTTTACAATATAAACCATATGTTTATTATCTATCATATTTAAGATATTTAATTAATCAATAACTCGATAGTGTGCAACGCATGAAAATTAATTCACTTGAAAATTTCTGAATCAAAGTCTGTAGTTTATACATAAAATTTTAAACTGCGCTAGAAAGTTAGCAAATTTAAATTATACAATATTTTATAATAAATAATCAAATATATTTTATTCAAATTAAAAAACAAAGTAACAAATAGCTTATAAATGAAATTTTATTTTATAATTGGTTACTTGTTACACAAAATTTAGAATCAAAATTAACAGTCCCCCTTCATTTTCCTATGAAAGATCAGTTAAGTTTAATTACAGACAACTCATCCAGTTCTTTTATCAAAATTTTAATGTTTTCAGCTCTATATGTTAATTTGACACTTCTTTACACAGACAAATGATTTCTTTCTGAACAGTGAACAACAGCATATGTTTACTCTTTAAATAGGTGTTTTATAAATTCATTTTCATCTCATTCAACATACAGATAAGTATAAAACGGTTTAAATCAAAAACAAATAATCAGTAATATTCTTTAGATGTCACCTTTTAAAAATAGTGTCTTTAATGAAATTATAAAAAAATATCTTTCAGTGCTTTGTCATTTTATTACTTGAGTTATCATTAGATTTTATGTTCAATAATTTATAAGATTTTATCTCTTAGTTTTGAAGAGTTTTATTTTATTTTATTATTATTTTTTTTTAAATACCTACAACTAAATAGAGTTATTTAATTAATCTCATTATTTTATTAAAACCAAAATTTCACATGATTTTCTAAACTTCCGCATAAATTAATACTTATAAGGAGCACACATTTCTAAATTACCAATTATTACGGCTTCTATCAGAAAATTCTCAATTATTCTATTCGAGGAGAATATTCTCAAAAAGATTATTCTCAAGAATTTTACAACTCTTTCTCTCTATATATATTATTATTTAATTCTGAAAAAGAAACATATTAACCCATTTTAGGCCAAGCATAGAAATTTTATAAAATGTGGTATTATTTTCATTAAAATATGCTTAAATTACATTCATTCACACACAAAAAAAAAAGTTTTGTGCATGAAAAATTATATTTTAGTTAAGAAATAAAATGGTGAATATCTAAATAAACAATTTGAATAAAAAATAAATTTAAATGAAAATTTCTAAAATTTTTATGACATTTGTTTTATTTTTATTCTATTTACAGAACTTGCAACATTAATTCATTATAAAAACATCTGCTTAACCCATTTTAGGCCAAGCATAGAAATTTCATAAAATGTGGTATTATTTTCACTGCAATATGCTTAAATTACATTCATTAAGACACAAGAAAAGTTTTGTGCATGAAAAATGATATTTTAGTTAAGAAATAAAATGATGCATATTTAAATAAAAAACTTAAATAAAAAATAAATTTAAATGAAAATTTCTAAAATTTTTATGACATTTGTTTTATTTTTATTCTAGTTACAGAACTTGCAACATTAATCCATTATAAAAACATATGCTTAATCTAAATTGGAATAATTATACATTTTCAAAAAGTCGAATTTGTCAATAATCGTTTCAAGTTAGAACACTTGCGTATTTTGAAAATTTCTCAAGAGAAAGTGTTTATTCCAATTGAATTACGGATATTTTATAGATGTCTTCAGAACCCTTAAAAATAGCAGAAAAATAAAATTAGTGAAAAATATTCGTTACAGTGTTAATAAAAAAATATTTATTGAAATGGTGCGTTTATGCACCTTTGGCTGAAAATGGGTTAATCTCAATTGGAATAATTATACATTTTCAAAAAGTCGAATTTGTCAATAATCATTTCAAGTTAGAACACTTGCGTATTTTGAAAATTTCTCAAGAGAAAGTGAAAACTCCAATTGAATTATGAATATTTTATAGATATCTTCAGATTATTTATTAATAATAATATGTGTGCCAATAATTGTACAAGGGGGACTCTAAGAATTTGCATTTTGAGCTGGATTGATAAGCTGGAATGAAATCATCTAAACATATTTTAACAAAATAATTATACGGGTAAATTCCTTGTATAAAACGTTCCTTCATTGATGATGATGTTTGATTCAATGAAGTATTGTGTTATGTTATAATCTTAGAGCGCCTATAAGGTTATAATGGCACTTCAGCAGATCAAAATGAGGATTTGCATTATAAGACTGTTCTAATATAAACGTATAATTGGTTAATGATAAGTTGAGGAGATCGAGAATATGGATAAAAAATGAAATCTCTTTTCTAATAAAGATGGAATTAAATAATACAAAATTAAACTTAAAAACTTCTTCACACACCATAAAATCAATGTAGTAAGCACTGCTTACGTTGATTTTATGGTGTGTAAAGAAATTTTCAAGTTTAAATATGGAATAATCAGATACTTTTCTTTATAGGTTATTTCACTCCACACTACTCTTGGTGATATGTTCTAATAACCAATTATTTTTAAAACCCATAATAGTTTAGTTGATATGTGGCCAATGAATGTTCAAATCATTTCAAAATATACAATACATACACATGTCATGCATAGTGAATATAGTTTATACTTTTAAGCCTTCAAAAGTAATTTTTATGTAAGATAATTTCTGAAATTTAAAAAAACAAGAAACACTATTACAAAATAGTAGTAGTCAAAGTTGAATGTTGTTTGTGAACGATCGTCCCAAGCGAGCAAGCACAAGATTCAACCCAATATTCCTGTTTAAATGCTAAAACAGAATATTTCAAATAGTATCAATTAACAAAGAATATATATATATATTTTTTTTTCCTTGAAACAAAGAAAGCATGATATATAAAACCCTTTTACTCGCTATGTTTAAAAAACAGTTATTTTTAAAAAAAAAAAGAAAAAAGAAGATCACAAATCTCAAACTGCTAAATAGTTCTCTCTTGATTTTCGGAAGAATATTCCAAAGTAACAAGAGAATCAATACTCTTCTTCACTCTCATTATTTGACAAATGCACAATTTATTTTCTTAAAATTAGAAACTGTTGTTTTAAGTTAAAATTTTGCCTTTAAATTGATGCAATTTCATTTCTGAACTTTACAATTTCTAAAATTCTTTCACCATTTGGTTTTAAAATCATTTGCAAACCTGTCAACTAAATTAAATTATTTTCTCTTAAAGATTCCATTCCTATTGAAAACCAAACTGACATTTATTTAATCCCTTGTTCTTTGCGTAATTTAAGTTATATTGGTCAAACTAAGAGGCATTTTAAAATACAGAATAAATTAGCACTGTCAAAATGTTCATAGTGAAGAGATTTCCAAATCGTCTATTGCTTCCCACTGCTGAGCACATAATCATTGTTTTGATTTTTTCTAAAACGAATGCAATTTCTTCTCCTATCACCTCTTCCCATTTGGATATCCATGAAGCTTTTCACATATTTAAAAAATCTTGAAAATGATATTTCTTTCACTATGTTCTTGTCTGATACTTGGAAATTACATAACTTCGGTTTTCGTTTAGTTTTGATATTTTTTAGGTTTTATTTTTCATTTACTTTCTTCTTTTATTTTATGTTTCCGGTCACAGCAGTATTTACATTAGACTTTATTTGTTTTTGCTCTTCACCTAGATCGGTTTTGTGCATTGACATTTTGTTCTGACAAAGGGTCGTGTTTTCTTTCGACCCAAAACAACTGTTGTGAGTTCAGTCATTTTATGGTGTTTAAAAAAACTAATAAGTACAAAATTTTGAATAAAGTTTTTTTTTTTTTTAAATAGGTATATGAAAAAATACATATTACTACTTTTTATTAAAGGTGACTTGGCACCTTCTACGGCACCACTGAAGTAAGTTTCATATAAAAGCTTACATTTCCATTTAATATTTATAAATTGAATTTCGCATGTATTGTCTGCAGACTATGTATGTCAAAGAAAAGAGAAAAAAAAAAAAAATCACCTGCGGACTATACAGTGGTGCAAATTATCTGCTAGTTATTCACAATTCAAATCCTCAAAATTGGAATTAAACAAGCGAATACGATCTGGAGAATGAGACACAAAGAAAACATTGTATCTTTAAAGTTGATGTTTACATTTACCATCGGAATTCCTAGTTGAATGGTTGAGTCATTGAGTGAGTTTTACTTTCCCAATAGAAATGAACTATGGGTAATTGGTGATGGTCCAGGATTCAGCATTAGGAAATATGTTTTTCGGAAGACTATCTGAAAGCTTGTCATTAGTATTCAGAGCTGCCAACCAAATCCGGCAAATTGTTAGTACCGCCCCTTTTTCTACACCACTTAATTTTTAGAGTAATTCTCTTCAAATATATTTACGATGAATGAAGAAAACAAATACTCTAAAAATTAAGTGGTGTAGAAAAAGGGGCGTTTTTCAATAGGCATTAACAATTTGCCGGATTAGGTTGGCAGCTCTGAGTATTGCTCAGCAGTAAAATTTCTACGATATTTTGATAACATAGTTTAAAAAATAAGAGTACAGGAGTATTGAGCAACGTGCTATCCTGATAGTGATCTTTTGCTCTATCCTCCATGGTTAACTTCTGATAAGTAAAACTCACTCAATGACTCAACTATTCAACCGGGAATTCCAATAGTAAACGTAAACATCAACTTTAAAGGTTTCTTCTAATGTATGATTAATTTATTAATGTGTGATTTTTAAAATACGGTTTATTAATATCAAGTACTTTTTTATTTATACTACTTATTTTAATAGTGGGAATGCTTTAATATTTTCATAGAAAACTACATAATAGTGTTTTACTTTATGTTTTCTTGGTATTATATTTTTCTCCTGCAGACTATATGGTAGTGTGGACAATCTGATGTTTTTAAAAATAATTTTTACATAAAACTTCGTCTGTGGACTATACAATGGTGCAGACTATACGCGCAAAATTAAGGTATATTAGGCAGGTGTGATTGTGGTTTCATGAAAAAATACCTGAAATTTTAGTGGGAAAGGTTTTTGTTTGGACAAGGAACAATTTATTGCAGGGAGGTCTGAATTTTTTCATTACCAAAATTTCTTATTTTAATTAGGTTTAGCAGTCATATGAATTTGATATTTTATTCTTATGAATTTTAATATCAAAATAATGAATTCTGATACTAAAAAGAACAAAAAAAAAAAAAAAAAACGTGAGATCAGGTAAATTACCTGAACACAATCACCCTGATTAGGTCTGTTCAATGAAACATATATTCTGGCAGCAATTCTTATGGTTTTTGGTATATTTTACAGATTTGAAATCTTTAAATCGCGTTTTCACAGCTTGCAGTTTTTCATAAATTCACTATCAAAATACTAAAACTTCAGCAGATATTTAACAAAAGACTTCATAAATAAATATATATATATATATATATATTTTTTTTTTTAATTCTTTTTTTCTTATGCTTAATAGAACCTATTATAAAAAAAAAAAAAATAGGAATCAATTTTGCAATATCTTCAAAATAAAAAATATTAAAAATAAAAAGCATGATTTTTTCAAAATTTTTACCTAGATAAGCTTTTTTTTTTTTTTAACTAATAAATTTAAAAACTTCTCCCTAATTTTTTTTTAAGTACGTTCCATTACACACACAAAAAAAGTTTATATATTTATATATATATTTGTAGACCTTTTAGCATTTTGAAGATCAAGAAATGAAAAAACGCAAATTGAGAAAAACAATTTAAAGATTTCAAATCTATAAAAAATATATGAAACCATAAGAATTGATATCTAAAAAATATATTTTATTAAACAAACTTAATATATTGTTCAATTTATAAATATTAAATGGAAATATAAGCTTTTATATTAAACCAGTGTCAGTGGTGCCGTCTAAAGTGCAAAGTCACATTTTATGAAATATATTTACTTTAAAAAACTTGCATAGTTTAAATATTAGATTACTTTATTTCAGTGAATTTTTGAAAAGAAAATAATAAGTGTTGTGTTTGAATTATAATACTTGAAAACATTATCTCATTTATATAGTTTGTATGAAGGAAGTATATGTGAAAACTACAATATCCAAGAGCATGGTTTGTATGTTTCTTACATCCTACATTTTGAAGACCACATGAAACTAGTTTAACCCCACAGGCAAGTCACAAGTCTTGCCACCTGCCTCCTTCCTTTCTTTCTTAAGTTACTTAAATTATTTTTTCATAAATTTCGATATAGTTTATGGTTTTAAGTTACGATTTGTTGTGTTAGTTTATTGATTCATTTGTTTTGCAGGCTGTTAATTAATAAATCTGGTTTCTTTAAATTTGTGTATTTCATTCCCTGATAATTTTTTTTTTTTTTTTTCTTTTTACTGAACTTCTCAAAGAAATTTTTAATCTTATTGGTCATTGGTGTTTCAGTGATCTTGTATCTGTTGCTTGGCTTCTACTATGCTTAATAGATCATCATTATTATATACATATATATTCAATTTCAGAAATTAAAAAAATAAAGTTTGTAATTAAGAAAAAAAAAAGTATTCAAAATAAAGGATGTTGCAAACCTTGTGCAAGTAGTGGATAAAATCAAAACACTTTCAATTTTGCATGTTTTGCCCAATAACTGCAAAAAATACTTGACAAATTATCCTGAAACTTCATGGGTGTAAAGAACATGTTATATGCTTCATATTTTAGTGAAGGCTTTGACTCGAAAGAAGAAAACAGAGACCATTAACAAATTAAAGAAAAAGAATAATACTTTAATTGTATTACAGCTGTAAAATACGATTGCAATGCTTCTTTTATCTATATTCATTTTTTTTTTAAGCAGTAGCACTTGATATGACATCATTTGCTATTGTGAAAACACTCTCTCTCTCTCTCTCTCTCTCTCTCTCTCTCTCTCTCTCTCTCTCTCTCTCTCTCTCTCTCTCTCTCTCTATATATATATATATATATATATATATAATAATGATTTATTAAGTGTAGTAGAAGCCAAGCAACAGATACAGGATCACTGAAACTACATATATATATATATATTTGTATAGCATGCAGGGATACAAATCAACGCATGTCATTTTTGGAAAAGTTGACATGCTTCATAGTATACTACAACTAGAATATAAAAACAAGTCCTTCCGGCTCATTTGGAAGGATAGGTTGATTTCTTTTTACTTATCAAGTAGCCACAATTTTGGAATGAAGTGGTGGCTACAAATTAATGGATTTAGTAGAAATATTGATGTAGACTATGTACATATGCAGTTTTAAGCAAATCGGTTCATAAATACCATTTTATGTGAATTTAAAATTTTCAAGTGGCCAGTACTTGGAAACAAATTGGAAGGTCAAGTTGACAAACAAATATATTAAATGCAATTGTGAGATAAGTCTTTACTGTAGAAATTTATTTCAAATCAATTCAAAATCTCAAAAGTTGTGTTGAAAAATTAAGTGGCCGCCTCTTGGTTCAAAATGGCGGAGCAAGTTGCTCAGTGAACTAATCCAAGATATTTGTAAGATAAGTCCAACTTTGGTTCGAATAAATTCAGTAATTCAAAAGTTAACACAATAAGAAAGTCTCAAGTAGACAAAACTTGGAAACAAAATTGGAGAAAATTGCCCACCAAAATGATACATATTTGAATGATAAATCCATTTTTAAACTTTGGTTTCAATTGATTAATTATTTCAAAAGTTATCGTGATAACGTATTTTCAAGTTTCCACCACTTCGAAACAATATAACAGAGCAAATTGCCCAGCAGTATACATCAAAATTCAAAATACACTTTTTACAATGTGAATTTGAAATTTCCACTTGAAAACAAAATGGTGGAGCAACTTGGTTAACAAACTCATCCAAAATATTTATAAGGTAAGTTGACTATCCAAATTTGGTTCAATTTGGTGTATTATTTCGGAAGTAATTGTAATTTTAAATTCTGAAATGGTAGATTGATTTCAAGAGGCCCTACTTAATTTCAGATATTGTTAAAAAAGGATGATAAAGTTCATTAATAAACTTGATTGAGACCCTTATGTGATCTATACATCAAAATTCAAGCAAATCTGGCTTGAAATACACTTTTTACAATGTGGATTTGAAATTTTCAAATGGCTGCCATTTGAATACAAAAAAGCAGAGCAACTTGGTTAATGAACTCATCCAAGGTATTTATAAGATAAGTTCGCTGTCTAAATTTGGTTCGATTTGAAGTATTATTTCGGGAGTTATCATGATGACAGTATTTTCTTTATATATAAAGTGATTGCAATAGGTCGATTTCTAAAGAAATCAACCTAATGACATAAGTATTAACACTGATACTATATAATGTTTAACAGTGCATGCACAAGCATTTTTTTCTTCCTGAAAATGTATTAGCCAAAAGTACAGGGTGTCTCATAAGTCTGTAGACATTTTAAAAATTTAAGACTATTGAATGAATTGACAGAATTGAATGCAGTTTGCGAAAAAATCATTCTCATGAAGTTTTTTTTTTTTTTTTTTTTGGAGGGTGGGGTACAAGAAAAATATATAGTTACATTTTTTGGCGACAACAGTTAGAAAAATAGTTACATTTTTCACACAGATATGAAAGAAAAATATGCAAATGAAAGTCCAATAAACTGAACAATTTTGCAATTAGAACAGTTTACTTCTTATTTTGCCTCCTATTTGTGCATACATGAAGTTTTAATTGCGATGCTGACTTGGTGGATAAAGCGTTATTGGCGAAGATGTTTTCCCTCAAGTATGAACCACCGACTGACGCTGCAATTAGCAGTGTTATAACTCATTTGCAAACTGTAATTTGTGGTGATGACGGACACATAGAATTGGATTGATATGCCTGCAAACGTTTGCATGCAAATAAGTAGAGTTTTTCATGAAAATATGTGATCTGATCACACACAGCACTTTCTATCAACAAATAGATTCATAATTATTTTTTCTTTACAAAAAAAAAAAAAATAAATAAATAAATAAAATCCCCCTTCACGAGAATGATTTTTTCGCAAACTGCATTCAATTCTATCAATTCATTCAATAGTTATGAATTTTTAAAATGTCTACAGACTTATGGAACACCCTATATATAAGTTACTTTTGTAAAAAACAAAATTAAATACTATTAAGGATTTATGCAATGAGTTTAATATCAGTTGCTCTTAAAAGAAAGCAAATCCATAGAAGTTTTTTGGTTAAACTTGTATTTTGAATCGATTAACGGCAATATGATTTATTCAAAATAAGCATTTGCATAAAATTCCTTATAGATTTACTTCTTTTCAAAGCAACAGAAAATCACCTCATGCCTTTGCATAAATAAAATAAATATTTCAGCATTTAATAATCAGAAATTATTATTTAACTATTTATTATTTATATAAAATAAATACTTCTTATTTTGATGAGATTTGATATGGAATTTTACAATAGTAATATGGTTAATAAATTACGTAAAAGAAATTTTGCAAATGCACAATTTAATATTATTCTAATGAATTCTCATAGATAGTCCCTTAGATATCTGACTTTTTTTTTTTTTTTTTACTTATTGTATATTTACTTATCATAAAATTTCTTTTTCATCAGATACAAAGATTTACCCTCCCCCCCCCTTTCCCCAGTAAAAAAAAAGTGTGTGTGTTTTTTTAATTTATTTTTTAATTTATTATTTATTTTGTTTATTAACAGCATAATGTAACAGTAATGTTAACAGCTTTTGAATACTGAATGATAATTTATACACTTAGAGAGAAAATAACAAAAACTAAACTGACTATACAATTTATTTGAAAATATAATTTTATCAAACAAAATGGAAAGACTAGAATCAAATATTTGTCTACATGCAGTGGAATAACAAATCCTATAAATTTTTATCATAAAATATATGTATAAATTTATCAACAATCAGATCAATATAAACATCTCAAATAAATATAAAGACTAAATATTCTAATATATAACAATCAAATACAGATAAAATATATAAATCTGCTATGATTAGATTTTTCTTTAAATCTACTAATTTAAAACATAATTAATTGAGATTATAATCTCATAAATATACAAAACAAGGCATATTTTTTTTCTGAAACAGACTAGGAAAAAAATAGACAAAATATTTTACAAAAATATTTTTGCAGGAAGACAAATTTTTAATCAAATATTTAGAAAAACATTTTTGGTTTTCAATATCAAAATAAAATGTAAAACTATTTACAAAGACCTATAGCAGATAAACTATTATCTAATAAAAAATAATAAAATATTACAATGGGAACATTAATCCCATCTCATTCAGTAATTTACAATATCAAAATAAATAATTAACTTTATAATAAATAAAGCAAGATTAAATAACAAAAGAAGTTCATTTTATACTCATTTCTTGTTTATAACATATATAAATGTATATAGTGTAACCACGTTTCCTACGCCTAGCAGTGAGGACGAGTCGAAAATCTTGGAGGGTTTCCAAGTTGACCAACAGGTTTGAATTTAGTAAACATCCAGTCATTCGGTATTCCCTTATCGCTTATTTTCTCTCAATGAAAAGCTTTTCTCCCCTATTTTACTAGTGGACTCGTTGAATCCACACTTGCGCAGAGGCTTCCGAGGTTGCAAGAAATGTAGTTAAAGAGTACATACATTAGTTTATTATTTATTAACTAATTCCAAAAATAAACGCCATCAAGATTTTGAATAGTACACGAAAGAATCTATATACATTATGAATAAACATAAAAAATCTACAAATTGATTGAATTAATATTTAATTTATTGGGACAAAGTAATGTAAAATTAAGAGCAAAATTTTTATAATTTTTTTAAAGCATAAATTTGTTATATGGTTAGAAAAAAAAAAAAATACTCTGAAATACTTAAGATTGCAGAATATTTAAAGTTCAAATATCACAAAATCTATGAATATTTTTAACTATATTCAAAGGCACTGGATTCAGTACAAAAATATCAAAAGTTGGTAAAAAAAATACAATTTCAACTTTGAAGCTTACAGTAATATTTATATTCAATATACCTAACAAGATAACTCACTTTTCATGCCAAAAATATATATGCTTGAGCATATATGAGCATTTTTTAATTCATAATAATCCTGTAAGCATTATTTCGACAATAAAAAATAAACTTAAAATAAATGCAAAAGAAAGATATTTCATTTAACAGTAGAGGTCTGGGTATTCCCTGCATATGAAATTCACCGGATTTATCTACTTTTTCCTTAGAAATGGTGGAAAATATAGGATTATGACATTTTTATAGTAGACTAACATGTTCTACATACTTAAATAGACCATTTTCTTTTTAAGTTAAAAAAAAAACCAAATAAAATTATGAAACCCCTGTGTTAAAATACTTTACATAACATAATAACAGTGTCATTGAGAAATTTATTTCTTAAGTTACAGAAATACTGAAAAAAAAAAAAAAAAGAGCATGAACCTATCCATGATTTTAGAGAAATGCATTTAAAAAAGGTCCCGTTGATAATTTTCATAGCAATTAGAAAACTGAATTCATTAAATCTTGCTTTGTACATTTCTAAGAAAAAGTACGTAAAGTTAGTGAACTTATGGCAGATATATGTCTCATATGGACCCTTTAATTAAAAAGGTGAAATATCAATATACTTTAACCAAAAGACATGTTAAAATAACAAGAATGGAAAAGAAAAGCCTAAATTAATATGAAGATTTTTCCATGTAAGGTATCACTGAATTCTCTTAAGACAAAATTCACATCTTGCAATTTTTTTTTTTTTTTTTTTTTTTTTCACAAATACAAACCAATTTTTATTACACATTAAAAGATAAATTTAACAAAAAAAAATTTAATGCACAGTTTTGAGATTTAAGTCCAAAGAAACAAAGGTTTAATAAAAATATAAATCTGGTTTGAAATATTGAGATTCTAAATTAATTCAAAAAGATTCCAATGCAGATCATTCGTTTAGCAAATTCATAAGATGTAGAGGAAAAAAGCCAGGAAAGACATTCTTAAAAACCTCATAAAAGACATTAAAATACATTTCATATTTAAAAAGTGCATATAGTATATTGCATAAAAATAAATTTAAATGTTCTTTCAAAAAAGTCTCACAATTGTTTTCAAAACAATACAAAAGATTAAGGCACATCTTTGAGCACTTCAAGTAATAACAAATTATATCAATACATTAAAAACATACATGAAAAACTTCTCAAAATATTAGATGCACATAAAACTTTGTTTATTGCTGCCAGACATTGAGCATGGATGTAATTCAGCTTCGACAAATTTGCATGAAAAATGTATACTTTTCTGGGTTGAAGCTTTAAATTTACTCATGAAAAATTTTCAGAAATGCCGTGAATTTGTTGTTGTTACAGTGGAATCCTTTTTCCCTACCCATTGACTAGGTCGATACTAAAAGAAAAAATATTACTTATTAGTGACATTAACTAATACAAACATACACATAATAAAAATATTGCTTAAATGTATTCAAATGGATGTTTTTAAAGAGAAATAAAAGCAGGAAAAAAAAAATGGCATATTTAAAATATTTTATCATTCACACATTGAGCGCCATGCAAATTCTTAAGGAAATCCCCGTCAAGCCATGTGCACTGCTTAGAAGAGCATTATGCTTATGTTTCAATAAAATCCATTAAAATTTCTTGATATAATCCTGTATTAAATAAAAATTAAGTAAACTTTAAATAAATTTTCAGTAATTACTTAAACAATGTAATTTTTTGTTTTATATCATATCGTACACTATCAGCCACCAATGGTTGGCATGGCTTTATATTATATTTTACACTGTCAACCACCGGTGGTTGATGCGGCTTAAATGGAAAGTTCAGTGTCAGCCACTGATGGCTGACATGGCACTCAACATGTTAAAGATATAAAGATCATTTATACTATGCTATTGAACTTATTACTAATGATAAGGATGTACCTACTATAAAATATGCTGCCAACAGTGAAAACAATGAACGAAAAACTAAGAAAAGATTATTAGAATCATTTTTCTATGCCAGGATATGTAACAATATTGAGGAAAGTTCTTTTGTGGAAAGCCATTAATAAAAAACAAGATTAAAAAATATATTGGTAAATTAAAGAATTTTTTTTTAAATACTGATATACAAAACATTTATAAATACTATCCAACAGATTAAAAAAAATGTGTATTAATTGTAAATTACTATGTAAAATTAATGTTTAAGAAAAATTTGTTATCAGTAATAAAAGTTTCTTTTATTAAACTACAAGGCTTTGCTCACGAACTTCCAAGGGAGGCTTTGTCCATCCAATAGTAGTTTTGTCTTTCAATGATACTATACAAGACAGCGGCAGGATCTGACTAATGTAAGAGCAGGCAAAGCATGTTCAACGGGCCAGACTAGCAGAGGGCTGTACAACTAGCCCTGAAAATGCCATTTTGCACCTAAGAACAGCAAAAAATGGTATCCTAAAACGCAAATTCTGCCATTTTATTCCTATATACCTTTGTTGATTGTTGTACAGTGTGAGGGTGGGGAGGGTTGAAAGTATGTGTATCCCAGAGCCTCAAATAAAGTTAATTAGGCCTTAGAAGAGATAGAGCAATATTATAGAAATCCCCAGACTTTAACTGGAATTGAAAATACTCTAATAAAATAAAATTATATGTCTATAATCAGACTTCACATTAAACAACTGAATATCAAAACAACAACAACAAAACAATAAAGAAAATTTAATAATATCAGCTGCCATATAAACAACATAACCTCAATAAGCATGTGCCAAAGTGATTTATCTAACATCTTTGTATGCATCAGCTTACTTCTGAAATTTAATAGCTAATATGATATGCAAGTTTTTTCTTTTTTCTTTTTAAATACAGTTTTGAATATATGTACATAAAGTTTATAGTCAAATTTTAATTATTATTATGTATGTCAATGTAAAATTTACAAAAGGATACTTTTGAATTTTAGATGTTTATAGAATATTAAACTGAAAATCAAAACAAATTCTTTAAATTCCAATTTTTAAAGGAAATTTCAAGTACATATAAATTAGCTCAATAACACAAAAAGCAGAAAAAATTTGCTTGTCATTCAGATTGTAAATTTTTAAATTTATTAAAATGTTTGAGTCAACTTACATAAAATTTTCTGGGTTTATTAAGAAAAGAATCACTAAAACAAAACTATATATTAATTTATATGTTTGAATAGATTGTTAGAGAGAAAATTTAAGGTTTTTGAACATAGTAACAAAGAAAACGACTGAACAATTTACTTTTCAATGCAAAACTATTCATAAAACCCCTTAAAATAAATACTTGAGAAAAAAAGTGTCTGACAGAATTTAGTATGACAGGACTAATTTATATATTACTATGTTATTTAAAAAAATAAATAATTAAAAATAATTAAAAAAAGCTTTACGAATTATTCAGAAGATACACCAACATATATTAAGAAGATGCAGCCATCTATTCAGATGCCATTATCAATACATAGTTAGAATAAATAGCCATTAAATATTCAGAAGCCATAAACCATACATATTCTAAAGGACTTGCCATCAAATATTCAGAAACTATTTTCTATACATATTCTGAAGTTATAGCCAACAAATATTCAGAAGCCACAATCAATAAATATTCAGAAACCATAATCAGTAGAGCCCCTCTTAACCGGCTTAAATGGGACTGAGGGTAAGCCAATTAAGCAAAAATCCGGTTAAAGCGGAGAAGAGAAAAAATGTGAGATAATATGCACTTTTTTTTTTTATAAATAAATGAAAAATTTAATTATTACGTCAATTTATCATATAAATTTACAATATCACAGATTATCACATACCTTTAAGATGAACTAGTACTAAAAAAATCAGTAACTTTTTTTTGCTGGAGACGGGAAGTTCGACTACTTGCAGCATAGTTTCGCCATTTTTTTAAGAGCATCACATCCATGGGAGAGGCCAATGCCTGCTGCTCCACATAGCACAGTGCCATTTCCAAAGCTTTTATTCCATCCGTATGTGATATGATGGATGTGGCGGAATTGCCGTCGTTGTCGTCGTCCTCGTCATCTTGAACATCTGATACGGCGCCTACGATTTCGTCATCCGACAAAGTCTCTTGCTGGAGATCCTTGTCAGCGGCCAACCACTGCTCCACGTCTTCTGCATCGACGTCTTGACATCCATCAAGTCCTGTTAATGTTGACAAAAAGGTGTCCGAAGAAAGTTCTGTTGAAATGACCGTCTCTTCTTCGATATGATTAGTAGACCAAATTTTTCGCCAAGAT
This sequence comes from Salticus scenicus, assembly GCA_963930645.1. Lineage (NCBI taxonomy): Eukaryota > Metazoa > Arthropoda > Arachnida > Araneae > Salticidae > Salticus > Salticus scenicus. The sequence goes on from OZ005648.1 coordinate 289,077,247, forward strand.
AACACCAGTGTGGATTCCGGTAGCTCTGACCATGACTCAGCTATCATGTAGATAACATCCTTTATGTTGATCTTTTTCAAGAAATCGATAACGATGATATCACTGCTGTCTTCTTCACACAATGCTGTCAGAAGCTTTTTTCTGTACCTCATCTTAACACTCTCTATTACGCCCTGGTCCATGGGCTGTATCAGAGCCGTCACGTTCGCCCGGTTAAATATCGGCCCAGTTAAAGCGGAGAACCGGTTAAACGGAGGCTGGTTAAAAGGGGTTCTACTGTATTCTAAAGATCTCGTCATCAAATATTCAGAAGTCCTAATCAATACACATTCAGAAGCCATAAACCCTACATATTCTAAAGGTCTCGCCATCAAATATTCAGAAACTATATAAAGTGGAGGGGGGGAAGGTCAATTTTTTTTTTTTTTTTTTTTTTTTTTTTTTAAATATATATATATATATATATACCAACTATGTGAAAAATACCAGAGCTGGGAATCGAACCCGCACCCTCTGCTTAACACGTGATTGCTCTAACACTGAGCTACCCTGGCTGATAACCAGCTTGGCATTTCTCACATAAAAAACGTTTGGGGGAGGGGGGGAAATCAACTTTCCACTCCACTTTATCTAAAAAATGTATTTTCATGGTTGATGAATTAACAAATAAAATTACTAAATATTCAGAAACTATTTTCTACAGATATTCTGAAGTTTATAGCCAACAAATATTCAGAAGTCATAATCAATATATATTCAGAAAGATATTGTTAACACATAGATAGAAGCCATCGTCAATATGTATTCTAACGATATCGCTAAGAAATATTCAGAAACCATCATCAATATATCTTCAGAAAATATCTCCAAGAATATCTATAAACCATTATGAATACATATTCAGAAAATATTGCCAATAAATATTCAGAAACCATCTGATTTCAGAAATGTTGGTCTTTGATACCAAGATCGAAAATTCAATTCTACATGTAAGCAATGAAAAATCTCTAGCACAACAGTAGGTTTTGAAAAATGTAAAAGTTTTTACGGATTTGACAAAATATTTTAAGAAATTAAATGTTAACATTGAATTTTGGAGGGCATCTTAACAAAAATGAAAGCGAAATGGTGACAGCACAAAGTCGCTGTCTGAAAGAAATAGTCCTGTTATACTAAAAAAGACAAACTGTGTTTAAAAAAAAAATTATAAAAATAGTATAAATGATATATATATATCAGGGCACGAAATTTCCACTCGCCAGCTCGCCATTGGCGAGTGAAATTTTTACTATGGCGAGTAAAAATTTGGTCTAGTTATAGATAGAATTCTTACACGATAAGGTGACAGAAATGTTCTATTCTCGGATCCGAGTCTGCGTGCGTGCTGCCCGACGATCGTTCCAGCCTGGAAAAGGAAAAATGCTTAGTGCATGCATAAAAGTTTTAATCTCTTTGGCAGTTTCGTTTCTTCCATTGTGATTTCTTCAAACAGAGCGAGAATAGACGAGCCCAGCCCACTGTTATAATTTCTAATCAATAACTTTATCGAAAAAGTAATTCCGAAATGGTTATTTCAAATGACAACAATGAACAAGTTATATACTCTTCGATATTTCGTCTGATTACAAAAATAAAATGGACGAAAAAGATATTTTTGATGTAAAAAGTTAAATAATGATTCTTTACATTTATAGGTATTTTAATTTTTTTCAAATCTCAAATAGAATGCATTATAATGATTTTTAATAGTTAGGAAAAATAAAAATCCCAAAATTCGTAAAAAAGAAAAAAAAAAAAAAAATGAACCCTATATTGTGGCGAGTAAAACTTTTTTTTCGGCGAGTGTAAGATGAGTTGAAATTTCGGGCCCTGTATATATATATGAAAGGATAAAGAGAGGTAAATTTTTAAATTATTATTTTATTATTTTAAATTAATAGTGAGCAATAATTTAAAGAAAATCCCATTAGAAAGTTTTAACTTAAAATTAATTCTAAAGTTTCCCCTGTAAAGTAAGTTTTAGTACAATGCGTGAGCATAACGCAAAAGTCATAAAAGAGAACCAACTTTAAGACAAGAAAGTGATGAATAAGTGCAATCTGCAGCTTTTTGTGGTTTGGAGCTGCATAGTAATTAATCCCAGTTATCTGGACCTCAGCTAATCTGTCAATCATTAAGTTAATATCCAATCAGCATAGGAAGGAGTGGTGTGATTTCCTGCCTAAAATGCCAGTATTTAAGTGAAAACACGGGCAGAGGAGCTCTTCTCTTCTGGTGTGCTCTTGCTTAGTAAACTTACGTCAAATAACGGCCCGAGAGGGGTCACGTGATCGCATTCGGCTGCACTGCACTGCATCCATTTGCTCAACTCACAATCATGGACTGTACCTTATATGTTCCAGATGGATAAATAAAAACATGTGCTGCAAATTTGGAGTTATTACTGAGTGCCAGCCTCTTTCCTTCATAGCTATTATGTGACTCAAGTAAGGGAATTCGTCACATTAAAATAAGTCGACAGGCATGAACACCTGCTACAAAGTAAATAATGGTACTCAAGTTATGGCTGCAAGAAAATTAATTATGTTTGATCTTGACCCCTCTCGAGGAAACATTAAACTAAATCTATATCAATAAAAGCAAACCTTTTCAATAGAAAGAAAACAATAAACTAAATCTGCAGAAGGAAAGAAAATATTAAATTAAAGCTATATGAATAAAGGCAGCCTTTTTCAAAAGAAAAATATCATTTCTAATCTTTAATACCTAATGAAGAAAAGAAAATAAAGAAGAAATTCATTCAGTCAAAAAGAGCTTTTTCTGCAATCTTTCATTCAAAAGAGAATTAATCTCCTCTCAAATAAAGTGGGTCAAATTGTGTGGATCTCTCTGCATTGATAATGTGTTCTGTCATTATCAAGAGTGTGGAATCAAGGTCAAGAGCAGATGTTTCTTCAATAGTGTGGGAAATCAAGGTCAATGGCCTCATTCACTCGATGGAGAATTAAACAAAGATAACATAATATAAACAACTGCAGACTTAAAGTGGAAGTAGCAAATTTTTTTATTTATTTTTCTTTTTATTCGGCACAGGAAAGTAAGTGAGCAAATGATTTATTTATTTTAAGATAAAAAGGAACTTAATGTGTGTTAATTACTATATTAAAAATGAGTATTTTTGCAGTTCTCCCATATTCAATAATGAATTTTTATTATATTTAAGGAGTATATAAATTATTTTTGATTGTTCATTTTCTGCATAAGTATTTTAAAATTATTTTGATATTTTCAAAGTTAAAGTGTATTATTTTCTGAAGTTTTATTTTTATTTGAAATTTGTATATTATTATGTTTAAGAGTTATCTGAGTTAGTGGTGGTTTTTAATGTCTGCATAATTATTTTTAAAAATTGATATTTTCTCAAAGTTGTTATTTTTTGAATTTTTATTTGAAATTTGAATATTATTATATTTAAGGGTTATCTAAATTAGTTTTCATTTTTAATGTTCTGCATAATTAATTTAAAAATTGATATTTTCACAAAGTTGTCTTATTTTCTAAATTTTTATTTTTATTTGAAACTTGAATATATTTCATAAAGGTTAAATTTCTTTGAAAAAAAAAAAAAAAAAAAATTTTGAATTTTCTAAATCTGAAGTTAAAAAATAGAAGTTAAGATGGCCAAGGACCCACCCGAAGATCCAGTGGTCCCTGAGAATACAGGTGGAGATAATTTAGGTGCCATTTCAGAGACGGAGCAGGGTAAATTAAGTGAATTAAATAACTCTTCCTCTTCTACAAACACACCGTTAAAAGAGGAAAATGTGCTTATTGAATTTTGCCCTGAAAATGGAATGTTATGGACGGCGTGGTTACCGTATTTTGACGCGTGGTGTCAGGAGAATGGAAAAGACGCAATTTGGAAGGTTAGGAACATACAAAGGTTTTTAAAAGGGAGAGCCCTAACAGTTTATGTTAATAATAGCTTAAATATGATGCACTGGGAAGAAGTAGTAGAAATTTTTAATGAGCAATTTACTACACCTGGAGAGACCTCTTTAAATGATTTTTCAAGTATTGTATTCAAACAGGGTGACAATGTTATAGATTACTACCACAAGAAACTTCAAGTGGGACGAGCTTTAGGTTTAGAACCTAAATTCCTGTTGGACGGGTTAACCGACGGATTGCCTTTAACGTTTAAACAACTTGTGGTGGTTAATTCCCCGAAAAGCCTAAATGAATGGAGGGATTTGGTTCATCGCTTAGATAAATTGCAACTATCGGAAAAATCAGCTGAACCCCTCCCACCTAAGTCGGATCAGTATCCAAAATATAACTACTCTCAAGTCTTCAATAGGGCCCCTGTGCAATACAATCCCCGTCCACAACCTTGGAGTTATCGATTTCCTAATGTAAATAGACCCCATATGGGATACACTAATCAAAATCAACCCACTGGGACTCATGATAACCGACCCAATTTACGAGGGCCTAGACCCCAGCAGTCAAACGCAAATGCACAACTACATTTTCAAGGACCTTTACCTCCTTTTCCATGTAAATATTGTACTAAAATTAACATCCCTAACGCGTTTCATTGGCATAGAGAATGCCCTTTCAAGCAGGAACAACCGACTCATACCACAGAAGAGTCCACAGTAGGAAACAGTACGACAGAAGGTGTAAATAACACATATTGACAGTTTGCCGCGACCGGTCGCATAATTCAAAAGAAGGGTACCCAAAGAAAGAATCAGCAAACAAGTCAAAGTGTTAAAAAACCAAATTCGTACTATAACCCTATTCCTTTAATTTTCGACACAGGCAGCAGTTTAAGTATTCTTCCTCAACATTTTGTTCAGAAATATGGACTTCCCACAAAAAATATCTCGCCAATAAATGTTGTACAAACACAAGGGATGTTGAAGATTACCAAAAAATGTTCCCTGTTATTACAAATAGGTAATATTACAAAAATATTGATATGTTTATTTTGAATAATAACTTACCATATGCTCTCCTTAGCTTAGATCATTGTGGACTATTTGAATTAACTTTTGATTGTGCTAAAAAATGTGTAACACAAAATAACAATATTCTACCATTGTTAAAAAATGTACCAAGTTGCTCTCAAACCTTACATTTAATTCCTGAAAGTGAAAATACAATTAGAAGTGAAAATGTTAATGTTCAATCAAATAATAGGGTAGAGAAGATAGAGTACACTCCTGCCACTGAAGAAAATCACGTAACTCCTCAGTCTGCTAGAGAAGGAAAACTTCCTACTTTATTATCAAAATATGTCAAAATTTTTGCTAAATCAAAATATGACGTTGGAAGAATTCGTATGGAACCCCAGAGAATTTATTTAAATTCTGATTTACCTATTTCACTCAGAGCATATAGAACTTCCCCTAAGGAAGAAGAAGAAATTAAAACCCAAATTCAAAATTTATTACAGGCAGGTATAATAAAAGAAAGTTGTTCCCCTTATTCGGCACCTGTAACCCTGGTGTATAAGAAGGAAGAAAGAGTCGTTTATGTGTTGACTTCCGTAAACTTAATTCGATAACAAAAACCGATGCTGAACCACTTCCCCGAATAGATACTTTATTAGATAAATTAGCTAAAGCAAAATTCTTTTCCACCCTCGACTTGGCAAGTGGATATTGGCACATTCCTATCCACCCAAGAGATACTGAAAAATTGGCCTTTGCTACAACTTTTGGATTATATGAATGGAAATACCTGCCCTTTGGCCTCAAGAATGCCCCCGCTATCTTCAATCGAACAATTAGAAGAATCTTAAATAAATACAAAATAGATTTTGCATGTAATTATTTTGATGATATTATTGTATTTTCACAGTCAGAAGAAGAACATTTCAAGCACTTAGAGCAACTTTTTGAAATCTGTGTTAAAGAAAACTTAAAATTAAAATTATCAAAATGTAATTTTGCCAAAACAAAAATTAAATTTCTAGGATATGAAATTACTAATGGACTTATTACGCCTGATAATCCCAATATTGAGGTCATAAAAAATTTGAAACCACCAAAAAATGTCAAGGAATTACAGAGAGTTTTGGGATCCGTAAATGTCTATGCTAGATTTATTCCACAATATGCAAAAACTAGAGCTCCATTAAATAATTTGCTAAAGAAAAATGTCCCCTATGTTTGGGACCAAAAATGCGAAAATTCCTTCCAAAAATTAAAAAATGCTCTAATAAGTAAACCCATTTTAAGACTATATGATCCCAAAAGTCCCTGTCATTTATTTGTTGATGCCTCGAGTCATGGTGTGGGATGTGTTGTTAAGCAGGCAGATGAGAATGGCAATTTACATCCAGTGGCATATCATTCTAGAAACTTACGTAATTATGAAAAAAATTATGCCATTACTGAATTAGAATGTTTAGCAATCATTGATGCTTTAGATAAATTTTATCATTATTTGCACAGTCAAAAATTTGTCATACATACAGATCATGCGGCTCTCACTTGGCTAAAAAATGTTAAAAATTTAAGAGGAAGATTATTCCGCTGGTCCCTTAAACTTAGTATGTTTGACTACCAAATTCAATATCAAAAAGGTTCAACTAATATTGAAGCTGATATGTTATCCCGATTGCCTGTTTTAGAAAATGTGTCACACCATGTACACCTCCTTGACTTAAATGAAATTAAAGACAATCAGAAAAAAGAAAATATAATTATTAATGGTAAGAAAATTATTGAAATTGATGATGTAAATGTAATTAAAAAGAAAGGTTTGTATAAGATAATAGTCCCTATGTCATTAAGATTATCCCTACTAGAGAAAACCCACACTCAATTTGGACATCCTGGAATTTATAAAATGGTAAATTTAATTACACCCCAGTATTATTGGCCTAATATTAATAAAGATATTGAAAGTTTTGTGAAACATTGTCATATTTGTCAATTAAACAAAAAATGTAAACAAAAAAGATTTGGCTCGTTACAAGAAGTACCACCAACAGATAAACCTTTTGAATGTTTGTCTTTGGACACTGTTGGTGGACTTAATAATTATAATTCTACAAAAAAGTATTTGCATTTGGTCGTGGACCATGCAACCCGTTATGTGTGGGGATTTCCATCAAAAAGCGTTACCACTGAAACTTATACAAACTTTTTAAAACAATTATTTCAAATTCAAGTGCCTAAAAAATTGTTAACTGACAGAAATGCAGCATTCACTTCATCCCGTTTTAAAAAATTTCTTCGAAATTATTATGTTAAACATCTATTAACAAGTAGCCATCATCCCGAGTGCAACGGGAAAGTCGAGCGGCTCAATCAGACTATTGTTACGCGTTTAAAGTGTAAAGTTAATTCTTCTTCAAGCAAAATTCCCTGGACTAAATTACTTGAAGTCTTAAATCAGTATAACTCAACACCTCATTCAGTAACTCAGTTTCCACCTAAATATTTATTATTAGGAGAATTACCATATGACCCCTTATTGGCAAGTAATAATTACTATCCTTCAGTTGATGAAGCTAGAAAAATAGCAAAAGAAAAAACAATACAATATCATAATAAAAACAAAGTCAGATACGATGCTCGATTTCTCCCAGTGGAATTTAAAGTTGGAGATGAAGTGATTTATGAGGAATTTCAATATCCAAACACGCGTAAATTGAGTTCACCTTATTCAGGCCCATATAAAATCTTAAGACAATTATCTAACGTTAATTTTGAGATAGACAAACCCAGCCTTCATTTTTAGAGAAAATCAGAAATTGTCCATTCATCTAAGTTAAGATACTATAATAATCCTAAAAATTTCAAATTAAGTCATGAATAAATTAGTTAGGTATCAGCTTCCAGTCCCAAGTTTTTTTTTTTTTTTTTTTTTTGCTTTCCTATTTCCCCATACACGTTGGATGAGGATCCTAGCTGAGTTAAAGAAATCGGAGGAATGTTGGGAGACATATCTTCCATTCTTTGACTTAGTGGCACTAGCGTGCCCTTAACTTTTCTTTTTTACAAATATACCTTTTTGGTTTATTTAAATTTTTTCTTAAATATCATGTAGATGGTTTTGTGAAATGAGGATCCTCCGCTCCTAAGCCCCCTTTCTATAAGCAGCCTGTTTTCTCATGGTCTCCTGATCTTCACCATTGTGATATGTTCGGAGAACACGGGAAAACTGATTTGTTTCCCTCTCTGTAGAAGCTAGCCAGTTTCCACCTTTATCCCAAATTACTTTTGGAAAGGCTTGACATTCTCAGAGTTTCAAGGGTTAATGTACCCACCATATAATTTTTGTGGATTGCCAAACTTGAAGTTTATAGCAGTCTGTAATACTTTGAAAACAAATAATTACTCAAACAAAGTAATTAACTTGGTATTAGGTGTAAATAATTTGTAAAAAATTTTTGCTATTATTAATATTATTATTGTTTGTATCTTTAGTAAGTATTTTTATATAATTGTTTGAAAATGTATTTTACATTAACCAGGAAAAAGTGTCAATGATCTGAAATGATACAAATGTATGTATGGTGCCATTTTTTCAAATATATGGACAGTAGAGAAAACTGCAAGTTCCGTATATTTCTTTTAAAAAATAGATTCCTTGCAGATGTGTAATATCTTGTTCAACGTCATTATATTTTTATGTAATTTTAAAGACTCTGTGCAAAACCAAAGGACTTCTTCGCCAAAGAAATGAACTATTTTGCCTACTGATCAGTTACAAAACTTATTTACAGGACCTTGTTATAATGGTTCATTATATATGAACACAAAACTATTATAAAACTATAGGCGTCACCAACTAGTTGGGAGCAAGAAATTTCTGCTTTAATATTTTCTGCTTTATATAATATTGTATACGAGTGCTACATTATGTTTTATTTTATATTTTTATATTACTCCTATGAAAATATTGTATGTATAGGGTTGAGCACGTGGAACGTGCAGTTCTACAGAAAGAAAAAAAAAAAATCGATAAACGGGACTAAATTAATAATTAAAGGGAAAATATACGCACTTCTCCTTCTACACAATAAGACAGACCATCTTTTCCTGGACTATCTGCCACCTCGGAATGAGTTCCCATGGACTTGCAGGCAAGCCCAGGGGAACGTTGTCTTGGAGGGGGGGGGATATGAAAGGATAAAGAGAGGTAAATTTTTAAATTATTATTTTATTATTTTAAATTAATAGTGAGCAATAATTTAAAGAAAATCCCATTAGAAAGTTTTAACTTAAAATTAATTCTAAAGTTTCCCCTGTAAAGTAAGTTTTAGTACAATGCGTGAGCATAACGCAAAAGTCATAAAAGAGAACCAACTTTAAGACAAGAAAGTGATGAATAAGTGCAATCTGCAGCTTTTTGTGGTTTGGAGCTGCATAGTAATTAATCCCAGTTATCTGGACCTCAGCTAATCTGTCAATCATTAAGTTAATATCCAATCAGCATAGGAAGGAGTGGTGTGATTTCCTGCCTAAAATGCCAGTATTTAAGTGAAAACACGGGCAGAGGAGCTCTTCTCTTCTGGTGTGCTCTTGCTTAGTAAACTTACGTCAAATAACGCCCCGAGAGGGGTCACGTGATCGCATTCGGCTGCACTGCACTGCATCCATTTGCTCAACTCACAATCATGGACTGTACCTTATATGTTCCAGATGGATAAATAAAAACATGTGCTGCAAATTTGGAGTTATTACTGAGTGCCAGCCTCTTTCCTTCATAGCTATTATGTGACTCAAGTAAGGGAATTCGTCACATATATAATGATGATGATCTACTAAGCATAGTAGAAGCCAAGCAACAGATACAAGATCACTAAAACACCAATGACCAATAAGATTAAAAATTTCTTTGAGAAGTTCAGAAAAATGAAAAAAAAAATTTCAGGGGATGAAATACACAAATTTAAAGAATCCAGATTTATTAATTAACAGCCTGCAAAACAAACAAATCAATAAATTAACACAACAAATATTAACTTAAAACCATAAACTATATCAAAATTTATGAAAAAATAATTTAAGAAACTTAAGAAAGGAAGGAAGGGGGCAGGCGGCAAGACTTGCGACTTGCCTGTGGGGTTAAACTAGTTTCACGCCGGCAACACTCTCTCAGCCTGCAGGGGCCGCTTTACAATTTTCGCGGCCCTAGTCAAAGGATTTTTGGCGGCCCCTCTCTAATAGACATTACGCCAAGACAGCTTATTAAAAGTGACCCCAAATAAATTTCTTATGACTCTGATTTCTAACCCCCCTTCATACGAAAAAAAAAAAAAAAAAAAATTCTTCTGATTATAAATTACTATATTAAGACTCAATTTATTCTAATGATGTAAGTGAATATAAATTTAAATAACACTCGATTTTTTTTTTTTTTTTTTTGTAAAAATTGAGTTGGACCTGGTATATTTATGAATAAGCAAAATAAGTAGGTAGAATCAAAATTTCAACTTTTCCACATGATCATGCTAAAGATTCAATTGAAAAACGCGTTAAAATTTTTGCCTATACAATTCGCTATTCTGTAAATGACTTCACACGGAGTGACACATCACAAGCTTTTTTGGTGGAATTTTTAAGTGAAAATAATTACAATGGAATGCAAAAGAAATTTTTTTCATGGTCTAAAAAGGGAAATGGGAAGCACGTCATTTCTATTACCCTTATTACAACCACATTGCCAACCATTATAATAATCGCGATCAGATTGCAGCATCTCATCACAAAATGGAGAGTGAATCTGTTGATACATTTTTATTACCGAAAAAGAAATACACTGTGAATAATAATAATAATAATTAAATATTACTGCCATTTCTTTTTAATTAATTCTTATTTTTATTATAATTTTAATCCTTCCACTATAAATGATTTATTTTCAGTTGTACATTAAATCAGATGGTAACAAGAATTAATTATAATCTTTAAACTGGAACGAAAAATCAATTGGTTTGCATAGACTATTAACACTTTCCAACTATTTGTATTTGTTGCATCGTTTAACCTTCAATGTACTTTTGCCTACACGATCACACAACGAACAAAAATCAGACAGATAGATTAACTGAATTCATAATCATTCTGAAACATTGTTGGAAAGTTTTTAAAAACTGTTAACACAAACGGAAATGGAGTTCCAGCAATTTCCAATTGTTGTTCTTAATGTACCTGAATATTTTAGTGTGATCCTGTAAAATTTAATGCTAAAGATATCATATTCTGTAAAAAACATTTTCTTAACCACATGAATAATAAATGTAAATTTTAATACAATTTGCTTAGTACAAAGTTTTTTATGATTTAGAAAAATGCATCTCAGAGAGACCAATGCATGCCATTATTGATGTCCCTGTACACAAGCCAGTTGTGCTATTCCTACTATTTTAAATAAATTATATTCCATAGAGAACTTGTTTAACATAATAGTTTGAAGAAATTCTGAAGGTATTTATGAATGCTAGAGTTCGGATAGACAACCGGAAAGGCAGACTAATCGAATTCATGGTCACTCTCAAACACTGTTGAAAATATTTAAAATGCTTAATTAAAATGGAAGTACTAATCCAACAATTTCCAATTATAACCCTCAATGTATCTGAATATTTTTCTGTGGCCATGTAAATCTCAATGCTAATCACACTATGTTCAATAATTATCCTTTTTATTTTATTTGTATGTGTGTGTGTGTATATGAATAGTAACTGTCAATTTCATTATGATTTGCGCAAAATAAAGGTATTAAAACACGGTTTATAGATATACCTCTCATAGAATGCAACACGTTGGAATTCTTTCAGATGTTATATACACAAACCAAGGTAGTATTTACCGCCATTAATTATATTGGTATGTGAGATATTCCCTATTTTTAATAAGAAACATTCCATAGTGAACTATGGTCTAATGGAACTAATAAGATATATATCAGTTTCAAAGAATTATATGAACATTTACGGAAGTTAAAGGGCGAATAAACAAACAAGGCTGAAATAAGAAAAAAATTTCATAGGCGGTTCAGGCTTTAGTATATAATACTGAGTGTTGAAAATGATATATAACTCAAAAAGTTTCTACAAATTTGCAAAATATTGGGGTAAAGGGGTGCTTGACTATGCCCGGCCTTCAGACAAACTGAAGTCATAAACATTTTTAAATTTTGTTGAAAAGTGTTAAAAATGCTTCTCTGTTTACTTATTGAGTTATCTTGAAACTTTCCCTTATTGTAAATGTGAAGTAAAATTTTCACAAATTCATATATTTATCAGATGAAATTTTGTGTTGGCTTTTATTAGTTCCAAACTAATCATTTTTCAAGCACATATCGTGTATTTATGCCTTTTCATCCATAAACGCACAACATAATAAGACATTCTTATTTAGATATGATTATGATGATACAAATCGAAATAGCGTTTACTTTTTCCGTATGAAAGTTAGCCTTTTGCAAAAAACGCTGTCTAAGTCAACACTTTAACAGGGTTCATACTCATATATGGGAAAAAAATTCCCTGAGTTTTCCCTGAGTTCACAGACAATTTTCAACATAATATTAGCGACATATTACAAGAAACGCTCCTCTAAACAGGACAAAATACACAGCTACTTCCACTGTATGGCGTCATATTACAGTCGACCATGATAGAAATTTAGGTAGAAATCATTGTTTACAAGCGTATTTTCACAATATTTAATCAATTGAATTCTGATATGAAGCTAAAAAAGAAAAATCTTACTTGAGAGAAAGAAAATATTTGTTTTTCCAGGTTTTATAACTGATTTTCCCTGATTTTTAATGAAAATTTTAATTTTCCCTGACTTTTCCCTGACTTTTTTCAACAAATTTCAAATTCCCTGAGTATTCCCTGTTTTCCAGGTATTCCCTGATGAGTATGAACCCTGTTTAAACATATTTTCTAGACACAATAGTCGAGAAAAGGTCATCCTTATATAATTCACTCTTATTCACTTTTTAATATTAATTTGTATACTTTGCGTATTTTTATCAAGACTTTCTGAAATCTGAATTATTTTCAAACTTATTTATAAAGCTACTTTTTTACAAATGTATAAAACTTAGATACGCTTTATTTAGATACGTAGAAATTGAATAGTGTTTTCTATCTTCTTATTTTTAGTTAAATTGTTTAGTTAACTATAAATGAATTTTATATAAGGAGCAGGAATTTGAAGTTGGATGAGTTTAAAAAATAAGACCACTATATGAAACTTTGACAAAGGTGAAAAAAAGTCAACTTTTTCAGATTTAATAAAACTATTGTGAATGAATTCTGTGACTTTAAAGATCTGGTGGGTGGTGGAAAGCTTAGGTCTAAAACCAAATAATTCGGTTTGCAATTGTTCCTCTACCTCTTTACCGTCTAATATGAAAAAGATCTAGTCTACATTCATATATACAATTCAAAGCATACGTTTATTAAAAAACAATATTTTATTACCTTATGGTGTTTTTACACAAAGTTAAATCCTTAAAGGAGGTTACTTTTAATTTACAATTGAATATACACGTATGTCTTAACAGAGAAAAAAAAAAAAAAATCACAGATTGGTTTGTGATTTTCGTTTTTTTTTCTTTTTCCTTCCATCCTTTCTTTCTGTTTCTTTTCTTTTCTTTTCCCCCACAGTATTCAATTTTTTTGGCGGCCCTGCTATTTTGGCAGTCCAAAGCGACCGCTTAGATTCGCCTAATGGTAAAGTGGGCCCTGCCAGCCTGCCAAGACCAGAATAGGAGTCATATGGATTTAAAAAAGCAAAATTTCAAAGCAGATGAATAACAATGAAACCACCAAGCAACAATGAAATTCACTGATTCATTACAATGTGTTTAACAGTATGATTAGAATTTTAAGAATAGTTGACAACTCAAAAAAGAAGAAACTGAAATTTTAATGGAAAAAGAAAGTTTGCATAGTAATACAAAGTAAATGCAACAAGCCTTGTTTTTTTTTTTTTTTTTTTTTTTAATTTTAATTTCACAATCCCACCCAACCATCCAGCCTTACAACACCACCCCACCTCCGTAATTAAACATCTGCCCACCGAACCACCACTTTTTTATTGTCTTTTAATATTTTATAATTTTTTTGTTAATATACACTAAACTGTACACCTTTATATATTTATATATATATATATATATATATATATGTACTGACAGACATGGTTAAAGATACAAAATACAAAGTTTTTAGAAAAAACCATTTTAGCAGTGGCTGTGATCAGTTTATTAATATTCTTGTTTTTAAACTTCGCAGAGCATAAATTATTAATTTGAAATAAATGGTTAATGATGATGTTTCTAAATACCGAATTCTCAGACAGAAGCAATGTTACACAGAAATTGGAAATAATTGTTTTAGTCAAAAAATTGATGATCAAGAGATAATTTTTGCAAGATATGATAATAAAATACATTTTTGGCAGGATTTTTTTTAATTGATAAATTTGTTAATAAAAGGTTTCATAAATTTAGACTTAGCAAAACGTATCTTTTGTATTTTGCAAATGTTCATATCTCTTGTGACATTGGAAACCCTCTTGTTCAGAGGAAAGCAGGGCCACAGACACAGATAATGAATAATCATAGAAATAATAAGTACAAAACTTTGAATAAACACTATAAAATGCAAGAAACTCTCAACAATTGTTTCGTGTGAAAAGAAAACATGACCTTTTGTCAGGCAAACAAACTAGGCATGAGTGCTGCAATCAATTTTTTGTACATTGCCGCTTTGCTTGCAGCACTTGTGCCTACTTTGTTTGCTTGACAAAGGGTCGTGTTTTTTTTCCGACATGAAACAACTATTGAGAGTTTTTTGCATTTTATTGGTTTTATTCAAAGTTTTGTACTCATTATTTTAAAACTCCAATTCTGTGGTCTTTTTTATTATAATCACAGCAGTAATTTTCTTTTAGAATAGAGATATTCAAAATAAGGGATAAGTAACTACAGGGATACTGAAAATTTAAAATAGTAATAGTTAAATTATAAATGAGTCAAATTAACATATTTACATACAGCATTTCACTAAAGCGCATAAAACAAATTATTTCAAAAAATGCAATTGAAAGGAACTACACTAAATAATGAAATGTTCACATAAGTATACTTACTTTTATTAAGAACTGTCCTGATGAACTTTGTGGATTTTTATAAGCATAATAAATCCAGATTGACACAGCAGTCACAATTGCCAAAAATACAAGTATTGTAGAGATTGCTCCAGCATTTATATTTCTGCCACTTTCATTTGTTTCTTCTAGTTAAAAAAAAAAAAAAAAAAAAAAAAGTTTCATAGTTTTGTATGTAAGGTAAATTTTTGTGAAAAGGATATTTCTTAGGTATCTTAAGTAAAACTGTTTAAATATACTATAAAACCAGCTTATTCAAACCCAAAATGATGAAATGAATACAAGAAAAAACCAATAGATTATTACAAAACGGAAAATGCACGGATAATATTCTCGCCAAAATCATAAACCATGCACCTAATACTGCCCCCCGTATGTTTGGAAAATATAAAAATCCCCCCCCCAAAATTTTGCCCAATTGTAAATAAAAGAGAAAGTCCTACATATTCACTTGAATTATATATGAAAAATATCTATTGTAATTTACTCCCCCTGTCTAATAACAGTTTAAATTCTACAGAAGACTTCACAAACAAAATTAGATTAAGTAGAATAACCCAAAATGACAGATTTTTAAGTTTTGATGTTATAAACCTTTTTCCATCTATAGACATAAATGAAATCAAAAATATAATTAATGAAAAAATAAAAGAAAAATACAACAACGACAAAATTATCACAACACTAATTGCAGCCAAATAACTTAATTCTAAATGAAAACTACTTTAAATTCAATAACCAGTACTATAAATAAATTAAAGGGGTACCCAGTGGGATCGTCTATATCTGGTATCCTCACAGAATTAAAACTACGAATATTTGAAAACACAATCCATAATCAATTTAAAGATAAAAAAATTTTGGGTCCGTTATGTTAATGTGTTTGCCAATGTTGACAATAAATGTGAAACAGATGAATTATTGAAAGAAATCAATGAAACTGATAAAAATATACAGTTCACTTATGAATCGGAAGAAAATTGCTGTATTAACTATCTAGATGTCAGGAAAAATGATACAGTATAGAAACTACTGTCCATAGAAAACCTAATAACAGTAACGAAATAAACAGTAAAACTCCTTACAAATATAAAATAAATGCCCTGCAGTCATATATCAATAGAGCCACAATGGTTTGTTCAAATGAAACTTTACTTAAAAATGAACTTAAAGAAACTTACGAAATTGCGGACCAAGCAGGTTATAATAAAAAATCTATATAAATAAAATCTATAAAAAAAAAAAAAAAGAATTAAAAGCTTAAATAAAATTAATAAAGCACAAAAAATAAATAAAAAATATACAACAGCAATCCCTTACAATAAAGATTTATCAATTAAAATAAAAAATGATGGTGCTAATTTGAATGTAAATATACCCACGGCGCGAAATTTCCACTCGCCAGCGGCGAGTGAAATTTTTACTATGGCAAGTAAAAGTTTGGTCTAGTTATAGATAGAATTCTTACTCTATACGGTGACGGAAAACATTCTTTTTATAGATTTAAATATGGCAAAATCTTGCCATCTTATAACCTCATATTTAATCACAGACTGGGAAAGGAAAAATGCTTAGTGCATGCATAAAAGTTTTAATCTCTTCTGCAGTTTCGTTTTCCCATTGTGATTTCTCCAAGCAGAGTGAGAATAGACGATCAGTGAATCTCTTTGCCAGTCGTCCACTATCCGAGAAAAGAGAAATGCGAAAGTTTGCCTATGCGATATTGGCGTATGAAAATGAACCCGAGCCCTTTTAAAGATACTGCCTATGTTTATTTTGTTGAATAATGATCAAAAAACAGTTCACATTTCCCAGTTTTTTACTGAAACTCCAATGATTTGCGCTTGTAAAGATTTGTAGGCATGTAAGCAACGATTTTGACGAAAAAATTATTCCGAAATAGCTATTTCAAATGACAAGAATGAACAAGTTATACACATCGACATTCCGTCTGATTACAAAAATAAAATGGACGGAAAAGACATTTCTGATGTAAAAAGTTAAATAAATAGATAAATAAGAAAGCGTAATCTTTCACAATAAAACGATTTTCACGGGATATTGTTTAACAAAGAGGATTTTTTTTTTTTTTTTGTCTTTAATGACTCTTTCCATTTATATTGTTAGGCATTTTAATCTTTTTCAAATTTCAAATACAATACATTATAAAGATTTTTGAGTATAGATGATTATGAGACATGATGATAAACGACACACTTTTAATATATATATTTTTAAACATATTTGTAAAAGCATTTCAAATAGTTAGGGAAAAGAAAAAAAAACCTAAAATGCGCAAAACAAACAAAAAAATGACAACTATATTTTGTGGCAAGTAAAACTTTTTTTCGGCGAGTGCAATCCGAGTTGAAATTTCGGGCCCTGATATACCCATTAAACCAAATAATATTTTTCAATATATATGTAATGATAAAGACCCCATCGATGCCTTACAAACCACAGATATCTATGAAATACAATATAAAAATGAAAATAACGACCTCTGATATTATATTGGTAAGACTAAAAGAAAAATAATCAATAGAATAAAAGAACATAAGAATGACATCAAATATATAAAATAACCACAGCACTAACCAAAACGAACCGTGAACAAAACATAAATATTGATTTTGAAAACGCTAAGAAACTAGCTAATTATAACAATTATAAATATGCCGCAATCCGTGAAATAGTAGAAATCACAGCCAACGAGCAATCTTGCAACAATCGCCAAGTGAACAAACAAATTGATGAAAGATGGCGCAATATATTAAAAGAAAAAAGCAGAACACAAGCAGTCCCTTCTGATGATGGTCGGGTACTCGACCAAATGGACCATGAGTGAAAATAAAGTAGGCTTATTTTAATTAATTTAAATGTAAAGTATTTTCCTCATCTACTATTTGTAAAGAAATGAATAAAGTCACTCCTGACATGGGTTCAGTGAAGTAGTGGATGTAGTTTGTATCTTTTGCAGAATACCTATGAACTACATCTATTACTTCAATAAACAAGTGCCAGGGGCAATTTTTAATAATTTTATCAAATGCTACCAAAACAGCTGTCAGCTTTTCAATTTTTTCTCTTTAGCATTCAAGACATTCAAGATTTCCTTGGTTTTAATAATCCAGTGCCACATCTCCTTCTAACATATTGTAAAGCTTAAACGGGCTTTGTGTTTTATTGGTCTTTTGCTTTAATTCTTGCTAAACAACCTAGTCTATGAGTGTGAAGCTTCAAATGATGAGAAGGTGGGTCAGCATTAATTTGAGCTATTTTCTGGTATTAATTATTTCATCATGTGTAAATTGATTATTTCTACTGGTTACATGCGAAAAAGTTTCACGTCCTCAATCGTCTGAACTTTCTGCTACAGTGCAAGAGACACTGTGTCCTCCCTAAATTCATTCAACTGAAATGCAATATTTCTGGTTCTAATTTTGTGAACAAAGCAGTACTCAGGACTCATTTCAGTATTCTCCGTGAAGTTATACATAAACTCATGTTAACATCACCGAGATTGAAAAAGACTTATTCTCTCTTAATTTAAAGTTAGCTTTCAAACTTCCCAATTTTACGCTGATCGATTTTAACTCCTGGATTCATCGTAATAATTTCTCTCATATACATTCAATTAAGAGCGGACAATACCTAATCTCGGCGACAGCTATGGCCCATGTTAGTCTATAGGAAAATTTACTTGCATAATTACTCAATACCAAATGCATTTTTTTTTTTTTTTTTAATTCGTTTTCACTCTAAGAAAATTCACAATCGTTAAATTACTACTCTTTTTTGAAAAAATTGATTTTTTAAAATTTTTATACATTATTTTTGAGTTCAAAAATGCGAATTTTCACAAATTGCATTTTTCTCATATTTTAACTGCAAAATGAAATACTAAAAATTTAAAAAATCAATTTTTGGAAAATGAGTACTAGTTTAACTATTCTGAATGTGAAAACGGAATTTAAAAAAATGCACTTGATAATGAGTAATTATGGAAACAAATTTTCTCATAGAGTAACATGGGCCACAGCTGTCGGGGAGATTAGGTATTGTCCGCTCTTAAATTACATGATAAATTCTCCAACCTTTGTAGTTCAAAGAGACCTCAGTTCTAAAAACCTTCCTAATGCTACAGTCACTTGCAAAAATTTAAGGCCACTCACAGAAAAATCAGATTTAATGGAATTCCACAAAAATAACATACATATTTTACATATAAAAGAGCAAATTAAAGCGAGACATCTAGAATCTACTGTGTATGAGCAAAAAGAACTAATTTACTGAAATAGAGAAAAACATCTAATTTATTTCAGATTGTTTTGTGATAACTCAAAATTTTACTTAACAAAACAGCAAACATAAATGGAAAGTAAACAAGCAAATTTAAATGCATATTTTCATACATATGAGAAATTTCAAATTGGTATAAAAATTAAACTTTTGGATCATTACTTAACTTCAAGAGCAACCAAAATGCTTATTGAAACATGATTTCATTTATAGTGTTCATTTCAAAAACATCCTTCAGACTCATGATTTTTTAATCATCTCCATATCAAAAAGTGCAGCTTCCTTAAAATTTCAACTTAGGTACTTTTAAGGTATGGGGGAAAAGAATCATAATTTATGACATACATATTATATAAAAAACAATACAATAAGAAAACAAAATGTTTGTCATTTCTATATATTAAAGGTCAACCTTTTACCTGAGTTCAAAAATTATGGACCTTTCGGATTCATTCATTCGTGTTAAGGTTGCATATCAGTCAGATCCTCCCCTTTCTCCTTTCCCACGTTTTTCTGAGGGATTTTTTGTTGTTTCGTATTATAAGAATATCTCATTCAAAAATGAAGTTTTTTGAAATCTGATTTTTTAATATTACTCTTTGAATATGCCACCTTTTAGCTTAGTGAGCATTTTTTTTTTTTTTATTAATTTAAATTTTTTATTTTATTAAGTAAATTTAAGACTAAGTTTGGATCTCTAAACTCAATATTTATATTTTCCAAAAAATGTGACATAGTCAAAGAGTGATAAACAAAAAACAGAATTTGAAAATTTTCATTTTTGGATGAGATATTCTTATAAAATAAAGCAATGAAAATCCCATTGAATAGCATGGGAAGAAAGAAAGAGGAAATCTGATTGATGTACAGCCTTAAATGCATCAGAACATAGTATTAACCCATCAACGTAATAGCAATAAAATGCACTAAAAAACTGGTGGTAAGAAGTAAACTTTGTAAACAAGCATCATAAATTACAAAATAACAAGGATTTTGCACTTTAAAAAATAGCCCGAACCTTCACCAAGAAAAAAAAAACTAAGCATCAAAGCTTACAACACAGTTTTTATTTATTACTTATCTAGCAATCACAGCAAAATGCAGTGGTAGGTACAAACTGAGTTAGGGTTTAGATCACTTAATTTGGATAGTTTAAATGGCATTATATATTATATAGTATAATAGCTGCAATTTTCAGGAAATTTAGGACAACTTATCACATTTAAGGCTATTTCAGAATTTCTCTTTTTTTTTTAGTTTTTAGGAATTTTAGTAATTATGGGCTTTAATTGTCTCAATGTTTAAGGCTGAAATAAGTTATTCATTAGTTTATTTGATGCTTCTCCTTTTGGTTAAACTTACTTCAAGAACAAGTGTTAAAATTTACATTGCAGTATATGAATAATTAGTTTATTAATGAAAAAAAAAAAAGAAAAAATAACTAATACCATCAGTAAGATTAACTTCAATTAAATTTATATACTTTAAAATGAGTTTTAAAACACAAGATTTTCCTTAAAAGAACAAAGTTGAATTTAAAATTGATGGTTAACCAAAGTTCAACCAGGCATGACTTTAGAGATATTATATATAATAAAGAGACATTACAATCACACTAGTGGTGATAAACGGCCTGTGAAGATGTGATGGGGCAGGGGAGAGGGGGCTAATCATATTACAGAATTTTTTTACTTTGATATTTGCTATACCAGTAGTGGTGTGTTCAAAATAAATGTCAAGTAAATCATTTGTGGGTTTCATCATATTAACTTAAATTAAAAATGTAATCAACCTCTCTAATGCAATTGTGTTAATTTGTTTCTTAAAATTAATTTATAAATTTGATAAATTATAAATAACTGAAAGTGAACTATTAAAAATGTCAAGTAAAACTGTCAATTAAAATTGCCCCCCCCCCCTCCCTCCCTAAGTTGTTAACACTGCCACTGTTAAGTCAAAATTAATAATAGTTGAAATCAAGATTACATAAAGCTTATTCAAGACAGGATAAATCCAAAGTAGTAAATATTTTGTATTTGATTTGAACACAATTTGTTTTTGAAGGTGAAACTTAATAGCTTAAAAAAAAAAAAAAAAAAAAAAAAAAAAATCTCAACAGTATTACAATAGTTTACATTGCATGACTATATAGAAACTTAACAAAATATTTACCATGAATTAAATGAGCTGCAGCTTCATTGCTTTCAAACACTTCATTAGATTTTGTACTTATATTTACATCATATGTAGGTTTAGAAGCTGTTGGTTTGTCTGATGGAATCTTCATAATTTTGTAAGTAGCAGTTTCTATTTCACTTTCCACTGCAAAAAAAAAAAGTAAGTATCAATATCATATGTTTGAACAGTCATTCTAAATTTGTTCTATGTGTTATTTAAAATTAACAGAATAGTTAGTTAAAAGAGTCACTTTAACTCCATGATTTTTGCCTTTGTTTTTCCAGATGCATTTTAAGAAAATCCTAATCCAGTAACATAGTGATTACTGGGGTACACTAAAACAGACTATTTTGAAAGTGGTACGTTGACTCAGATATTTGACTTTAACCATTGCCATGAAATTGCCATTCCTGTAGAATTGTTGAAATTTTACGATTCCTTAACAGTCGCAGGTTTTTAGGTAACATAGCATGCCTGATTTTTTCTAATTTAAAGAATTACTGTATATTTGAATTCTAAAATATCTCATAATCATATAAGATTATAGTAAAATCAATATGTATTTTATTATTAAGAATTTACATAATCTAACTGTAGACGGATGGAAATTCACTCTATCATGATGGGAGAAGATAAATATATAAATATAGCAACATTTAAGAACATTAGAAGTTTTTTAAGGGGTCAGGTAGTTTTGAAAGGCGGAAATATAAAAAAATTATGATTATTTTTCTAATAACTAGGAAAAATAATTACTTTTAAAACTTGTAATTTTTAACAAGTGTTAAGAAAGGTTTTATCTTTCTATTACAGCTGTTGGAATATTTGTACATTTTTAATTTATTTTTTTCTTTAAAATGTCAGAGCTAATTTTTTTTTTTTTTTTTTTTTTTTGGGGGGGGGGGGGGGTCAATATAAGCTTTGTGCGTAGGATTATATACAAATGATATATATGAACCTAAAAATTGTGCACATGGAAAAATACCTTATAATTAAAATAATGAACAATAATTTTGTAGAAAAGATCCATTCTTTTGAAAAAATATAATTACTATTAAAAATATTAAACTTTTTTGGCATAATTATGCTTGTAATTACAAAACTTTTAATGTTAAAAAACTAAATGTTTGTCATTTCATTAAATATCTCATGTAAAAGGCAGTTAAAAACTTTCATTAAATTCTGGTTAAACCATCATGGGAATATCGTGTGCGCACAAGATTATACATCAACAAAAAATTTGCTCTGACTTTTGTATTAAAAAAAAATAAATAAAAAATAAATTAAATTTAAAATTATTTTAATGGCTGTGATTGAAAGATAAAACCTTAACATCAGCTTAAATTTACAAGTTTTTAAAGTATGTTTTCAATAATTGTAAATCAAGTTATGGTCATCTTTTTCTGATATTATCTCCTTTCAAAAAAGGAAAACAACAAAAATACAAGGTATGCAAATGATTTTTTAATTATAATACACTTTAATTAATATCTACTTTAAATTAAATGAACTAATTACCATATTAGATACTTTTCTTATTTGTTGATGGGAAAAAAGTATAAGGTCGTTGAATTTTTTGGATGGACATGCAAATTTTAAGAGCATAAAATCTAATAACTACAATAATTATGTGAATTGAGTAAATTAATTATGAATTTAGGAAAATTATTAAAATTTGTTTTGTTCATTAATATGGCAAGTAAAATTTATGAAATTAGATAAAGCTTTCAATAAAATCATTTGAAAATATCTATTTGAGTGAAGAAAAAAATTTATTTATTTATTTATTTTTTTTTTTTTTTTACAGCTGTGCATAAATAAATACCTATGCATAAATGAAAAAAAAAAAAATGCATATGTCACTTATGCATATGTGATAACCTATATATTATGCATATAAACACAAACAGATTTTTCTCCCCTTTCTTTTCTTCCCAGATTTTTCTCCCCTCTGTCTTTTCTAGAATCAGTTAATGTGTTTTGTACAATCATCTGTGGTTGTATGTATTTTTAAGTGTTGATATTATTATGAATCAGAAATATTTTACTATAGATTTGAGAACAAATTTTAACAATGCAACATTTTAATATCATTTCACTCAATACATATTTCACAGCTTTGAATTTGATTTCATTAATTTCAAAAAACTATATTCTTCAAAATCTTTTTTTTTTTTTTTTTTTTAAACATATTACATATAGGATGAAACAAGTGAGTAAATAAAAAAATATCCTTGATAATGAATTTTTTTTTTTAACCGCAGAAATAGAAAAGTTTAAAAATAGTTAATACATTCAAGATGCTTCCACAAACAGCATATATTAAAAAAAAAAAAAAAAAAAAAAAAAAAATGCATACATAGTAAAAGACGGAAGCAGACAAATTTAGAAATACAGCTAAAGTACATTTTCCTTACCAGTAGTAACTGATTCTCCAGTAGGACATACACTTCTTCGCTATAAAATAAAACATGCATTGAATAAATATTCAGATTAAATATACATATATTTTTTTAAGGAAAAGGAAACAAGCAGTAAATCTTGTTAGAAAGAAAGTCACATACCTTTTTAATTAAATTTTTTAAAAAAATTCTATGCACAATATGTTCAGTTATAGTTAAAATTCTCTTTGTGGACAATTACATAAGCTAGTATCACCCAGCAGTCAAAACTCTGTCACTTTTTTACAAAGCAAAATAATTGCCTTCTCCTAAATGGAATTAAATTGCAACACAGGTGTGCCAATTCTTTGTTGATGTGCACTCAAACTGAATCAGCAAAGTTTTACTTAATATATTTCTCTAAGTTTGGTACATTGTAGGTGTTGAGCCTTTCCTGAAATGAGAGGAAATCGCAACGTGGAAGCGCCCGTGTTAGGTGACACAGAACAAAATCTAATCGGCACTAATTCGAATCAAGGTCAAACCAAATATCAAGTTCGGTTACATTAAGTCCATTGGTTCATAAAGTACAGTGTTTGAACTCAAAAACACAGATAATTTCTAAAAATGGACGAATTGAGTTCAGGAAATCTCAAAACATGTAACTTCATCGAAAACCGAAAATCAAAAATTTTTCTGAATTTTATACTTTTTTCTTACATATGCAGAAGATAGAATAATAAATCCATTTAAAAAAAAAAAATAAGTAGTCAAATTCAGTTAACTGAAATGCAAGGAAATCTCAAAACACGTAATTTCATCAAAAACATTAAATTGAATTTTTTTCTGTATCTTCTACTTGCTTCTTTTACATGCTGAAGCTAGTAATATATCCATTTTTTTTTTCTTTAAATAAGTAGCAAATTTCAGATAATTGAAATGCAAGGGAATTTCAAAAACGTGTAACTTCATCGAAAACCAGAAATCGAAATTTTTCTGTATCTTCTACTTTCTTATTGTACATGCAGAAGCTAGTAATAAATCCACTTTTTAAAAAATAAGTAGTTAATTACAGTTAATTGAAATGCAAGGAAATATCAAAACATGTAAATTCATCGAAAACCAGAAATCAAAAGCTTTTCCAAATCTTATACTTTCTTCTTATATATGCAGAAGATGTAGTAACAAATTAGTTTTTTTTTTTTTTAATGTTTTAGTTTAAAAATATATCTTTAAATTAGAGCTGACATAAATCACAAAAAAAAAAAAAAAAAAATTAGAACTTTCATAAATAAAATCCTTTTTTAATTTGCATAGATTTTCAACAGTATAAACTTTCGATCTAACACTCATTCACTCACATTTCTGCCATTCTAACAGCTGTTTTCTCTAAAAATAAAAATTTTGTAGTCAAGAATATAGTAATGCTACATCTATACAAATTACTGTGTCTATGGTTTTATTTTAGTTTTAAGAAATTGCCAAATTTAACAACTTTCTACTTTATGAATTTTTTAATATAAAAAAGTATGTGATAAAATGGAAAAATGCATAAAAAATAAAAATATTTTTAAATACCTTCTTGACATCGTAAGAAAATAATTTTTGTATTCTGCAAATCTAGCTAATGATATCTTTCGAATGATACCATTTTCAACCCTCTACTCCCATAAATAATATGTTATAAGTTACCACAAATTTCATGTTTGCCTATTAATATAGATACACAATATATTCCAGACTTTTTATTGGGTGAGTGTGAAAGTTCTACCCATTTTTGAATATGCAAATTTGTAATGGAACTGATGTCACATGCAAATCGTCAGCCAATCAAAAGTGTGGATGCCTCACATATGAATGCATCATGTCTCACAAAGTTAATCATCTAAAAAAAAATATCAGAGGGTGTAACATGGAAAGCGAGAAGGAGCATATAAGACATCGTTTGTTATAAAAGTTTGATAAAAAGAGTACGGCACCCGAAGCATATCAATGTTTGGCAAGTTTATGGGGAGGATGCAATAGATGAAAAGCACATGTCGTCGATGGTTTCTTAAATTTAGGGAAGGAGACAGAAGCTGCCAAGATCAGGCTAGGAGTGGACGGCCATCACACTTTGGAGACGACGATATTGACCAAGCTATAAGGAACAACTCGAACCCAACCGTGCAAACCTTCAATGTACACCAGACAATGGTCAAGAGACAGCTGGTTAAGTTGGGCTTTACAAGAAAGTTGGATCTTTGGGTTCCAGATAACCTGACAGCTAATCAATGGGATGACCGAATCGCTACCTGTGTTTCATTGCTTTCCCGGTACAAAAATGACCCATTCTTGACATGAATTGTGACAGGAGATGAGAAGTGGGTTATGTACCGTAATGTAAAGCATCGTAGGACTGTGTGTTGCCCTTCTGATCCGCCTGCATCGACTTCAAAAGCTGAACTTCCTCCCAAGAAGGTGTTATTGAGTGTATGGTGGGATGTGCAGGGAATAATTCACTGGGAGGTCCTGCCACTCAACCAAACCACCAATGCTGCCTTCTTCTGTCTACAGTTAGACAGGCTGCATTCAAATTTGGTAGCAAAGTGGCAAGGTCTCAATCATCGTGGTGCTATCCTTCATCACGATAACACCAGGCCACATACTGCTGTCATCACTTGCCAAAAGTTACTGGGCTTTGGTTGAGAGGTTTTACCCCACCCTCCCTATTCTCCTGACTTGGCACCACCTATTTCGTGCGTTGAACAATTCCTTCCGTTAGAAAATCTTTGATGATCTTGATGCTGTGAAAACTGCCATCCAACAGTGGCGGATCCAGAACTTGACTTTTGGGGGGGGGGGGCTAAGATTTTTCAAAGTGTTATTCTAGACCAATAAAAAATTTTTAATTGCAATATTCAATAGTGAATGTCAGTGTTTTGGGGGGGGGCTTCAGCCCCCTAGCCCCCCCCCCCCCCTTAAATCCGCCACTGCCATCCAAGACTTTTTACTCGAAACTGCCGGAATTTTACCGCTGTGGGATTCATCTCCTACCAGAAAGATGGCAAGAGGTCATAGGGAAAGACGGCAAGAGGCAAGGGGGATTATGCACAATAATAGGCACTGTTCATTTTGCATTTATTTGCTCTTCTTTATGGATAATAAAAACGGGTAGAACTTTTGCACTCACTCAATAAAATTGTGAATAATAATAAAAATAATCAAATAAAACTTTTAAACAAGTCAAAAGAAAAAATTTTAAACTTTCAATATTTTTAAAAAATATATGAAGAATATGATTTAACTGTCTAATTTTACAATTCTCTCTTCTTATTAATAAATTCACATCACATTAACCTGAATGGAAGAAAAAACTGACCACTTGCCAATTTTCAAATTGCTGCAGTTAAATTTACAGAGTTTGTGGAAAATGCAAAGTGAACTTAAGTTTAAATAAAGATGAAAATTGTTTCAAAGATTTTTATGGAGGTGTAACATAAAATTGTTAATAATGTAATTACTTAGTGTGTTTTTCTAAATTCGATTATTTGTGTTCAAATATGTAGATCTTTGCATCATCATGTTTTGAAAGATATCCCTAAATAATAACACACTTTTTTTTTTTTTTTTTGTGATCATTAAATTTAAGTAACTGTTTAAAATATATTGACATTTCTAGAAAAATGTGCACATTTCAGGGTTAAACTGAACTACTGAACACT
Organism: Salticus scenicus; assembly: GCA_963930645.1. NCBI lineage: Eukaryota > Metazoa > Arthropoda > Arachnida > Araneae > Salticidae > Salticus > Salticus scenicus. The sequence continues at coordinate 289,104,973 of OZ005648.1, forward strand.
GAGAGTCGCCACAAAATAAAACAGTGTACTAAAACAAACGTAATGAAATCAAGCACAAAAGTTAATGTTAGAAAAATTAAGACTACAATGCAATATCAAGAATAAATATAGCATAAAATAGTAAAAATACTACAAACACTATATATTGTAAAAACAATTGGACAATGTGTTGTTTGGAAATGAATGTAAAACAATTTTAAGATTAAAAAATAACTTTTTATACACCACGTCTTTAAATTTTCTGTTGAATCATAAGAACTTGACACATTACCCGAATAATTACAAATGCATTGTCATGTTCTGAGCTATTCTAAAAGTTTCAAATGTTTAGCTAGTCAGGAAGTTAGCTAAAAATCAATTGTAAGATTTGTACTGGACAAACAAGAAAACGAGTTGAAAGTGAAATTTACATTCAACAAACACACAAAATGTAAAAATGTACAGTTCTGTGAATGAAATTGTTGCCATTGTCAATGTGGCTTAAAAATTTAGCTTTAAAATTTTGCTTTTTACATCCATATGACTTCTATTCTGGTCATGGCAGGCTGGGTGAGTGTTGCCAGCATGAAACTAGTTTAACCCCACAGGCAAGTCACAAGTCTTGCTGCCTGCCTCCTTCCTTCCTGTCTTGGGTTTCTTAAATTATTTTTTCATAAATTTTGATGTCATTGGTTTTTCAGTGATCTTGTATCTGTTGCTTAGCTTCTACTATGCTTAATAGATCATCTTTAGATTTGTAGTGTTACTTTATTGATTCGTTTGTTTTGCAGGCTGTTAATAGATCTGGTTTCTTTACATTAGTGTATTTCATCCACTGATAAATTTTTTTTTAAATCTTATTGGTTATTGGTGTTTCAGTGATCTTGTATCTGTTGCTTGGCTTCTACTATGCTTAATAGATCATCTTTATTATATATATATATATATATATATATATATATATATATATATATATATATTCGTCAAAACTTTAATTACTTCAGATTTAAGTTTTTTCCCCAATTACTTTTAGTTAGAATCTAATCTGCTTTCCTACTTTTTTCTTTTAATTGATTATCATAATTCATTAAAACCAAAATAATTCTAAACTTACTTCGTTAATAAATTTTTAACAAATTATTAACTGTATCTGATTAAAACATTTATTTCTTTGAAAATATATTGAAATTATTCAAGAAACATATTTTCAGAAATATTCTAAATAAAAAATGTTTTATAGTCGAGTCCAGGCATGACATGGTTGAATTATAACAATATCATCTAGATGCACCAACTTTCTTATAATCATAATAAAAATGTTTTAAAGTTTTAAGCTTTATGGCAGATATAACTAAACAATTTCAGAAACAAAGTGTGCACTTTGACTTAAAGAAATAATTTTGTTTGTCACCACAAAATCTATTCAAGATATTTTAATGGTGTATGTAAATTTGCTGAAAGTTGTATTACAGAGTTTTACAACTTAAAAAGAATAAAACATCTCACTAATAAATTTCCAGATATTGGTAATATCCTTAAGTAAAAGACTTTCACCAATTTAAGCACAACTTTTAAAAAGGGTGGATTGTTACCTTACTTTAAAAATTCTGAAATTATATGAAAAGAAAAAAAAAAAAACAGAATGTGAATTAAAGCTATTTTAAATGTAACCAATAAATTACATGTAGCATTTTTTGCCATCTAAAAAATATTAGTGACATTAAATACTAGTATCATTTGTTATAATATTAATAACAAATGATATTATTATTATTATTATTATTTTTTAATAATACAACAGTTTTCTCTTAATCATCATGACAAAATAATTGAAAAATAATTCTAAAATCAGGAAAAAATTCTACATACTCTGTCTACTTCACCTCTGTTTTATTAATAATTAATCATGGATTATTTTAGATGGTTTCTAAAGATTTAAAGTTATATGGGGGGGGGGGGGGAATGCATTTTAACAAAAATTTTAAAATTTAGAAAACTCAAATGGTTGAAAAATAAAAACATTCATAAATACAGAAGTATCTAACAAAAAATTTAAGGTTTAATAATTATCACAGACTGAATTTAGTTTGTGATTAACAAAATATAGACAAATCATACCAAAATTATTTTCACATGACCCATTCTCCCCCTTCCAGATATTTTAGTGCGTGTACTATAGTACTTCATATTGTCATTTTAACATATGAAAAAATTAAATGTTCAATTTTGATCCATTTTTCAATTCATTTGTCTTAGAAGGAAGCATGTTTTACATAGATAATTTGGGAAAACATTTGAAATATACAGCAATAAATATTACTACATCAGCCTTACAGTTACAGTACATCCATTTTCAACCCAACTTTGTCTTTGACGATCAATACCATCAGAACATCTTTGTACTGCTTCACACCAATTACATTCAAGTTTTAGTCCAGATGATAGACATGAGTTGCAATCTTTAAAAGAGTTACAAGCTAAAAAGGAAAAATTCAAAGTTAGAAGAAAAAAAAAATAATTTTGTTGAAGTATATTTGTAAATTATAAATCATAAAAAGAGATCAAATCTATTTTAAAACATTATTATGACTACTAAACATGGGCATCGGCACAAGGGGGCACTTGTCCCCTCCTAGAAAATTCTCACCGATAAAAAATAATTTAAAAATTATATTTAAAGCTTTAAAACAATGTTTTTAGATTGGCAATGATTATCTAAATTGACAAATAAAATTTTCATCACAGAGTTCATTAAAGACCAATCTTGCAGATCAAATTAGTTCTAACCTTTTCCTGGGAGTAGAGTTGGAGTCGACTTAACTGTAATTTTTTCCAATTGGAGCTGGTTTGGAATAAGCTGTATAACTTTATAAAATATCTTACCATAAACTACATGGGGGGGGGGGGGAGTTGGTGCTTATTCAAACTTCCTTAATCACCTGAATCAACCAAATAATTAACCATTTAGTCTAATTTAATTTCTTAATTACAGTATACTTCTGATAATCCATGGAATTGATTGGCACAGGTTCTGTGAATAATGCAAATCATGGATAAAACCCAATGAGGCTGGAAATAAGGGGTAAATGAGATTTTTTAAAAAATCTAGCCCAAAAATGCTATTGTCTCTCTACATATTTTTTTAAAAAGTTACTGTTGCTGGCATTGAATTTTTTTTCGCAGAGGGCAGCGTCCCTTGCATCATGAGAGGTATCAATGATTGCCGAATACTACAAAGCAGGCATTTCAGTTGGTTAAAAATTTCTATCATTTTAATTAACAAAGTTATTAATTAAAAACATCAGATTTATAAAGGTACTCTATTTGCCATCTTCAAAATAATTTCTGAAACTGTTGTTCTTTCAGCCTTATGACATTTTCTACAGGAAAATAATGGTGTAAAAAAGAATAAAATAAAGTAAAATAAAATAAGTGTCAATGTTGCTACTGCTACCAAAGATTTTTTTTTTTTTTTTTTTTTTTTTTCTTTCTACTTTTAGAAAATTAATTTTCAAACTGCCAATTTCTTATGTTGTTTGTATTTTTTTTTTTTTTATGTTTTTTTTTTTTTTAATAATGAAATAACAATGTATCTGTATAATTGACTGTTTTTTTTTTTTTTTTTTTTTTTTTTTTTTTTTAAGTGTATTTATCTTTTCTATTTAAAAACATGTTTTTAAATAGAAAAGATAAATACATATTCGTATATATTTTGGCATGAAAAATATATTCTAGATTCAAATTCAAACTGATTTTATAAATGACAGCATCTTCTAATTTAACATTGATAATTGTTTTTAACGTTACAGAATTAGACATTTCTATATCACTTAAAACTCTTATAAAGAATCAAGTAAATCAAAAATGAGATTCCTTTTTTTTTTTTTTTTTTTTTTTTTTTTGGGGGGGGGGGGCTATTTTCACAAAGAAAATATTTTTTCAGTAATTTCTTGAGATTAAATATTATTATAAAATATTGGTACGGAAAAAAAGTGGAAATCTTATCCCAGCATAAAATTAAAATGTGATTAAATTATAAATTCTACTATAATAATTATCTAGTTACTAAAAAATTCTTACTTGGTAAAGCAGTGAAATATAAAGCTGTATTATTAGAAATTCCCCAATCTGTAACATGTATTCTATTATACTCATATACAGTCTTTCTTCGAATGTCTGTTGGATAAAGAAGAAATTCATAATAAATAAAAAATATAAGACAATAAACAGCAATATATTTTCAAATTACATAATATATTGTGTGTATATATTGTATGTGTATATATATATACACTAAGCGACAAAAAAAAAAGCCGCACTGCAGAAAAAATGACTTATACCTTTTTTATTCGTAATAACTTTAAAATTAATGTTTGAAACAAACGAAACTCTGTTATTTGCATAATACCGAAGGGATGAAATGATACCTATGTACATTTTCGATTTAATAATTTGCATTATTGTACACTACGGAGTAATTTTTAAAAATGTGCATAAAACTTTCTTTTTGAACATAATGCAATAACCATACACTTCGTATTCTGTTATGATTTATTAAATGAAATAAACAAGTTATATTTTAATATATGAAATAAAACTATTTTTTTTGTTAGATCTAAGCAATTTATTAAAAATATGTATTCTGCATTGGGTTAATTCCACCTTTATATGGAATTACTGCTTTAATGCGCAATGGCATAGTATTATACCAGTGTTTTAATATAAATCTCAGAAATTTCAACGTGCAAAATATCACAAATAATTTTTTCTAGTTCAGGCAGAGTTATAGGCTGCAAATTTCGAATCCTCTCCCCCGCTTTTTTATTGACAAAACATTTTCGAGAGGATCGCGATTAGGACTATTCTCATGTCTGGTAAGGAAGAAATTTTACTATATCTTTTATGGTATTTAACTTAAAGTGAAAAAAGATATGATTACTTACATAATTATAGGTTCTCATTGGAATGGATAGGAAATTTTGACAATTTGAAGTAATAAACTGACCACAGACGCCGCGTAGTAAGGTGCATTTTCAGCGTAAAATGCTGTTTACGGAAATGTCCAAGATACCTCCAAAATAGTCGGACAGGCAACACTTTTATGAAGATTGTGTTTTATTTCGAGTTAATTGATCCCTTGAGCATAATAATTTGTCCGACTGTTTGAAAAGTTATGCACCTCCGTACCATAATGTACGGAGATTGTGTCACTGTTTTAAAAGTGTGATTTTCATTATGTCGGTCATATTTTCGTTGTCAGTTCCGCTTGTTTTCTTTCGCTCGAAATAAGTTAAACTTGACTCAACAAAGAGAAACAGTTCAGCCCAATAATTAACTAATCATTTTTTATTTTTTTAGCCATCTGAGGTCATGGTTTCCTAATTTTCTTCACTAAGAATGGAATTTTTTCAAATTTTCTGTCATTTCAACCTGCTTTGTTTAATAGTTGCTGTACTGTATTTAAAGAAATTATGCTGCTAAACACTTTTTCTGAATATCTTTTATGTTCTAAATGTAATACAAACCGATTTTATAAGAAATGGTTTTTTAATTTACAGTCATCTCGCTTCGATGAGCAACAAGGCCGCCATAAACCAAATTTCCAGTTTAAACGACCAAAAAATGTTATAACTTGCTAAAAACCGTTTTACCAATATTTCGTTAGCATTTAATTATTTTACCATCTCACGTATTAAAATATTTTTTGATTTTCATTCAAAAATTAATACTTTTTGTGGCATCGTTAACTGCCTTATTCTTATCATTTTTTAAATAATTTCTAAAATTACAATTTTCCTGACTATTGTATTTTGTTTTTATCACTGGACTGAGTACTAATGTGTATGTGGTGGACAACATAATAAAATCTGTTCGAAAATTTGCTTTTTAAACGATAAATTTGGCGGTTGTAGAAAGTGAAAAGGAAAATATCCAAGTGCGACTTTTTTTTTTGTCATTTATTGTTGACAGTACTGCTAGTTTCCTGATGAGATCGGTACTGGATTTCAGCATTTTTAACTCCATTTTTCCTTCATGCATTCCTTTTTATTTCAATAGTCATTTTGGTTAATTTCTTTCAATTCTTATCTTGTGTTGCATGAATTTACTGGACTAATGGATTAAGACAACTAACTCATAGTTTAGGTTTAAGTGACAAACGTCATTTCTCTTCTGCGTAAGTACTTTAACATGTTTTTACTATTCAGTGAAATTTACTTAAATGGTAATTGTGACAATAAATTTATACGTAATACATCTAATTATTAAATTCATTGTTGGTATTTTCATCTTTCTCTCATTTGCTGAGTATTGTAAAGGAATTAAATAATTTAATATATATATATATATATATATAATAAAGATGATCTATTAAATATATAAAGGTGGTGGGTAGTGCTGGACGATATCAGAAATTAAATATCGCGATATATCACCAAGTTAATATCGATATTAGTGATATATTGCGATATTTCTATCAAGATAGGAAAAAATAGACATTTGTTATTTTTTAAAGGCATATGCACACGAATTTTAAAGTATAGAAGTATAGAGTGTTTTCTATGTATTTTCTGGTATATTACTACCATAACTTTATCATTAAAAAAAAAAAAAAAAAAAAAAAAAAAAAAAAAAATGCATAAAAAGTGAATCAATATTTTGTGTTTCTTATAACTTATACTATTGCTTTTTAGTATACCTCTGTATAGTTTATCCTCTATTCTTCCCATTTTAAGCTTTAATTATTTTAAAATCATATTTTAACACAGCTAATATGTGATCTGTGTTTTATTTGCACCAAGTATATCAAAATTCATAATTCTACTAAAAATAAAGCTTAAGAAAAATTGTCTTAAGATGTAGGTATTAAATAAAAAGGAAAATCATTTTAAATAGTCAAGAACTGCCATTGGATACACCTTTTTTGGTCGTAGAGAGTAATATTTTTTTACTTAAAACTCTTATATGCATCCTAAATGTCAGTTACTTGTCATTTTTATTTTTGTATCTGCTTACCAAATCATTACAATATTTTTTAAATGTATTATGTGTTCAATTCACATTCGTAATAGTATCACACTAATTGAAAATTGAATTATATATATATGTATACATTGTCAGTATAAAAATTATATTATTTAAACAAAATTATGTTAAAGTTTCATTTTGTTACTTAAAGTAACTCATTTTGCATTTAAACCAATTTTATTTAACATGTACGGCTTAAAAAAAAAAAAAAAAAAAAAGAAAGAAAGAAAGAAGGAAAAGGAAAGAGAAAAAATAAATGCTACATAAAAAAAAAGTAATAAACTATCCAATATTATATATTTCTATAAAGAAACTGTCACTGTAAAATTACTGAAGATAAAACTTTATTTTACATCAGTCAGATAGCACCCTTTCTCCCTTCCCATGTTATCCAATGGGATTTTTGTCTTGTCGTTTTATAAAAATATTTTATTAAAAAATGAACTTTTTCGAATTCTGTTTTTTGAATATTACTCTTTGAACAGGTCGTCTTTTAGCTTAAATTCTGTTTTTTTAATATTACTCTTTGAACAGGTCGTCTTTTAGCTTAGTGAGCAATTTTTCGAAAAAATAAATTTAAATATTTTACTTAGAGATAATATATACTTACTTATTGAAATAATTTACTTATTGAAATAAAATATTTAAATTAATTTTTTTGAAAAATTGTTCACCAAGCTAAAAGGCGACCCGTTCAAAGAGTAATATTCAAAAAACAGAATTCGAAAAACTTCATTTTTGAATGAGATATTTTTATAAAACGAAGCAACGAAAATCCCATTGGATAACATGGGAAAGGAGAAAGGGACTCTGACTGATGTACAGCCCAAAGCGAGTTAAACACATGTCGCATCTTATTGGCTAGAAGTTACCGATACTTTGAAATAAACCAATATCAATGAACCAATAGCAGGAAATGAGCTAAAACAAAAGATATTGTTTTCATTCGTCATAATAAGCGTTTGTTTTCATATCGCCTTGTCTGTGGTTTGGTTACTGTGGTATTACACCTACGATCCACAAAGCGGTGATGTGCAATATTATCAAATACTAACGGTAGTATAAATTCTTTCATATTATCGTTTAGGGTCAATATACTATGGGAAGTTAGTATATTGGTTGAAGTCAATATACTGTGTAACTTAATTTTCTTGATGAAAATCATTCAGACTTTTTGGACAGTGATATTTTCGATTGGGTAGATAGCACGAATAAAGATAAAGAGAGTAGATACACTGCGGTAACTTAGTTTTTTTCTTAATGAAAGAGAGATATCGTTTGGGGTTGGAAGTAGGGAAAAAAAGAAAAAGGGGAGGGAAACTGAAAAAGGGTTGCACTATTCAGCTGTCTTTTTGTTCGGTGCGTGGTGGGTGATGCATGCTTAGTGGGGAAAACAGAATTAGAAGAAGGTATTTAAGATTGGCGTTCATTATTATTTATCAGGACATGGATGGAGCGTGCAGTGCACAAAGGGTTGCATTAGTATAAGCTATACGGCGCGGCGTTCGCTTTGTTCGGTGCGTGGTGATGGTGCTAGTAGGGAAAGCAGGATTTGAAGAAGGTATTTAAGATTGGCATTAAACATTATTTATCGGCGCATCGATCAATCGCTCAGTGTGTGCTAAGAAATATCGTTAGAGGGATATATTGGCAGAGCAAGATCTTTAATATCGTTACTGCGATATTAAAAAAATATTGATACTTGGGGATATATTGATAAATACTCCAGCCCTAGTGGTGGGGTGGTGTTGTAAGGCTGGATGGTTGGGTGGGTTTGTGAAATTAAATTAAATTAAAAAAAAAAAAAAAAAAAAAAAGTAGAAGGCTTGTTGCATTTGATTTGTATTACTATGCAAACTTTCATTTTCCATTAAAATTTCAGTTTTTTCCCTTTTGAGTTGTCAACTATATTTAATGTTCTAATTATACTGTTAAACACAATGTGATCAATCAGTGAATTTCATTGTGGCTTTGTTGGTTTCATTGTTGTTCATCTGCTTTGAAATTTGCATTTTTAAATCCATATGGTTCCTGTTCTGGTTGTGGCAGGCTGGGGGAGTGTTGCCGGCATAAAACTAGTGTAACCCCACAGGCAAGTCACAAGTCTTGCCGCCTGCCTTCTTCTTCCTACCTTGTGTAGTTTCTTAGGTTGTTTTTTCATTAATTTTGATAAGTTTAAGGTTTTAAGTTAAGATTTGTTGTTTTACTTTATTGATTCGTTTGTTTTGCAGGCTGTTAATTAATAGATCTGGTTTCTTTACATTAGTGTATTTCATCCACTGATGATTTTTTTTTTTTTTTAATCTTATTGGTCATTGGTGTTTCAGTGATCTTGTATCTGTTGCTTGTCTTCTACTATGCTTAATAGATCATCTTTATTATATATATATATATATATAAATAATCAAATGCAAAAATATTCAGTTTTAAACAATTAAAGAAAATATAAATAGCAATATAAACAAAAAATATATATATATTTATGTCAAACAATCTGGTCAGATTATAAACATACGTGTTATAACAAAACTTAAGGACATTCGATAATTCATTTATAAAAAGTTTTTTTTAATTGATCATTGTGTAAAGCATCAAATTAATTTCCTGTTTAATCCCAGATTTCACTTTAAATGTAATTTGTTCTTAAGTAAATTAGAAATAGATTATGTTATATCTGAAAATAAAAATTTCAAGTTACTCACAGTGGCTAGCAGATCTTTATAAATTACTTGCCGCTTTTTAAAAACTTTTGATTATTATTATTTTTTTTAATAGTTTGTTTTATGTTCATTTAAAACTTGCTAATTTTTGTGAAGTGTACTGCATATGATTTCTGATTTTATAGAAAATTGAAGAATGTTTTAAGATTAGTTTTTATGAAAGTTCAAATTCTAATTATACTTAGAGAGATTGGATTCTCCCCCCCCCCCTCAAAAAAAATGTATATAACACACACACACACACACATAATAATAATGACCATCTTCTGTCAGGAACAATTCCGGTTAGACTGCTGCAAAACAGAGATTTTTGATAGCTTTTTTTTTTTTTTTTTAAGAAATGCTATGTATTTTTAATTATTTATTTATTTTAATTAATCTGCATAAATGTTACATCATTAGAAAGATCTTTCAAAACTGAACATTTTTTGTGCTTACACTTTTCCCTTAATCTCAATATGTAAAAATATTTCAACGAAAGTTTATAACTACCATTAAAATTCTAAAATACCCATGGAGGATAAAATTAAAATGTAATATAAAATTCAATCATAAAAATTATGAGCTAATAGTTATTGCATCATTTTCTTGCAATCATGATAATGTACTTATCTGATATAAACAAACAGTTGATTGTGACATCATATTTATCAAATTAGTTAAAATAAATAAGGTTACAAATAAGGTACCTAAGGTTACTTTGTTACAAATATGGTACCTTTCATTTGGTATCTTATTTGTAACAAAGTTTTGATTAGATACTTTAGAATTAATTAAAATATTAAAATAATTTAAAAACTGGACATTTAAATTTATGATTGTTGGCAAAAAAATTTACCAGTTATTGTTATATATAATTTTTTTTTTTTTTTGTGTGTGTGTGTGTGTGTGTGTGTGTGTGTGTGTGTGTGTGTGGAGGGGGGGGGGAATAAGATAAAATAATGTTTTCACACAAAAAATTAAAAAATATTAAATTTGCCCATGCATATAAAAAATACTTATTAAAATGAGTCTAAGGAAGCAAGAAAAATAAGTACAGTAAGACCCCGCTTAACGCTGTTTCATTTAGCACTGTTTCGGTTTAGCACTCTTTTATTTCCCCTGTGGATTCCCCGAAATTGCTCGCAGCAGTACGGGGATTCCCTGAAATTGTGCACCCGCTGTTTCGCATTACGCTCTACTTTGATGGAACGTATCCCCAGCGTTAAGCGGGGTCTTACTGTACCGAGTTATATTACAATAAATACGATATATAATATGATACGTTATATTAGACCTATCGTCCAGGGTTAGTAGGTATTTTCGTTAAAAGAAATAGTTTGTTCGTTCAGTGCAACTTGCACATTAGTCATGTCAGGTACAACTTGCATATTAGTCCCGTCAGGTGCAACTTGCACATTAGTCCCCTTTAAGTATAATGTCTAGCGAAGCTAGCAAAGCATTCGTTGATTCACTACTTTAACTAATTTCACATTCCATCATTTTTGACAGGGTTATATACTAGTATATATATATGTGTGTGTGTACACACATATTTAATTTATGTTTAATTGCCAAAATATACAAATTCATGTGGCTGATTAATGAGTATTATAAGCTCGTAGAAGAAAGAGTGGTAAGTTATTTGATTTTTTAAGTCGCTATGAGGCGAATAGCTTTTTAAAAGTCTAGATTCTATATTCAGTTATCTTCTTTCTATTAACACATGCATTTTACAGTGTATATAAATTCTTAAGATAAATAAGTTTATAATTTAATATTTAATTCTTTCTTCAAAACAACCCTTTCTTAAAATAGAATTGACATAAACAAATAATGGATAAATTAAAGAAGAAATATAAACAGTCATTTCAGACCGAGCTATTGTCTTTGAAACAAGGTACCATGAGAAAAATAACTTACTGTAAAAACAATACAATATAGATATTTTATAATTATAGTTTTAGTCATACACACTTATTTGGTACAAAGGATAAAACGCTATGAAAGAATTTTATATCAAATAATCAATAAAATATTTGGCCTGTAACATAAATTTTTAAAATTCTTAAGGAAAAAAAAATTCTGAAAATAATTTTGTTTTTACGAATACACATTTAGCAAAGGGTGAGGGAGTAAAAATATTAAAAAAAAAAATAATAATAATAAAAAAAAATAAGTTGTACAATATTTGATTAAAACAAAACAAAAAGAAAAAAATAGTCAGTGTAATATTAAATTTAGGAGGGAAAAAGAAGTTCCATACATAAAATAGCTCTTTCCAATATGTATGCATCTGACAAACCAACTTTGACAGGATGTTGTGAATCTGAAATACTTGAAACTGGATAAGGAACCTAGAATTAAAATTAAGGTTTACCTTTAGAAATTTTTCAACCATACATATTTATTTGGACTGAATTGATACAGGATATCTTCAAAAAATTTCAAAACATAATACACAAATAAAATGCCACATTTATATATATATATATATATATATATATATATATATATATATATACAATTCAATTTTATCCATCTCAACAAAATGTAAAAATTAAAAATTTTCAGTATGAGTAACATCTGTCAACACTGAAGAATCAAAATAAGACAGATTCTACAAGCGGAATTTTCAGGTCTAGACAGCACTGGCAGGTTTTCAACACACGTCAATTTAATCCGTGTTTTAAATTATCAAAAAGCTATATGTATAAGTGAAATTAGTAAGCATTTAATAATTATTTATAAATAATAGTGCCCTCTATTGAGACGCAAGAGAATTTTTTCACCAAAAGCAAAAATCTTGATTAAAAATTAAAGATAAGTCTGATAGAGATGATAAGTCTGATAAAGATAATATATATAAAATTTTAAAATGCTCAGAAAACCTAAGAAATACATGAGGGTATGGCAGAATACAATACAGTCAAAGAAAACAGAAGTCTCCTTTATTTAAGTGATTTGGCAGATACTGAGTAAGTTTTACGAATTAATGCAGAATATGCTGGTGCATTAGGAAATTAAAATTCTAATGACTGTTTTTATTTATTTATTGATTTATTTATTTTTTGCAGAAATCAGATAGTTTTCCTAAACTTTCAGATTCCATAGAAGTTGCCCTTTTACATATAAAAAATAAATCAAAAAGATAAAAAAAAAATCCAAAAAGAATCTTTCTAAACAATTAAATTGATATAGTGTTTTTAAACAGCTATTTTCATGATTATTTTCTGTTTAATAATATATTCTTTAAATGTCTTTAAATTTCATATCAATAAACAGAAGAAATAGAAAGTTTACATGTCATGAAAATTGACAAAATCATGATAGTTTTAGAATCTACAGACATTTTTATTATTATTATTATTATTATTTAAATGATTAAATAAACAAATCCAAGTTCTTTCAATAATAAAAATTACTAATGCCTAAAATATAAAAAGAATATTTTGTATAGTTTTGTAAAGATGATAAAATTGAAATAAAACTAGGATATTTTAAATAGTATGTTACTATATTTACGCTTCAACTAATTTTAGAAAACATTTATACATTCCAAACTGAGATCTCAAACCTTTTAAAATTCTTACATACATACAAAATTGAAGAACGTATTTTGAACTTACATCTTTATACGCAAATATTATATCTCCATTCTTGAAAAGAGAGGCTTGAAATGTAAAAACACCATCTACAGAAAAAATGGAACACTTTAGATAACAGTAAAAAATAATTACAAAGTTTTTCTTATCTTTTTTTTTTTTTTTTCATTATATGGAGTCAGAGCTCCAACATATGATTTACGCATTAAGTTTGATAAGTTTGTGTTAATAAAGGAATATTTACAAGTCAAAAGGGGGGGGGCGGAATGTTTATTTTAATTTTATTTATTTATTTATTTTTTTAGTGCTAGAGGCCTATTTCAGTCGGTACAGTTGTCGAATTTTTACACGTTACTCTTAATAGTGCTAAGGGCCTATTTCAGTCGGTTTATTGAATGGGGATTTATTGAATGAAGTCCCCCCCAGGCCCAACTTTGAAATGAGTCCCCCCCCAAGGTACCCCTATTTCAGTCGGTACAGCATTGTCGAATTTTTATACGTCACTCTTAATAGTGCTAAGGGCCTATTTCAGTCGGTTTATTGAATGGGGATTTATTGAATGAAGTCCCCCCAAGGCACAACTTTGACATGAGTCCACCCCCAGGCCCAACTTTGACATGAGTCCCCCACAAGGTACAACTTTGACATGAGTCCCCCCAAGGCACAACTTTGACATGAGTCCCCCCCCCAGGCCCAACTTTGATATGAGTCCCCCCCAAGGTACAACTTTGATATGAGTCCCCCCCCCCAAGGCACACCTTTGACATGAGTCCCCCCCAAGGCACACCTCCCCCTCATTGGGAAAAAGAGAAAAAACGTTTTGCGGCTATAAGACAGTTTGGACTTCCAACGTTATTTGTTACAATATCTGCAGCTGAAACACATTGGTTTGATTTAATGAAAACTTTATCATGGAATTTAGATCGTCACGAATTAACTAAAGAAGAATTTGTCGATATTAACAAGTTTAGCAGTAGGCCTCTGGCACTAAATTAAAATCTGTCAATGTCAGATTTTCATGTTTTAAATAATGAAATAATGCCGTGTCTGTATAATTTTTTTTTTTTTTTTTTTTTTTTTTTTTTTTGTAACTAGTATTGAAATTAATCAAAATGGTTACATACATTTCATTTTCATATGGTAAATAAGTTTAATCCAGACAAATATATATATATATATATATATATATATATATATATATATATATATATATATATTGAAAAACATTAATATAATCAGTGCAAAAATGTTTTTATGAAATTTAAAGATGACTCAACTTCAGTATCAAAACAATTCCTCGGATCACAAGCTGAGACTACCCATATCAAATCAAAGAATAATTATAGAAAAATCGAAATAAATATTGGAAATTGGAATTAGAAAAAAAAGCATTATTTGCATTCTAACGTTTTCATGGGCCTGGTAGAATGCAAATATGCTAAAATATGGATGTTTTTCTGTAACAAAGAAAGCAAAAGCTAAGAATTTCTTTGTTCGCAGGCCCGAAACACCCATAGACAATCCATTAAAGAAGAAGATAAAAATAAAACTATAACCTAATATGACAAACCATAACCATATAAAATTAAGATTAAAATAAAAATACAAAGATACAAAAATTCATCTTACTGAATAAAATATTTGATATGAACACAACTCAAAAAAGAAATATACATAGTCAAAACAGAAAAACGAAAAACGAAGATCATAATAAAACGATAATCATAATAAAACCTTTACCTAAACATGAAAAACCATAACCATTTAAATGTAAGATTTAAAAAAAAAAAAAAAAAAAAAAAAACCATAAAATTGTAGAAGAATAAGATTACTTTAACCTTTCAAAAATGAAATTGAAGCAATAAACGTCGCACATGTAAAAATGTAACAATCAGTTAGCAGTTAGATTCACAGTTAATTAGTTCAAAATAGCATGGACCATAGAGTAATTTTTAGGATTCACAGTGGAATTCATGTAGGGTAAGGATTCAATTCCTGAAATAAACAGATGATGATTCCTAATATTGAATCATGAATAGTGCTGCCATCTGGATTAATAAGATGAAAATAATGGAAAAATACAATCAAATAAATTTAGGATTCAAATAATCAATGTATTTGATTGAAAACCAAAAAATAATACCTAATATTTAGACGTAAATTTAAATTTGAATAAAATGTATGCGGAGAAAAAAAACAAATAAATAAATAAATAAATAAATAAATAAAATAAATAAATAAATAATTAAAAGAATTTTTTTATTAAGTGTTTGGGATAGCCATTAATTAATGCTAAATTTTTAAAGAATCGAAATTGTAATTTTTGATGTTTGTCAGACACTAAATATTTGATCCTTAGATTAAAATTAAGAAGAATATTGACAAATACAGATTTATGTAAGCATGTTTTAAAGTTAGTGAAAAAATTTACCTTAAAGGGGAAATCTTTCTTTTTATCGTACAAGTCAAATTCTAATTGGCCATTACTATTAAGAATAATTTTTAAATCTAAGAAATTAATGACACTAGAATCCAAATCAGTACTACTTAGAGACAGATTTTCAGGATATTTGACAGGTAAGTCTAGTTTGGTGCGATTTTTATCCAAATATAATATAATTATATCATCAATGTATCGTAGTAATTTAAAGTTAGTACACTCAATGTCACGCTCATAATAATATAAGTATAGATCAGCTAATATGCTAGAAGCAATTCCACCTTGTGGCAATCCTAAACGTTGTTTATATAAATAATTATTGAATAAAATATAGTTATGGAAAAGGATAAACCTAGTCAGAGTTTTAAAGGCTGAAGGAGTTATGCTAACATTTAGATTTAAATACTGCAAATTTTCTACAAAGAGTTTATTTATAATATCAAACATATCTTTAATATCAATATTATTAAAAAGATCATTGAAATCAAAAGTTTTTATACCAGTAATATCAGTAAGATTTTTAATTTTATTTTTGAGTTGAAAACTATTTTTTAGAAAAAAATTACACTTGTTAGAAACAATATAACTATGTAATTTTTTAAGGATATTCAATAACATAATATTAGCATTAGAAGTATAGGCATTGCAGGCAACAGAAACAGTACGAAATTTAATAGGATCTTTATGAAATTTTGGAATTACAACTAAATAAGGATAATTGTAGTTATTACATTTAGTTTTTATCAACTTATAATAATTAAATATATGCCTATTTTTAATATCGATACTGTCATTAATCCTAAGAAAAATATTACTAGTATCCATAGTATCAAAAAGAAGTTGTTTATAATACTTTTTGCAAATAATTGCATAGTTATTAGCCGCCTTGTCAACATAAGTAATAATAAATTTAGACTGTAAGTCTAAAATTGCTGAATGAATTTCTTTGAAATTATAGTACTTGATATTAGAAAGATGGTGCATATTATAAACTAAATCAAGTTTAAATTTCTCCAATAACTTAAATTTCCACTCATTAAAAATTCCACTGGTTTATTATAATCAATAGCAATTTTGTATATAAAGAGATCCAAGTCTAAATTAAATTGAGTAATGATATCAATAAATTTGAATTTTGAGGGCATCCGAAATTTAGTACCATACTTCATCAAAGATCTAAGAGTAAGATTTTCCACAATATTGATATCACCAGTAATAATATGACCATGAGATGTATTGAAAAAAGATTTATATTTGGAATCGGAACATATATATATATTTGGAGGGGGGGGGGGGAGCACATTACACAGATGGCTTTTTATAGCTATTTCAGTCTCTGAAAGTAGAAAAAAAATATATATATATGTCATCGGTTTTCAGTGATAATAAAAAAATAAATCAGATGATGCATGAAAGTTTAAGTAAATCTTAACCTTATACATTCTATACAAATGTCTTAAGGGCCCTCTTCACTCACCGCCGCTGGAAGCCGAAGCTAATGTTATTCTATGGGAAATTTTTCTTTACAAATAACTTATTAACTAATACATATTTTTTAATTCTGTTTTCACATTCTGAAGATTCCCAGCTGTTAAATTGAAGGACCTTTTTTAAAAAATTATTTTTTAAATTTTTTTATATTTTATTTTGAAGCTGCAAAATACGAATTTTCAATATGTAAATTTTTTTCATTTTGCAATTTCAAAATAAAATATTAAAAATAAAAATAAAAATAAAAAAAAATTTAAAAAAGGTCCGTCAATTTAACAGTTGAGAATTTTCTGAATGTGAAAACAGAATTTAAAAATATGTATTAGTTAATAAGTTATTTGTAAAGAAAATTTCCCCATAGAATAACATTCGCTCAGGCTTCTGGTGACGGTAAGTGAAGAGGGCTGTTAAGTACATTGATATAACCAGGAACATATTGGCAAATAGAAACAAAAGAAAATTAAGAAAAACCTCTTACAACACACATGCATACACAATACACATAAAATAAATCCATTTTTAAGTGTTATAAGTATAGAAAGTTGCATTAATAAAACAAAAATTTGAGTTACATTAAATTTTTTACCAATTGTATTTATTCATTTCATTAATGTTTCATCACAAAGTCTAACTTGCTTTTTTTTTTTTAATGATATATATACATATGTATAACTAGAATAAAGACAAAGTAATAAATATTATAATTAAAAAAGAAATACATTTCAGTACAACAAATTCAAAAAGCATAGATTGCTGCATACATTACATCAAATATGCTGTATCAACAAAATTTATGCTTACAAATCCTACTCAGATCTTACTATCTTTAAGATTTGCAATGTTAAATTTTTTCCAGAATTAAAAAAAAAAAAAAAAATTAAGCTAGCCAAAAATCACAGTAAGTAACCAATTTTTTGTGACTGAATTCAGCAGTCACAATAAAGCGACATGTGAATATTACTATTATTCACTCCAAATTTAAGCCAGCAGTGAAAAAAGAACAAACTAATTTTACTGCAAAAACAAATTTGTGTTGACATTTAAGAAAAATCTTAAAGCTATTTTTTGTTACTATGACAATAAAGGGAATAATATGCATAAAATGTGGGTGAAGCTTTTTTTAATGACTAAAATCTTTTACTTAAAATACTTTGCAAAGTTACCTGACATTTATACAAGTAGAACAATTTAGTGTGTTTTCCAACATAACTGTTAACTTAAAAACAATAGAAACTATCAGTAAATCAAACTTTAATTCCCTCCACTTATAAGAATTCTATTATAATCATCAATAACAGTCATTCAAACAAATCAAGGATGACTACCTTTCAAGATTGACCTTGATAAGGCGCTGACCAAAAAACAAAAGAAAGAAAAGTAAAAAAGAGTAAAAAAGTAAGAGTAGAAAAGTAAAAAACTCTCCAAGGAATTTAAAAGCATTGAATTATACAATCTATGATCAAATTTTAATTTATTCAGATTAAATGAATTTTAAGTTAACCTGCATGATTACAAAATTTCTCCAATATTTAGATAAATTGATAATCACTATTAAGTCTTTTTCAAAAGCCTTTAAAAACATTTTTCAGAAGATTAATGATTCTTCACACTCTTAAAAATTCATTAATAGAAAGCTAAAATATTTTGAAGATTTATTTTATTTTTATTTATTTACTTCTCCCCCCCCCCCCCCTTTCAAACTGATCTGGTTTTACACATACTGAATAAGCTTTCAACCAGCATTTTTGAGGTTCATTCATTCACTATGTCATCACCGATCAAAAGAAAAAAGTAATAATGAGAAGATTTATAAATTAGAAGCACAGAAACCAATTTATAATATAACTGTTTCTAGAGAGTAAAAAAGTAATCAAAGTAAATAAAAAAGTATAGTAAATAAAGATAGGGTTTATTATTGTAATGATTAAAAAAAACTGATTCATAATAGTAAACTAAAAATATTTTATTCTTCTTTAGGATAAGTCTTTTCTTTTTTTCTTCTTCAGTTAAGTAGACTAAATGAAAATATCCCTTTCCCTCTTTTAAGTTTCAAGTTAAAATAAATAATTTATAACTGATTTTAAAAAGACATTTGAAATCTTATGTGTTAATCTTCGAAACCAGAGGATAATAACTTCCAATAAGTAGAAATTACTTCATTTTAACACAAAAATTGGGCAAGTTTCTTTTTGTTGTTTGTTTTGTTTTTCTCCCCTTTTTTTACTTGTGTCTTAACACAATTTATTAAAAAAGGGAAGAAAGAAAAAAAAAAAATTATTATGAACTTAAAAATACAACCTTGTTTTTTTTTTTTTTTTAATTCAATTTCAAGTAAAATAAATGAAACACATAAAATAAGAAAAAAAATAAAATAAAAAATAGATTATTAGATCAATTATTTGCTTTTGGCCTGAAAGAATTACTTTATCAAATGAATTAAACACAGTCTTACCCATTGGATGAATACAAATTTTGTAACCATATGGAACCAATTTAGATATCTGCCAACTTAAATTTGAGTTTTTTTATCTGGCATTGGAAAAAACTTTTCAAAGAACTAAAAGGCGCTTTTGGCATTAAATAAAAAGCTGTAGAACACAAATTTAATTAGAGCTAGAGGACTATTTCTTTCAGACAGCAAAAAAGTGCAATTAACATTTTGTAGTAGACCATCTTTAATAAAATAAAAGAAGTTTCTCAACATCCAGTCAGAAAAAAATAAAATGAATAAAAAATTTAGAAAATAGGCCTTCTGGTCCAAAATTAAATTATGTTCAAGATAAAATTTTAATTTTGTTCTTTATTTTTCTTTATTATTATTCATTCCTGTGGTTCTCAGAAGTAGATATGTGCACATTGGTCACGGTTGAAAATAGTTTCAATTGCAACAGATACTAACCAGATTGTCTATCTTGAATAGCAACTTTCTCCCACTGAACAATAAATGCAGTGCCTGAAAAAAATATTCAATTATTAATATGAAAGAGAAAAATAAATATATTTAATGGATATTGATAAATTCCTAATAACAAATCTAAAATAGTTTTATACTACTGTCTGTCTTGTGCATCAAAGAGGACAAATATTATACAATAAAAGTACTTACAATTTTATTTATTGTTTCGGAAAAATAAATTGTTCAATATGAAACAAAAAATAAAATAATTATTTTTAAAATGAGATTCATAAGAGATTTTAGGGAGTACTGAAGTATTCTAAAATAATGTAATTTAACAAACAAGATCCAACACAGGAGTCTTAAAAAAAAAAAAAAAATAAATAAATAAAAAAATAGCATTTAAAATTTTATGTCATTTCCCTGTAATTGGGTGTTTTTCCCCCCATGACAAAAATGAAACCAAACATGCTAATCTCTGACCTATTTGATGTCCTTCTATTCAGTTTACCACAGAATCCGTTATTATTTCTTCTATTTATTAGATTTATTTCCAAATTCCCTGATAATTTTCCCCAGAAATAAAAATTTCCTGAAAATTCCGATTTCTAGGCTCTCTAAATTGTTAAACACTTTATAATAATTTTTTATTCCAAAGTATTGGTAAAAGTAAATAAAAATCAGTTTTTCCTCCCTATAAATAGTTTTCGACATTTTACAAAAATGATTTCTCGAATTCAATTACAAATTTCTTATATATTACAGTGTTTAACAAATACAGTTGCAAGGTCACCAAATTTTTTTAATTGGCGATCAGGAGTTATTTAAAATCATCATTGACTTCAATATTTAAAAAATTTCTCATTTTGATGCTGGAAGTAGTAGATAAATATTGTTTACATTATCATGCAAAAAGAAATTTGAATATCTATTTAAAAAATTTCATTTAATGAAAGTTTTTTTTTTTTTTTTCCTTTCTTTTCGCATTGGTAAATACGCTGTCACATACTTACTACTCATCGCTGTATCATAAATAAGAAAAAAAATTCCCCATTAAATAAAGTATACTATTCCATTATTTATATACATATTTTTTCATAGTTAAATAATTGTGATTAGATCTATAGAAAAAATCAATTCATATTCATCTTGATGAAAAAATTTAGGCAATTGGAAAAATAATTCATTCAAGAAAACATAATTTATATTTTATTTTTATGTTAAATTATAAATAAAATATAACTAAATTAGATACCTTAAAGATAATTTTAAAGTAATTAAAATTATGCTATTTATTATTATTATTAACATACTAGCTATTTACTATCCATTCTCTTTCTCAATTGGTGAGCTAAAAATTTCCCTTTTAAAAATATATTTTAAATTTATTTAATAAACTTCCCCCCCCCCCGGAGGGAAGGGGAGGGGGAATTAGAATATTTAGTAACTTTTAAATTAGTAGACCATGTACTTTTAAATCTGTTAAGACCTTACATATCAGCAATAATTATTAATTGTTAATAATTCAGAATAAGCAAAAGTTAAAAAATAAATAAATAAATATTTACCATTATCAGCATATTTGATTATGGAATTGCTTGATAAACGTGTGTCAAAATTTGCCATTAAAGGTGCTATGTACTGAGTAGCAGCAATCCAATTGTGTAAATAATCACCCATATATAAGAAACCTATACAATATATATTTTTTTAAAGAATTAAGAAACTAACATAAAGCATTAAAAATCACTGCACACAAAATGAAGTAAATTGGTGTTTTTAAAAGTGAGCTGCAATGATAACTGGTAACACATAGGTGCAAATATTAACATTCAATTCATGCATTTTATTCAGAAGATATAGTACGTCTTTTCCTTGTACTTATAAAGTTTGCTATACAACTCAACTGAATATGGCAATAAAACTAGCATGTTGTGGCAATTAAACTTTCTTTTGTATCACTACATAATAGTGGCATTTGCTGGTTAACATGCACAAAAATTTAATCATAGCTTCTTGCAATAAAGATTTTATGTGAACAGTTTGGTACAATTTTATAGAACATATGCAGAAATATAGCCATATAAATATTCATAAAAGATAAGTAAGAGCAGTGCCAGGGATGCAGAAACCTCTGAAATTTCCCCAAAATAATGCAAGAACCTATTATTAGGGTTTTATACCTATTGTTTTTTTTTGTTTTGTTTTGTTTTTTTAACAGTGACACCTGTTGGCCGATATACACCCAAATTAAGTCAGTATTTGTTTCATAATGATTATTTGTATTTCACATTTTAGTTTGGTACATTTTTATGCCACAGAAACTGAAACATAACCTTCCCATTCAGAAAGACAATTGCATCATAGCAGCGCCACTAGTCAGCCCATGTACACCCAAATGTCAGCAGTGTTTCATAATGGCTCGCTCGCATATCAAGTTTTATATAATTATATACAACTGATACTGAGGTATAGCATTCAAGTAAAAGGAAGAAATCTCCGCATACCACTTGGGAATTTGCACCAAAATTGATAGGCACCAATTGATGTCAACATACAACTACATATAACTTTTTGAAGATTTTGTGGATTAATTCTTGAGTTGAGCAGACATAAAATTTTTGTTATGCACAAATAGACATTTTCTAAAAATGGTCAAATCATGGTCTGGACACTTCAAAGATGTAAATCCATTGAAAACTGGAAGTCAAAAACTTATGAATCCAATATATATATTTTATTGAATGTAGAAGAAAATAAAAATTCATACATATTTTCAACTTAAAAAGGCTGGCATAAGGCCATGAATTCTGGTTTAAGCAGCATACCTTATTTATAGGACCCTTAGTAATTAAAATATTTAATCTAAAATTGAAAAACTTTCTTTTTTTTCATAAAAATTCTAATTTTAACTATCAGATTTTAAAGTAAATTTATCGAGCTTACTATAGAAATTAATGATTCTGTAATATGGAAAAGTTCCTGTATTTTATTGATCTTAAAATAAACACAGTATTTTGATTTAATAGAAATATTATCCTTATACTGTATTAAGACAAAAAAAAAAAAAATATTCTAATCAAAAGGTTTCAGTTTAGTCTAAATATTGAACAATGAAAAATTTCTATTTTAAAAATACAACATTCTACTTTCTTCTAAATACAAGAAAAAAGTATTAGATTTGTAAATGTTTTCGACTTCTAATTTTCAATAAGATATCCTCCATTTTAAGATATCCTAAACACAATTTGATCGTTTTTAGAAAATGTCTGTAGCCAAAGTTTGATGGTCACTGTATCTCCTAAAACAATAAAAGTAATTTCACTAAACTTTATATTTGGCTATCTAAATTAATGTTGATTACATTTTGGAATATATTGCCCACAGTAGTGGCACCAGAAATTCCCCGACGGGGGGACACCATCTCCCCGACAACGGGGCACTACATAAAGAGAGTTTATTATATATTTATCAAAAACTGCAATACTGTTAATAATATTACTGTTAATATTTGTACCATTCTATTTGTTAGTACTCCTCGTGGTTTTGGAGATTGTGTCACAGGCAGACATTTTCTAAAAATACCATGGTCAAAACATGTATATTCATAGAAAACTGGAAGCTGAAAATTTTTACGAATCCAAAACTTTCTTCTATTGAATATAGAATGGAAAAACTGGAATGCTCTAACCAGTGGCAGATTTAAGGGGGGGGGGGGCAACACTTTGAAAAATCTTAGCCCCTCCCCCCCCCCCAAAAGTCAAGTTCTGGATCCGCCACTGGCTCTAACTTTCTGAAAGGAAAGAAAAATGCTGCTAAAAGTAGAAAAACTGAGAATTTTGTATTTGTTACCCCGAGAGATTTTAAGAGTATGCCCCGATGGGGTGTCACAGACTCCCCGACGGGGGCGCCTGTGACCCCCCGCCCCCCTAGCTGGCACCACCCCTGATTGCCCAACAGGTGATTCTGTTATACTGCAATTTTTCCTGTTTATGGAAAGGCTATGAACACAGTTTTTATAATGTACATGCACACCAAACTTCATTTGCTTGATGTATATTATGAAAAACTATGCTGATTCAATTTGTGTGCATTTCAGCTGAAAAATAGAGCTGCTATGCTACAATTTTCCCTGTTTATGGGAAAGCTATATGTCAGCATCTATAATACATAAATGCACAAAATTTGATATGAGAGCCATTATGAAAAACTAATTAGATTAAATTTGCATATATATATATATATATATATATATATATATATACACACACACACACACAGAATGACAGGTGGCACTGCTTTTCTTCAATTTCTGCAATTTTCCCCAGATGACTATAGCTAAACCTCTAATGCATAAAATTGCATTGAAATACTAAAAATGTAAAATCTTTATTACGAGAAGCTATGTTGATAACATTTTTGCACACATTAACAGATAAGCGACTCTACTTTGGAAAATGATTTAGAAGAAAGTTGCAATAACCACCACTTTCAATTAAAGTCTTAGTATTAAATTTTAGAAATTCTCAGGGTATGGAGCAAGAATAAAGAGTGGATTTCTTATTTAGATTGACAAAACCTTTTTTTTTTCTCTTATATTATGTTTAAAAAGTTTTTTAAATCACTATAAATATCCTTGGAAACTGCCTGGAATGGTTATCCTCAAAATGTTTAAATATATATATTAAAATTATTAAAATTATATATATATATATATATATATATATATATATATATATATATATATATATATAATATATATATGAAACATAAAATATAAAAATAAATTTATTATCAATGAAAATAATAAAGTTTAAAATATAGTTTTTAAATGGTTTTTATTTAAAGACCATATTTTTTTTTTTTTTTTTTTTTTTTAATATAAACAATTTACTTAAAGAAAAGAATAATCAAAATTTCACAATAAATAACAAAAAATAAAGATAAGAGATTTCAATATTATTAACACTAAACCTACCACGACGGGTCAAATGACCCATTTTAAACTTTTTGTCAGAATTTTTTGCAAATAAAATTATCACATCGTATATGTTTCATGTACCAAATTGTGCTAAATAATATATTTTTGCTATACATAGGATATATATAACATTTTATATAACATTTAATAACAATTATAACAATTTTTATATAACAATTATATGTATAACATTTTAAAGACGGATCACTTGACCCACTGTGGTAGGAATAGGTATACATGAAGTATCGGTAGGTTTAATGTTAAAGTACAGGGTTGGCAAAAAACCATGTTTTTTTTATTTTAATAAAACCCGAAAAAAAAAAAAAGTTTTATTTGGGTTTTTCAAGAGAAAATATTTCCCCCCCCCCCTTCAGAAAAATCTTTTTTTGAAAGTAATTAATGAGAACATTTAAAAGAAGTTTAATAATCAAACATTTTATTTATTTTTCTTCTGCCTATATGTTCATGTATTTTTTGGCTAAATTTAACTTTTAGGGATATAATGAAAAAAATATTTTAAGTTTTTCTTTATGTTCTAATTGTCCCAACTTGTTTTATTCTTATGGTGATCTTGTTCACCAAAATTCATGACATGCAGTTAATACGAAAGTACACCTTAACTAATTACTTTTTTTTTTTTAAAGAAAAAAACAAAGAAAAGCACGAAAAAATAAAATTTGAAGAACAGCTGTACTCTAAATTTATTTCATGCTCATGTTCTAAAATTTCTTTATTCAGGGTCACTATTTTAAAAATTGTAAAATTATCTTCATTGCTAAAAAGTTGAAAGAAAAAAAAAAGTCCTTAAATTAAAATGTATTAAATGGAAATTCCTGAAATCCGATGAATAATTTTCATTTTTATATATAACGATTTATGGATATGCAAGCTTTTTATCTACAAATCTTTAAATAAATTGTGCGATAAAACAAATGTTAAAGCAATTTTTGACTCAATATAAAAATTTTGAATTAGTTGATGAATTTTAAATAATAAGCAATGTATGTACTCACTTTTGGAAAAAATCATTTTTAGTTTCTGTTGTACTAAGTATGGGAAATTTTGATATTCATGAAAATTTTCAACCTCAATTTTTTGACATTTTTATAAATTTTGCAACACGAGGAATCCTAAAATCACAAAAAAGATGTAGTGTCCGTATTTAAGTTACTCAGCTATTGTTAGTTTGTATAGAGTACTATGAATGAATGATGTTAAAAATTTAGACTAGTTTTAAAATAATATCCCTTATGAACTGGCTAGGACCCTGATTTTAATTTTTTAATTTGTAATCTCTGTAAATTTATACAAAATTAAGATTTTTTATAACATAGCTGAATAGGGCGAAATTTCATATAAATGTGCATTATGAAAAGTATTGCATGACCAATTAAATGCAAAATTGACTTCTATAAGATTAAGCAGCAAACCAGTAAAGATAAATGTGTCAAAGCAAGTGAAGGTTAGCCTAGTTGGTGAGGCATTTCAATCTGTGACTGGAAAATGGCCACCAGCAAAAACATTGCTCTAATCTTGAACATATGTTCTATAGTAAATATTTATGATGAGAACAAATATATGATGGAGAATTGAGCATATATTACCTAAGCGAGCTATTTTCCAGCTGTCACACTATTGTAGTAAGCATCTAAATGTAATGCTAAATCTTCT
The DNA here is from genome assembly GCA_963930645.1 of Salticus scenicus. Taxonomy (NCBI): domain Eukaryota; kingdom Metazoa; phylum Arthropoda; class Arachnida; order Araneae; family Salticidae; genus Salticus; species Salticus scenicus. The sequence goes on from OZ005648.1 coordinate 289,131,761, forward strand.
GTTTGTAAAAATTTTAACTCAAAACTCATTTTTTATATAAACTGTTTTGTTAAAAAATAAATGACAAAATTGAGTTTCAGTTGCTTAGTATTTTGCTTTTTTTTATCGAAGAAAGCTTTATAAAATTGAAAAAAAAAAAAAAAAAAAAAAAAGTGGGCAAATTTGTGGGTTTTCAAATGAGTTTTTTAGAAAAAACCCGTTGGGTCCACCGCAGCCAACCCTGTTAAAATATTATGTAAATTTTGCAGCAATGAAATTTATAATGTAAATTCATAAATTTACCTCCTGTAGCAATAGTTATATTTCTCATCGGGCTGCCATAAAACGGGAAATCGAATGATAACTCAACAGTCTGGAATAAATAATAACCATGGTTACTAATAATTAATATGCTAAGAAAGACATCAAATAAATATACAAAAGAAAAAATACCAACAGAATAATAAGGCATAATATTTTGTTACAACTGCAAAATAAATACTATTTTTAAGTAAAACATTATTATAATTCAATGGCACTTAAATGTATAAACATATCATTAACCGAATGTCATATTTAAATACACTACTGATTGTAGTAAAATCATATTAAAATAACCTATCAGTAGGGGATGTCTGATGTGAGCACAATAATTTTTAGAAAATCAAACATTTTTAAAAACATTGAAGGTAAATGTCTAAAATTTCCTTGTACATAACTAACTTTTTTTTTCAAGTTCAACTCTTCAACTGATTTAAATGCCTTAAACAACTTCATTTGACTGCATCTTGTTATTCGATGTGATTGGGTTAATCAAAATTTTAAATCAAATCTTATTTGCACAACTTAGAATTAATATCAAACATTGAATGTTTACAGTTTAAATTTATTGTAGAATATTTATGTGTGACATTTTAAAAAGGCTTCAAAGTTGCAAGGAATTATCAAATGCATTTCTAGTCAGATTCTTAAATTAATAAAAATGACTTCAAATCTTAATAATGTACTGAAATTGATAAAGAACAAATGTTTTTCCAAAAAATTGTAAGTTTTTTTTTTTTTTCCCCCTTCTCAGTTATGGTATGAAGTAAGCGTAAGGTAATATTATAAGATGTGTGAAAATTATTAAAACAATTGCGATTTTTTTTTCTCTTTTTAATGCACACAATAGTTACTATATATACTATTGTCAATTAATATGCAACTATACATACTAATTTCATGGATAAATGAAAGGTCAATTGTTGATACAATTTATGTTTTATTCTTTAAGAATAGCTTTGAATATATTATAAACAGTTTCCAACAAACTTTAAAATTGTTTACAATTTCGGTTCGTCAGTCTGACAAATCATAAACTTTAACATCATTGGTAAGTGTAAAAAATGCATAAGATAACTGAAAACGCATATCTTTAGTAATATACTATAATGATACTGATATTTTTGTGTAACCCTATAAATGAATTAATTACATAATCATTAAAGGAAATATCTTTTATTGCATCTGAAAAATATATGTTGATTTTGTATATTTAGCATAAGTACGTACGTGCATTTAGTATGTACATAAAGCTGCTGAAATATATGCTTATAAGAAATAAGTGTCTTACACCTTAATGTATCCACATTACTTTAAGTCCTTTACACAAAACTATTTGTGCTATATAACATGATGTACAACTTTGAACAAGAAGCATCCTACAATAAATCTATAGAATAAAAAAAACATTAATTTAATAAAGTTTCAAAACTAAAGCCCTTTTCCTTAAGATAGTCAGGTCAAGGACACAAAATTTCCCTCTTTAGCAGAGGAGACTACATGACTGTCAAGTTCTTACTTTTTTTTATTTTTTACACTTCAGTCATGGAATGCACAGAGATTGGAAGCATTGTGGCCCATTGCTTATTTATTCTTTGTTTGACATGGAGATAGGAGATATTTCATTACCATGTCATTTGTTTATCCACTATTTTTCTTTTTCTCTTTTTTACTAACAATATTTTTATATAACTAGTTCAAATATTAGAAAACAGCTTTAGAGTGTTATTTACAATGTGTACAATTACTTTAAAGAAGTCGTTGCTAATAAAACAGATGCAATAATTAAACAGGTTTTATGGAAACTCAAGTAATTACCTCCAACCATAATAACACGCTTAAAATAAAAGGCAGGCTGGAAGCTCATGAAAGAGTGGGTAATGAGAATTAGAGTAGAGTGTAAATCATTGCTATTTATTGCAAAAAGAAGATTTCATCAAAGATGACATTAGGAATAAAATTATTCAACAATTAGTGATAAACTTTCAAGATAACACTAATTCAATCAGTTAAAGTGAATATGAAGTTTAAATTTTCATAATTCACTTCCCAAGTTAAAGTTGCTAAAAAACAGTACATTTTTCATAAACAGCAATACTCTTTGTTCTTGGGAAGTTGTTTATTTGGTTAATACTCTTAGATTGTTTGCAAGTTCATTTCAGGACTGAAAAACATTTTTTATAGAGATTTTAAAAAAAAGTCTTAAGACTTTCAAAAAAATTTTTGTCAAAATTAAGCTCTACTTATGACTAAAAAGAAAAAAAAGAAACTTACAGTTGCTTGACGATAAGAGTCTGATAACTTTTCATGAGTAATAACATGCTTTTGAGGCCAATCTTCTAAATTAATCCAAAATTTCTTTCCGTCATCAGGATGAGAATAAAAAGTTGAATTGTAGTATGTGTGATGATCTCTTTTAATCTGTAATAAAAAGTAAATATTTGCTTATTTTTAATTCAAATTAGTAAGTTACTCATTATAAAATATTTCAAAAGTACAAAAAGAAAGAAAGAAAGAAAAAGGAAAGTGCTAATTGTTAAGTTATTCAATTCAGGTTTATTGGGTAAAAATATTTTATAATGTTTGCATTTTATTTTCTTTCTTTTATATAATTAAATTGGCAGAAAAATTAAAATTGTACTAATAAGATAAAACTTTTACAAACTAATGAAATTTGAAGTACACGAATAGGAGCAAATTCCTGCTATTTTCAAACATTATCAGTTTTAATCTTAAAATTAAAGTAATTGAAGCATTAAACAATTAAATACATAATTGGAAACCTTATTTTGCTTCAATAATTAGCCATAGCTTTCAAGTGAAGATCCCCAGTATCCTCAGTGGCAGAAACGGCGAAACTGTTGGTGAATCTGCTTTAAAACTTGGCTCTGTCTTTGATGAGGTAGCACCACAGGCGATCCAAACCTGCCGTTAACTTGTTGCCACTGCACAAATAATAATTACTGACAGTTTCAATGGTTTCTCTAAAGAGCGCATAGTATGGATTATTGTAATTAGCTGTTTTGGTGGGTTTTCTTCAAAATTGATATCGATATTTTCTTTTTGATAGGTAATAAGTTTCTTTGGTATGTATGCTGAAGCCGTAGGACTTTTCCAAAATTTAATATTGTTATTGTGTTCCTTAATCCTTATTTTTATTTTCTTTCTGGGCATGCCTATGTAGCAGCCTTCACTATTTTCATTGTTAAAAAAAAGGGATTTTATAAATTCCTGCGGTTTCAAGTGGGGGGATGGGTTCTATATCATTTGCATTAACGATAAAAACTCCCTCCCTCCCACTTGAAAGTAAAGTTTCCAATTATGTGTTTTAATCATTATCAGTTTTGTTTAAAATAGGCAAAGAAATGACTTCATAGCAAAGAGGGGGAGGAACCTAATATATAGGCTGTATCAGCCTAAAATATAAGCTGTATCAGCAAAAGACAAAACAATCAAATTTTAAACTTTTCATTTTAGAAAAATTATCAGTTTAAACTTTTTGTTTGATTGCTGTAGAAACAATATTAAAGTGCTAACCAAACAATAAAAACAAAACAAGTACTTACCAAAAACAGAAAAGAATAAAGGTAAGCTTTGCAGATGTCTATTTTTGTAACATATTTTAGTTACCAATGGACCCAAAGTTATACATTTTAAATATTAATCTAGTTTATCACAATCCAAAAACCCTAACCCAGGTAAATTACAGGTAAACTTATTCTCAGCTTTAGCTTATAAAAAATAAATTACACTATCAGGGGTCTGTCTAGACTTTACAAATAGAGACCTGTTTTGGGAAATTGTGAAAAATCTCCACTTAATTTTGTGAATCAAAGTTCAGTGTGAAAATCAACTTCTGAATTTTTCGGGAGGGGGGGGTCCCTTTTTTGTGAAATTATAAAAAATGTAATTTTGTAAAATATAATTACTATTAAAATAAGGTTTCGTTTTAGACAGTGAGGATTCACTTTTATAGAAATAAACTCACACTTATGCAAAGAAACCCTTTATAAATTAGAAATTGAATATCAGCTTTTTGAGGGAATACAGCAAAGAATGTCCGATTATTTAAGCAGTCTATTCACTCCACGGATGACTAGTTTTTGAAATGAAAAAGATTTATCAAATGTGCATTTTTAAGAGGACAAATTTTGTGAAGGGTACTTTTTAGACTAAAAAACAATTGTGAAGCGTCCTTTTCTAGATAAAGAATTTTTATGAAGGGTCCTTTAAAGGACCGAGTTTTACCTTACGACAGACCCCTGATTATGAATTAAAAAGTAGAAATATTTTCACACAAATCTGCGAGAGAAAAAAAAAAAAAAGTTTGAAGTTGTTGATAATGATAGATTTCTCAACAAATCTGGGAACAAATTGACAAAATACAACAATTTTAATATTTTGAAAAATACGTACTATTTTCGAAACGCTTGTTAGATTTGTTTATCCCAAAAGTATTTCAGAAGATAAGATGAGCATGTACAGTCAATTTTCTTAAACATTTTATAATATTTTAATTTAACTAATGAATTAATTATTTTTTCTTAGTGAGAAACAGCGAATAATTTTCAACATGATATTTTAAGTTTCTTTCTTAAATCAATTTTGAATAAATTTAAGATTTCAATTTTAAAAGTGTTATACGTTATTAAAACATAAATAAAAAGTCAAGCTAAAATATGATAATGTTGAAATAATTTAAAACAATGGTTCAAAAAATATCTTATAATAGTATATTGTAGAAAATAATTTTACTTTCTTCTATAAAAAGAAAAAATTACTGAAATCGTGAAATTTTTCAACTACTGGTTTTCTATGGATTTATACGTTTTGAGGAGTCCTAACATTACTTGATCAGTTTTAGAAAATGTATGTGCTGTATTTTGTGGGTGCTGTATCATATTCACCAATCAACAGAATTCAGTGTAAGTTTATATTTGGTTGGACCTTAAGTTGGTGCTAATTAGCTTTTGGTGCTTATCATTCAATAGGTGATGCTTTTTTTTTTTCCTCAAATGTGGCAGCATAAGAAAAAATTTGTATAAATGTACAGAATGAGGATTAGTTTAAATCAATCATTGTGAAAATAATATATGTATAAAATAAGCAATAGTCAACCAGGATAAGCCCCTCTCTAAGCAGTGAAAACTTCCAATATAAGTATTTAAAGAAAGAAAGAAAGAAAATTGTCAATATTTTTAAAATAAATGGTTGAAACAAGGCTACCCCCCCCCCCTTTTAAAACAACCCCCCCCCCCCAAAAAAAAAAAAAAAATAGTAAAAGAAATGGGTGTTGTTGGTGTTAGGGATTAAGGCCGATTGACAACACTGGGGTCCTAGGCCTGAGGGGGAGGGCCTTCCGTGGAGGTCTTTCTTAGGGGCCCTAGCCCGTATTTACGCAAGTTTCGGAGGAAACCACGGAAAACTCCGAACGGCTAGGTCGACGAGCGCGACCGGGGATCGAACCCGGCACCTCACGTCTACCAGCTTTTGAGCGCAGAACCGCTCGGCCGCTGGTGGGGTAAAAGAAATCAAATGGGAAAATGAAGGGTACAAAATTTCCTTATATATTTATTATTTCCAGGAAATATGACTTGTCATATATGAAATTTCACACATTTTATCAGTGTATTAGACAGATTTCACTCATTAAAAAATATATGTGAAAGCCATAAAAAATTAAATTTTTATTATTAAAATTAAATTACCTTAAAATTTTTATTTTATATTTTTAAAAAAATACCTTTTATATAAGGCAACTTTGCAATTTACATTTTGTGTTTAAGATCAATATTCAAGAAATTAAAGTCAGGGACAGTTTATTGAATAAACTGTAAAAAGTAAATTTAAAAAATAATAAGAATATTTTCTGAATTTCCAATTCTGACCATGGTACATTGCGTCCCAAAACGTATCATCCAATGGCCAAAACTTAACCTATTTTTTTAAGTAAGCATTTAAATACGGAAATTTAAAATTTGCATGTAAACAATATCCTCTTAGTAATTTCTTTATCCTTAAAAAAAAGTTATCAGCATATTTATTTACGTGATTATGCATATCCTTATGAACTTCCCTATTTATTTGTACCTTAATCCGACCAATCAAAGTTCTTCTGGGTATTTTAGTAGCACGGAACACTGTCTATATCCAAACAAACTTATAATAATAATAAATTATATCAATATTTACACAAAGTTAAAAATGCCAATGTAAAACACTTCAGAGCAGACTGCAGTTTTGGTAGCGTAAAGCATACCATCAGGTATGCTTATTAAAATATTTAACAAAATACTATTACAATTTATTTTATTATAATTAAAATTTGAATAAATTATATCATGTAAACCAAATTTCATATAGAAATTTAACCCCCTACCTTCCTTCTAACAATTTCCCCCAACTTAAAAAATAAAATAAATTCCAGAGAGAAAATTGCATAACTTAAAAGTAGTCATTTAAAAACTGTTTAACTTTTTTTTTTTTTTTTTTTTTTTTTTTTTTTAAACAGTTCAGAAAATAAAATTTGTAGGAATTTAAATTAATTATTAAATATTTAAGCTATTTTTTTTTTTTTTAATTAACAAGTTAATGCAAACAATATTAAAATTCATTACAAGAAATTGCTAAAATTGCATTTTCAGTTTTTATGCTTTTTCTACACATTCTAAATGTTGAAAAGAGCATTTCTGATATGACCAACAGAAGCAAAAGAAAAATTAATCACGGCAATGGGCAATCCTTTAAAATGTCAGCATTTATTAATGATAGATGAAAAATACACAAGATTTCTAAACTTGAAAAACTGATAAAATATGACACACCTACTCTTATAAAATGCAAAAACAGGTGAATTGCACCACATGCTAAAAAGTGAAGAAATTATATACAGCAAGGACATTGATAAAATTCTTTAAATATTTTCTTCAGTAACACCTATTTAAATTGCATTTCCATTCCCACTTATGAAAGAATTATGCAACATGAAAGAGAAAAATTATGTTTAAACAATTTGCATTTTTTGAAGAACTGGATACCTAGTTAAATATATTACCAATAATAAATTAAATCACATAGTTGCCACAGTTTCAAAATCATTGTAAAATAAATTTCATTTATAACTATAAACAATTTATTTACTTAATTATTTAAAAAGAAAAATATCACAAAATTCTGTATTTTATTAAAAATTAGTTGTTATTTAATTTTTTTTTTTTTTTTTTTTTTTAATGTTATATAATTATTTCTAGAACCCAAGGTTAGCACACACACATACAATACACTACTGCCCAATCTTTGAAGTTACTACATTATTTTTATGCAAGTGACTTACTTTTAATTCAATTTATTTCAATTGTAATATTGCTTCAGAAAATGTTTTACTTGTGTGCGATTGTCTTAAAAATGACATATAGGAAAAAAAAAAGTCTAGTGTTTGCAGACAAAAAACTGATTATATTAATGAGTTTAGAAATGATAAAGGAAAAGGATGTAGGCTAAATGCAGTTAAAAAAAAAAAAAAATATGGAAGGTCAAGTTATTTTAGAGACAAGATACAGAAATTAACTGAAGTTGTTTTCATATTTGATTATTATTCAAAACTGAACAAAGTGGTTATTAAAACTAGATATTTGTAATAACAGGGTAATTAAGACCAGCCAATCTTTTTATCTATACCTATACTTATACTAAATTTAGGAAAAGGACAGTTAAAACCGCCCCTACTCGTTTTCCCTACAAGTTTCAACCATATGAAACTAAGCACATTGGAGCTACATCTGATGCAGCTGCGATATGATTAGGGATTTCAGTAATGCTGAAAAAGAACAATTCCCCTTTGTAATTTACAGTTTTCCTTCACAGTTTTTAATGCAGTTATTGCTATGTTTGAAGATTATTTACGTAGAAACATGATTATGTGAAAAAATCTGGTGTGAAACAATCACATGACTTCCCACTATTACACGTATTATATGCATTTTTTTAAAATAATGTGATCAGAAGACATAAAATTGACCTAACAAAGTAGACATCTAATAAATTTTCTATAAGTTTATATATAGGGGAGACCCGTGTACCTAGGGCCACCCCTTTTTATTTGAATAATATTTAATTTTAAGTTTTGATACTCAACTGGGCGAGTAACAGCACCAATTGCTACTTTTACAACTACTTTGGAACTTTTGAGGAGAAGGTTTTGACAAGTTACACGTAGGAAACGAATTTACATGGTTTGAAGTAAAATTTTGCAGCTCATCTCTTTTGCTATTTTACAAAGGCGAGTCAAATATTTTTCTTTCATTTCTAGTGTATAATTTTGCTTGTTATATTGAGTAATAAATGAGATATTTAATTAGTCCTCTCTGCTTGTGGATTTTTTAGTGGAAGGCATTTTGAATGAAGTTACCAAAACTTGTACCTAGGGCCACATAGCTGCCTTGTACCTAGGGCCAGTGTGTTTGGACCTTTTAACACTTTCGCGACCGCATGTTTTTGTCTTTTTGACAGTAAGGACCGCCTGTGGGCATTTTTCTCGTAAGTTGTAATTTTTCGAAACAAAATTTTCCGTATTCACATTTATATTGCAAATGGATATGCATTATAATCATACTCTCTCTAATCAAAGTATTTGCATCCATAGTATACTGATTGTACAAATATGAATATTGTTTATATTTTTTAGAAACAAATAACATACAAATTGCAAAAGAAACGCCCACTTGTGAAGTTTCACGTTTTCAAATGACGTGAATCTACGTCAGCGGTCGCGAAAGTGTTAAGAAACACAGTACAGCCTATAGTAATTGGACGCTGGCAAACCCTGGTAAACCAATCACTATATATGACGTTGTTGAAAATGTTGCAAGTCCTATCTGTCGGCCTTTACTCCTGTAAACATTTTATCAGGCTTTTGTGTATCCGGCGTATGGCCAATAAACACATTCACTGAGGATGAATATTTAAGTTCGAATGTGACTAAAAGACAAGAGCCCTCCATAAATTAAAAAAAAAAAAAAAGATTTTCCAGGAAGGAAGTGAATTAACAATGATAGAACTGGATGTCTCTGTTTCGTGTCCCGTTGAAATTTTGAAACTTTCAAAATCTAACATCTTTTCGTGTGTCATGCTTTAACAGGTACGAACCTAAGTAAAACCTTTACCTAAAGCAAAACCTCCCACACAAAAGAAAAGATGTGACCGAAAACCAGCGAGATCTAGAAATCTCAGAGACACTCCAGAAAAAAAAAAAAAAAAAGTGATAATTTCGTGTTTCAAATTAAGGCAATAATTATTATATGATAAAAAAAAAAAAATAGTTTTCTTGATATTGTTTCTTTTATAAAATACATGTTTATATGCTTATTTTCTATTCATTACAAAGTGAAATCTTGATTTGAGAGAATGGCCCTAGGTACAATGAGGTCTGGCCCCAGGTACATTGAGGGTGTTGTACCTAGGGCCACGAGTGAAGTTTTTTTAAAAACCTTCTATTTCTCGGAATTTATTATTTTAGGTATTTATATTAATCCCATTTGGAAGTAATTAGTCCTAAAGATATGTACATATCAGTTTGATAATTTTAAACAGGTCAAGGGCTGTTTTGGGGCATTGAAAAAAAGCGGCCCTATGTACAGTCACCCAAAAAAAAAACGCCACCCCCCCACCTAATTTCGCCGTAAATTATCGTAGAAACATGCGACTGGTACCGATCAGTTTGTAATAATGTCTAGTTTATAATGTTATAGTTAGATTTTACTTAGGGGGTCGTCTACATATTAAAACTGACATCAACTTCATTTTTTTCAATGGTAACCCCCCTTTTTTATAATATTTTTGAATTCTTTGGATCAAATCATCACGGAAAATGGTATAGTTTATATATTTCGCTCAATTTTTCATAGAGTTATAAGCTGTCAAAATTTGGGGATGCTAATGTTAAATGAATGTGACAAACATTAAATCATATCTTCCGAAATAATTATGATATTTAAATTCTGTTTTTTTTATTCCTTAGAATGAAGTGACCCAAACATATTCCATGCAAATTTTTGCTAAAAAAACATTTTTTGAATTATGAAAATTTTTAATAAATTCATATTTGAAAAAATTATGAATTATGACCTATGTTAATTTTTACACGAATAGAACGGGCATCATCAAAAACATGGGTTTCCAAATTTACAGCTCGTTCCTAACATTATTTTTTGAGTTACAGTGATATTTCATTTTTTACTGCTGTTAGGGGGGCGTCACTTGTTATAATTTGTATCATCTGTGAGTCAATATTTCTATACATTTTGACGAAAAACTATTTTAATTTACCTTTATGTTATTATAATTGTTTTCTAAGGAACATTTCGATGTTTATTATACAAATTGGTTTATTTTTTATAAAATTATTGCAATGCAGGCAAGAGATTGGGAAAGAATTCCAAAAGAAATGTAGCCCCGCCTCTATATTGCGGAAACAGTATTAAAAAACCTAGTTTGCATACTCGTATATGACACTATATGTGACGCTGGTATGCATAAATGTCAATGGCATTTACTACATTGAATGCTGAAGACAAAATTTAAATGATTTAATTGGAAGTATGTAAAATAATTTTGTTTTATAATGTAAAGTTTTAGAAAAATTCTGTAAAGGCGTGGCTTTCGTTGCAGAAGGGAGTTTACTCGATTCTGAAATGTTAAGTCTTTGTTCTTAAATATTACATAACTTTTTCTAGCTTCTCACTGCTAAAATTCTATTTTATCCCTTTTGTCTTTTGTTTTTAACTTGAATATTCTAGGATTCGTGCACCTCAATTAAGTATCATGACAGTAAAAAAACGCGGTAAGACGAGGAATATTATTTGAAAGAGCAATACGCAGTGAACAATACTTTTGTTTTTTCCTTTTTTAAAATTAATATAATTGATTTTTATTAATTTTTATCAGAATTTTTAAAACAAATTTTCTGTTTTAATCTTGTGAAATTTTCGCATTTGCTTACTCTACCGTTTATGCTATTTAAATTTTATCGCATGACGTAACATAATAAAATATAAAACTTCTATTAAATGTTTTTTTAATACTGAATAATAAAGTGGTTTTTTTTTTTTTTTTCTTTAAGTTTTAAAATCTATTATTGAAACAAAGTGCAATATTATTTATTTTCTATTATTCTAATCACGGCGTAAAACTGTCGTCACATTTATTACGGAAAAAGAATTTAAAACAAAGTAATATGTCTTATTACTTTTAAAGATATAGATTTTACACATTTATAATTAAGAATTCAAGTACAGTAGACGACTGCAGAACGGGGAATATTCGTTCTAGGCAATAGGAAACCGTTTTTTCCATATCCATGTTTATTTTCATATGAATATACACAATGATATGAATATACACTCTTTCTAGTGATAAAATTTGTTTCATACTATTTTGTTTATATAAATATGAATATAAGGAATATTCTTAAGAAATATCGTAACACACAAATTGTGAAAGAAACGCCCACTGGAGGAGTTACAGATTTCCAAATGACGTGAAACTACATCAGCAGTTGCGAAAATACTAAATATACTTTCTCAGATTTTAGTTTAAATCTTGTTATGTATATTTTTGTATATTATCTATTGTTGGTTTGTACGCCTAAAATTAAATGTAAAACTTTATAGTAACACTTTCATGCGAGGCTTACTGTATAAAATAAAAATATACCCAACAAGAAGTAGATAATAATTGTTAGTTAGTAGATTTTAATTGTTTTTATATATATTTTTTGTTTTTTAAATGTATTTTAACTTAAATTTTTGTCTCTTAAATAAAACAGTTTTTGCTTTTCAGAAGTAGATAATTCTTTTTCTTAAATATTAAACACCTTTTTTTTTACTGCTATTAATATTATTATCATTATTACTACTGTTCTTTTACCTTGGTATTTAGATTTTTGTATTTCAATATTGTAGGGTTTATATCATTCAAGCTATTATTTTTCTTCGTACGAAGTGATGTATTTAACTTTCAATAATAATGTTTAATAAATTGAAACCAATAAAAATCTTTTAATTCATAAGCTAATAAAAAAAGTTCTGCGAATTTGAATCGTTTTTTATTTTATAATAAACATTCCTGAACTTTTTTTCCGGTGTGAAATTTTATAAATAATGAATATTGGGTAGTTGATCACGATTTATTTTTTCTAAATGTATAGACGGTCCCCTAACACATTTTCACGTGTAACTCTGTTTAAAATTGATTTAAAGTCTATAAATAGGTAAGTTTTCCGAACTGCCTTGATCTCAGAAATCTGAATATGAGGTCAAAAATAGGGGTCGTCATTGAAAAAAATGAAGTTTATACGTGTTTTAATATGTAGATGACCTCTTAAGCAAAATATAACTACACCATTAAAAACTAGACATTATTACAGATCGATAGGTACCAGCCGCATGTTTCTACGATAATTTACGGCGAAATTGGGTGGGGGGGTGGCGTTTTTTTTTTGGGTGACTGTACACGGGTCTCCCCTATACATACAATAAAGACATGTAAAATAGAGTTTACATAGCAAGTTAAAAAATAAGAAAAAAAACATTTTTTGGCCATGTAGCTCTAATGTGACCTGTTGTGAACTTAACCTTTTTTCTAAAATTACATAACTATGCTACAGATAATCTTGGAATGCTGCAATATCTGTTTATCAGTGTTTCTTTTTTTACAAGTTTTGCTATGTAACCCTGGTGTGACACCAACGGATCTCAAGTGACTCATGTTGTGTACAAGACTTGTTTTTTAACTTTAAATGTATAAAACTACTTCAATATATATATATATATATATAATGCGGTCTACTCTTATGTTAAATAACATCACCTGAAGATGCTACGTAATAGTAGCGAAAAGCTTTGTGTGCATTTTTAATAAAAATTTTATATACTTATTTAAAAGTGGTTTATATATTTTTTACTATGTTAACACGTGAAACCATTGCAAATTTTAAAGTTTTAGTAGTTTTTAATTTAAATTAAAAAAAAAAAAAAGTTATTTTTTGAAACACCAATTTCCAAGATCTACAACTGATGTACCTAATCAGGATGACTTAATTTTCCCGTAATAACCACGTAATACATGAGAAAGGATATCTAAAATGGATTTATGTAACAATTTTCAAGAAAATCATTAGAGCCGTTTTTGAGATACCAACTTTTACTAAAACTTGGCACACTCACTAATTGACAGGAAAACAATAATTACATACAAAAGGATATTTTATGAAAATGTGTTAATTTTTTTTTTTTATGTGCGTGTGTGTGTGTTTTAATTATGCTTTTCAAAATAATTAAAAATGACTTTTTTTTTTTTTTGAAAATATAACTCATTGGTATTAAATGTCAGTTTTTTTTATATATATCAGAGTTCTCATCAGAAGCAATGATTATTATGAGACTTTCTTAACCTCATTCAGAAACAAAAATTTCTAAAAAGAATGTGAGAATGGACCCTGTTACAGAATATTCGTGCAAACCTTTTCTGCAAAACAATATTTGTGTATTTTCTTATTTACACATACATGTACATATAATTATAAAAAAAATCTATAGTATTAGTACTGTTGAAGAATTCTTAAACATAAACATAAGATATGAGTTTTTACTTTCCTGAAATTTAGGAATAACTTATTTTTATGTGAAAATCTTTCTGCAAGTTGCAAATCTTTCTGCAAGTGACAATTTCTTTCCTGCGACAATGTCACTGTGTCGCCTAAATTCTGCCACAGGGGCCTGGAGCACAACTTAAATTGAATACAGATGCGAGTAGTCACAGATTTGGTATGGTACTGTACTGTTACAGAAAGCAGAATACAAAATTCCATCCAATTCAATATACAAGTAGGATGACTAACTCAGAAGAAGAAAAATATTGTAGTTATAAGCTTAAGATGTTAGCAGTGATAGAGGCATTGAAAGAATTTAGAAGTTATTTTATGGAACATAAATTTTAAAATTGTAACTGATTGTTCAGCATTTCAAAAGATCCTTGATAAAAAATATTTAGCACAAAAGTCATAGGATGGCCTCTATTCATTAAGGATTTTGAACATAGAACCAGCCAGAAAAATGAAATATGTAGACGCTTTGAATGAAAATATTGGTGAAAAGTATTCCGTCTCAGTGATGATAATTATGGATCACAACGAAACATTACATCAAAAACAATGATTGTGCAAGATAAAGGTGATTTTATACAAGATATTAAGAAATTAGTTGTAAACAATAAAGGTGGAGAGTATGTAATCTGAAATAGAGAGTTATATAAATTTTTATGATGGAAGAGAATTGCTAGTAGTTCCAGAAGAGATGCAAAGAAAAATAATAAAGAAGGTGCATAGCAGGGGTCACTTTGTAACAGCAAAAACAAACAGAATAATCAAATAGGAATATTATATTCCCAGATTAGCCCAGCAGGTTGAAGCAGTAGTTACTGTGTGAAATATATATTATATGGTAAAGAAGGAGGAAAAGCTGAACAATTTATAAACCTAATTCCGAAGGAGGATAAGCCTTTGAGTGTACATCATACTGATTATATTGTCAATTAGTAGCTACTAGTAAACAATACCAGTATATCTTTAAGTAGTAGATGCATTTACCAAGTTTGTATGGTTCCACTCAAAGTCAAGTGACAACATGAGGAGTCATTGAAAAATTATCGCAACAAACAATATTTAGGAATCTAGATCAAGGTGCGAAATTTCTGTTCGCCAGCTCACCATTGGCGAGTAAAAATTTGGTCTAGTTATAGAGAGAATTCTTACAAGATTCAATGACAGAAAACATTCTTTTTATAGATTTAAATAGGACAAAGCCTTGCCATCTTATAACCTCATATTTAACCTCTCCTTTTCTCGGAATGCCGAGTCTGTGTGTGCACTGCCTGACGATCACCCTAGCAAAAAATGGCCCTAGCCTGAGAAAGGAAAAATGCTTAGTACATGCCTAAAAGTTTTAATCTCTTCGGCAGCTTTGTTTCTCCCACCATGATTTCTCTAAGCAGAGTAAGAATAGATGAGCAGATAGCCTCTTTGCCTGTGACCCACTATCCGAGAAAAGAGAAACTTTGCCTATGCGATATTGGCGCATAAAAATGAGCCTGAGTCCTTTTAAAGATACTGCCTATGTTTATTAATGATCAAAAATCAGTTCACATTTTCCAGTGTTTCACTGAAACACTAAGGATTGGCACTTCTAATGATTTGTAAGCAATGATTTTATCGAAAAAGGTATTCCAAAATGGCTATTTCAAATGACAATAATGAACAAGTTATACACATTGACATTCCGTTACAAAGATAAAACGAACGAAAAAGACATTTCTCATGCAAAAAGTTAAATAAATATATAGGTAAATAAGGAAGCCTAATCTTTCATAATAAAAAGGTTTTCACAGGACATTGTTTGACAAAGATTTTTTTTTTTTTCCCTTTTTTTTTTCTTGACTCTTTGCATTTACGTTTTTAGATATTTTAATCTTTTTCAAATCTCAAATACAATACATTAATGATTATGAGACATGATGATATACGACACACTTTTAATATATTTAATTTTAGACATATTTGTAAAAGGATTTCAAATATTTAAGAAAAATAACAAGCCCAAAATGTGAAAAAAAGAAAAAACATAAGCATGACAACTATTTGTGGTGAGTAAAACTTTTTTTTTTGGCAAGTGTAATTAATCTGAGTTAATTTTGGGTCCTGATCTCGGTAGAATATCTGAATGAGGAACAGTATTCAGCTCAAAGGAATACTCCAACTGTAAGTATTAAGGAATAGAACATGTCAAAATAACAACCAGAATGCCAAGGAGAAACAGTCAAGTCAAACAAATTAACAGAATCTTAATTGCAGGCTTGTCTAAATTAAGCAAGGAAGATGAAATAAAATGGTATAAGTATGTGCCAAAGCTTTGGAGGATAATAAATAGCATGATGGTTACCAGAAGTACTAAACATAGTCCTTTTGAACTATTGATAGAAGTAAAGATTAGAAATGAGGACATGCAGAATATCAGAGAATTATTAGAATATGAATATAAAAAGCATGTTATAGGAATGAGAGAAATTCTGAGAGAAGCAAAAAAAAAATATTCTAAAAATACAAGAAGAAAATGCAGAACAGTTCAATAAGAAGAGAAAGGAATTAAGAATGTACCAAGTTAGAAAAGTCATAGACATTCAAATAACACAGTATGGAGCAGACATGAAACAGCGAGAAAAATTTTTGAGTCCATATAGAGTTCAATGTAAAAGTTCATTGTATAGAGTACCAATGTAAAAGCAAATCAATGGTATGACATGAAGATAATTAGGGATCATGATATCATGAAGGCCCAAAGCAAATATCATCTGCCGAATATACGAAATCCTGACTAATAAATTAAATATTGTGTATTAAGAGTCCCCAGTAGTCAGATACCTTCCTTTCTCTTTCCCCATGTAATCCAATGGGATTTTTGTTGCTTTTTATTTTTCGGATATCTCTTTCAAAAATAAAGTTTTTCGAATTCTGTTTTTTGAATTCCACTCTTTAAACAGGCGACTTTTTTTCTTACTAAGCAATTTTTCTAAAAATACAATTTGAATATTTCTTTTTAAGATTGAAATTTATATCCTTAAGTTTGCTTAATGAAATAAAATATTTAAATTTATTTCTTAAAAAAATTGCTTAGTAAGAAAAAAAGTGGCATGTTCAAAGAATCTAATTCAAAAAACAAAATTTGAAAAACTTTATTTTTGAAAGAGATACCCGGAAAATACAAAGCAACAAAAATCCTATTGGATTACATGGGGAAGGAGAAAGGAAGGTATCTGACTACTGGGGACTCTTAAGTGTGCTGAATATGTCTTAGTGTCCTGTGTGTATAGAATTATACTTAAAAAATGCAAAATTTAAATACATTTTGTGATATGCTCAAAATTTGAAAATCATTTTCGTTGGGACCAAGGACAGTCAGGATAACCAAGTGTAGGAGAATCTTTTTATAAAAGAAATTGTTGACAATAGAGCATAATAAACTCAAGAGATTAATAGTTGCACATGATGCAAAAATAAATATAGTAGGTTGTCATGTGCAGTGTGAGTGAATCAGAAATTATGATAGCGTGCTCCTTTTCATAAAAAAGAGAATTTGACAGAATAACTGTAAAAACTGAGAGTTCTAAGATTTTACCCTAGCAGTGTGAATAAAGTCCAAGCGACGGATTTATTATTGAATTAGAGGAGGTGAATTAAGATGCTATGTCAGAAAAGCATTAGTATATTATTAATGTGTATTATGCAGCCATAATACTTGTGAGAAAAGTCAATAAATGTTATATGAAACTGGAGTGAAAGTAATTACAATTTGTTTGTAAAAATAGTGTGAATCTTTGAATATGCCTCGTAAGTAAATCCTACACAAATATACTGTGTTATGAAATGATGCTACTGTATTAAAAAGAAAAACTCTCAAGATGACTGAAGTTGCCTAAAGTGGCTGCATAAAATATTTTAAATATCTAACTTTTAGAAAAATAATGTAAAGAAATTTTTATTAACGTGATCTTATTTTCAACACTTTCACAATTTACATTTCCCACTTATCTCTAATAGGTAAAGGATTAAACCATGTTTCAATCTTTTTGAGACACTATATATATGTGAATATATAAATCATTAGCATCTATTTGAAATAGTTATTTAATAGTTGTTGCACACACTTTTTTACAAAACATAAATAGAGAAACTAAAATTATCTCTAGATAATTCCTCTCACATTCTCTATTTAACAAATTAAATCAAATGTAATATAAGCAAACAAATATTACAAGATACTTTGTACCTCACTTTAAAAATACAACCAGCTGGTATTTTTTGAAAATTTATATTATAGTCATATTAGTTTATTATCTAGACTAAAAATACCATATTGTAGTTTGGTAAAATATAGCATTAAAAAAATTTCTTTGCAAACCTTAATTAAAAGAAATACATTATAGTACTTTAAATTTCAACCTAAATTTCCTCAACGGAAAAAAAAAATAGTTTTAAGTTTTAACGTTTACTTTTTTAATATTCATAAGCAAAAGCAAACATATGTCAACAAAACTGGAATAATTTTTAAAAAATTATATGATACACAGAACAGAAAAACTATAATACTACTGGTGAAAATTCCAATGGCATAATATTAAACATACTTACAGTTTCATTAGCATATTCTGGAGGCACAGTTGCTCCAGGTACTAAAATATCATGAAAATCCTCATCACTACTTTTAACAGTGTCTGATGATTTTGTTGATGACTCAGTCTTGGCTAATTTAGCCTTAAAACTCGACACTTTAGAGCTGCTTTTTTCTGGTACATCTAAAAAAATAAATATTTTTAGAATATTGACAAATATTTTTATTCATTTTACAAATTAGCAAAGTAATTATTTAAAAACATAATGAGTAAGCCTATCCCATGTAAGCTCATTTTAAGTAAGTATTCTAACTTTCAGAAATGTTCTTTCTTTAAAGAACATTTATAACCAGATACTATATATTATTAATCTTTGCTATCTCAAAATATACAGAGTAGATTTAAATGCATTCAAATTATTAAATATACATATTTAGTTTTAAAATATGTAAAAACACTAAAAAGCACAAAATACAATGAAAATAACGTATAAATTTGAAAAATTCAATTGTTCCCTTAGTTTAAAAAAGTTTAAGAATTCATTATCATTTTGCTTTACAATTGAATTTAGTATCAGATAGAGAGATAAATTTCATGATATGTTTTGCCTATTCATCCTCTCCCCTGCCCTCTCCTTATACATATTGTATTATATATATATATATATATATATATATATATACCGGGTGATTCAAAATAGATGTTACAGCGATTATCTCGTAAACTAAAAAAGATAAAAACATGCTTCCAATTACAAAATTGGTGCAAATTAAGAGCAGATTTCAAATATGTCTTTTTTTATAGAAGGGGCTGTATACATATTAAAATACAAAATTTTATTTTTATGCAGTGCCTTCTATCATATGACTTATATTTAGAAAAATATTCTCGCTCTAAGGAAAAAAAAAAAAATCTAACAGGGAAACATTCAAAAGGTGTCGTCTTCAAAAAATATTGAAAAAAATATTGGCTGAAATGAATTACAGCAGCCAGAAAAAATGATCATAATGAAGCATTTTTGGCAATTTAGTGCTGTTAGGCGATAAGTTCGCTAGCACTGAGATTGCCATGTATGAACAGAACCGTGTTTTGCTTCTCCGACAAGTACTCAAAATCAATCGCCTAACAGTATGAAATCGCCAAATATGCTTAATTTTGATAATTTTTTGTGGTCGCTGTAATTCATTTCAGCCGATAATTTTTTCACTTTCTGGTGTTTTATGAAGAGTAGGATCACATATATTTTTTGAAGACGACACCTTTTGAATGTTTCCTTGTAAGTCAAAATCTCGCTGAGTTATTGTAATTTGAAAATGATGACTTATACCACTTTATTTTCAATTTTGGCATCTATTTTTCGATGCCAAAGGACTCACTTTTGGGGGTTATCTATGAGATGAAAAAAATTACAAAAAGATCCTTTATTTTAAAATAGCAACTAAAATCATTCAAACACACAAAATCAACAGTTTTAAGAACTGAATGCAAGTTTACATTATTCCATATTGTTAAAAAAATAGTTCAATTTCTTAGGGGTCACCTGCAAATTAAAACCCATTAAGAGAGGAAGAAAATTAAAAGACTAGCAAAACAGTGTGAAATTTTCACACTTTATTTCTTTACACCACCTTCCATCACAGTTGAAAAATTTTAATGGCTGCAGCTCTTTAACAATTCCAACAAGGTTGAAAAGTGTTAATGACTTTGGTTTGTCTGTCTGTCTGTCCATCCGTCTTTCTGTCTGAACGCGCCCTAACTCCCGTGAATATTCATGGAATTTCCTGAAAATGATATATGTTATTTGAGTTCACTATCGGATATTCCTTATTGAAAATGGAGTGAATACCTCTGCTAGCTTGTGTACAGGGACACCCGAAAGTATTCCAAAGCATTGTGTTCTATAAGAGGTATTTTTGTAATCCATATTTTAATACTTTTAACTTATGCATATATTAATAAAATTGAGTTTACTATCTGATATTTTCTACAGAAAATGGAGTAAATATCATCACTGGTTTGTATACAGGGACACCTGAAAGTATTCCAAAGCATTGTGTTCTATGAAAGATATTTCTATAAACCAAATTTTAATTGCTTTGCATAAATCTTAATAAAATTGAAATATGCTATTCATGTGCACAAAAGAATGCTTTCTATAGTGTACAGTACAATTAGCATTAAATTTACAGGGCACACAAAAATATTCAGTCATGTTAAGGGTTATTTAAAATCAAATAAAAGGTAAAGTTTAAAATATATTAAAAACATTTAAAACCGTTTAAAATTATCTCACAAGCGCTTTTAACTGCCTCCGCAGTCTTCCTCAGGTGTGCTCTGGTGAACACGTGCCGACGAACGTGTTCGTCGGGTCACCGAAATCGCCCGACGAAAGTGTTCACCAGAGCACACCTGAGGAAGACTACGGAGGCAGTTGAAAGCGCTTGTGAGGTAATTTTAAACGGTTTTAAAATGTTTTTAATACAATGTTAAGGGTTATTATTGAACATTTGCTGGAATTGCATTTTCGTTTACATTAAACATTTTCTAACAATTTTTAACTGTGAATATGATTTCAATTTGCATATTTTTTTCTGACTATCTGTCTGTCTGCCTGCTTCTAGCGTCCGTAAATATTTTCAGAAAAAAAAATATATATATGTTATTCAGGTTTACTATGGAATATTCCCTATTTAAAATGGTATTAATAGGTCCTCGACAATTTGTTTATGTTCAGAAATGCACAAAATATGCCAATGCTGCGTTTTGGGACAGACATTCTTATAAATTGCATTTAAATAACTTTCTACTGTAAAAATCATAAAGAAATTCATATTTAGTATTGTAAAATATTTTTTGCATACGATATGATATGGTATTGATGTATAATTCTATGTTGGGGTGGGGGGGTTACTGCCCTTCTGTATAATTATAGTGCCAATTTTTATTAAAACAAAAATCAAGTTTACTATTAATTTCCTTGAAACTTACAAATCTTTACATTATATTTAAAATATTTACCTTATTTAAAGCTCTGTTTCATGGCTAAAGTACTTTCTGGGTGGATCCGCCCTTTCATCAGTAACCTCTTTGTGGTCCGCTACGTTCGAAACTGACAATTTCTTCTTTCAAATGAACTTATGAGGAGTCAACTGAAGGAAGAAATAAAGTCAGTTTCAAACGTAGCGGACCACAAAGAGGTTACTGATGTAAGGGCGGATCTGCCCAGAAAGTACTTTAGCCATGAAACAGAGCTTTAAATAAGGTAAATGTTTTAAATATAATGTAATTAAAGTATGATCTGATAAAAATTTAAAAAAAATTTTTTAAGATGCTTACAAATCTTGATAACTTTTCAATTGGCAATTAGGTATGGAATCCAAAGTACAAAATTTGAATTTCCTACAGGTTATTTGTTGTTAAATTATGCTGAAAATTCATATATACAGATCAACCACTAAATATTTGACTTTCGTATTCAGGAGGCCTCAAAACGTGATATTATACAGGAAAAAAATCGATCTCCAAAAGCTACTTTGTTTGAGAGATTAATTTTCCCGTTCGGTGTCAGCAGTGTTCTTAGACTAAAAAAAAAAAAATGCAGCAAATCACTTACGTCAATTACATTTAATAAAACAAATGTGTGCCTTAATTTTGGGTAGTCCTGTATATTGTCTACTAGCTGCCTTCAGCGACCAGCTGGTTCGCGATCCCTGAAAAATCAGACTTTACGAAACTCCCGCTCGGTGCCCGTTTCAGGTCTAATAACAGCTTATTGATATAGTGTGAAAATAGCTTATTGAAAGCGCAGTAAATTCCCGTGTGGTAGTGCCTTCGGCGCCCTCTTCCCTTTTCAATATCTAAAACAGCCTGTTCGCTCACCATGTTATGATCTTTCAAATTTCTGACTTTAGCTAAGTCCCGCTCGGTGGTGCCTGCGGCGCCGTATAACATTTTAAAAAAAGATTTGTGTCTGACTTATCTGTGGTTTTCTCCAAAACTTGCTTAATTCTGGGCTATATATCGTTAAAAATTAGTACGAAATGTGAGCGAAAATCTGAATTTGAAACTCTGTGAAATATAAAAGAATAAAAATTTTCTGGTTTTTCCATAGTTTTCTCCGAAAGTTTCATACAGAATTTGAACGGCTTATATCATTTTAATAGCCTGCAATAAAAATACTTTAAAATATCTTTTGAATGATGTATTATGTATTACAATAATGAATATCATTGATATATTTTAGACTCATAATGGCTAATCTATCAAGGGCGATTAACGATTTCTATTGAAATCCATCTAAAATTTAAGAATTCCAAAACTGCTTTTTTACAACCGAATTCATAAAAAAAAAGGGGGGGGGGAAATCAATATTATTCTGTTAAAAGTAACTCATTTCACGTGGGCGAAAAACCAAAAGCAATTTTTCCCGACCTCTAGCACCTGGCACTGAAGAATCTTATTCTCTCTTCTCTGTCAAGGTCAGTTGCAAGAGTTTCAGAAACGTCGATTCAGAATTTCATCTAAAACTGCCGTGATACTGAAAATTAAAAAAAATTATAACTCATTCAGTTTTTGAAATTTTCTCTCAATCTTTTGGGTATTCAATTGTTGAAGTGATATCTATATACAAAAAAAGAAGAAATGATTTATCTCTAAACGCTTTTGAGTTATAAAATGTTTTGTGAAAAAAAATCGATGTTTCGTAAAATCTAAAAATATGGATCGCTAATCCGTATTTTGTAAAAATGTTTATATGGTTCGAAAGAGGATTAAATGTCCTTTTGAAATATACCAGTTGTTAAGAAATGGAACAGTTACTCGGTCGTACAGGGCGTTTCAAAAAAGACAATTGAGAAAAAGAGAAATTTTCGACCCTTTTTAAAACTTTTTTTTTAAATATAAAAAATCTGTATTTAAAAAAAAAAAAAAAAAAATTGTACTGTAAGAATTGGTAATAAATGCTCTTTCTCGTGGTACAGGTGTATTTTCGATATTTCTAACAGATCGGCAGCAATCGCTTTAGAAAAACCCGCAAAATTTTTCTTTCTCTGCTTTCTCTTTTGAGGAACACGCTGAAGGGCGAAAATTACGATCCGCTCGCTTTTTAATTAGGCATTGGTCGATGTTTTAATTAATATCTCTGGAACTAATTAAAATTTTTAAATTCTGTTTTCACTATCAACTCGGGAAGGCTTCTGAGCACCCGTATGCCAAATTTTATACTTCTGCGTTCAGTAGGGGCTGAACGTATAGATGCACAGACAGACAGACAAACATCTTTTATTATTATAGATAAACTATATACACATGACTTTGTGTATGTAAATTTAGTATTATATGTAAAACATGTAACACAAAATGAAATACACTTTCAGCAATTCCCAAGTATAGCTCAAATATATCCAAATACTCCGAGTAACCCTGTAAACGAATCAGGAATGACTGCTATACCACAATCTACACAAAACATGCTTTTATGCATATAAAAAACCTGTTCTTTTCATTTTGTTTAGGGCAGCCTATAGATGTCACACTGTACATATGAAAAATTTCACTCACAGACGTAATGTATTTGAATTCTCTTGGATGACCCTGTACAGAACCCTTTGTCTGATCACAACAAATAGCTTAGCTTAGCATTGCTATATGATACTGATTTAGAATATTGAATTTCGATTTCCTGCTACTATTTGTTCTTGGAATAAGCTAATAACACACACACACAGAGAGAGAGAGAGAGAGAAACCAACCGCTAAAAACATGATTTTTGAATTCAGAGGATCTGAAAACATGCAAATGTAACAAAAGCTAATTTTCTGAAATTTGACTCAAAAACAATACTTTCTCTATACCATGTATATGGATAAGAGAATGTATAAAGGAAAAGAAAGAAAAATGAATTTGAAAATTCCCTTTTAGCACATAAATTATTCATAAATTTTATTTGTTAAATTATCAATGAGTATTCTTGTGTGTATTCACTAGGAGAAAGAGAGACATTACCGTTTAAAATACATGTCTTTCCCTGTATGAAAAAGAATTCCCCCTCCTCCAAACGCTGATCAATCTATGCCTTATTACAAAAGCTATATAGTACTTACAATTTCTCACTTTTGATATAACCCTTTAAGACTTCGCGAAGAATGCTAGAATTTTCAAATTGCAATAACTCAACGAAATTTTCACTTAGGAAAATGATATATATATATATTTTTTTTTTTTCTTCTTAGACTGAGGAGAACCTTTTTTCTAAATATAAGTCATATGATAGGAGGGGCCGTATAAAAATTAAATTTTGTATTTAATATGCATACAGCCCCTTGTACAAAAAAAAATGCCATATCTGAAATCTAATCTTAATTTGCACCAATTTTGTAATTGGAAGTATATTTCTATCTTTCTTAGTTTACGAGATAATCACTGTAACATCTATTTTGAATCACCCGATATATATGTACAGTAAATTCCTGGTTATCTGAAAAGCTCAGGGCCAAAGAATTTTCTGTTTATTCAGACTGCATAAAAATCTTCAGATAACTGGAAAACAATCATTTCATGCAAAGAGAAACACGTGAAGAAGAAACAGAGAAAATTGTGGCCAAAAGCAAGGCCTGATTAACTTCATGTGAGACCCACACATTTTTTGGGGCCCCTGCCACCTCTTAACAATCTGAAAATAGTTGTAAAAGTGACTAAATTTTTTGAATAAGTAACACATAGTGATCAAAAGGCCATCAAAGAAATGGGTTTTAGGCCCCACTGCTATCCAGGGCCTAGAGCATGTGCATAGAGTCTCCCTGCAATAATAAGGCCCGGGCTGAAGGATAAATCACTTTTTTTTTTTAAGGTGAATCTCTGGTGAATTTATATATGGAAATTTTGGTCTAAACCACAAAGTGTTCATGGAAATGTTCAAATTGGTTCAAGCCAAAGTCTAGTTTTGTCCAAACATTGACAACCGAGACCTCATTGGTGAAAAAATAGCTAAAACAATAAAGAAGATAATGATGGTGAAGATTAACTCGAAAAGACAGATAATTTCAATATTTCACATATTTAAAACTACAAAAAATTTTTATAATTATTTTAGTAAGTTTAAGAAAAAGATGCCATCATTTTTTTATGTTCTCTTGTTTAAAAGATAAGTGTGATGATGCTTATTGGACTTTATTGGACATACAGCATTGAAAATTTTTCAAAAAAAAAAAAAGTAAAAACATCAAATTTTAATTTTAAAAAGTTTATGAAATTATAAACAGCAGTAAAATCTGTTAACATAAATATTATTCTGAAAATGTATCACTATTCATACCATTCTACACATGAATGGAATTTATAACATTTTATGTTATAAACTTATTTTTAAATTAAAAATTATCTTATAAAAATTAAAACAAAAAAGTTTTAATTTGTTTATACAGTAATCTAATTCTTAATATTGTAACTTAAAGTGAAATATCTAACAATCTGATAATAAATTGGTGGCTTTTTTATGATTTCCTAGCACTTAATATTTTCAGGAGGAAAAAAGGTTCAAATATTCAATTACCGTAAAATTTCTGCAAATAATGTTATGTTTATCCATATTCTCAATTCTCACACTCTCATTTTAAAGAACTAACATTTATGATTTTGTTATCTACTATAATGCATATTTTTTCCTATAATATTTTGAAGAACTAACTTTGAGCAATTCTCATTAAATTGAAGTTTCAATGACACACTGAATAATAGACATTTGTTCAAAACCATATTTAAAAAGAAAAAAAAAAAAAAACTACTGGGAGAAATAATTTTGATAAAGACTTAAATTCTATTCTTTCTTTAGAGCTTGCCACTCAAAATTACAATGTTTACTTAGTTATTAATTACAATAAATAGATGCACCTATATAAATGATATTTTTCTGCAGTCACATTAAATTGTTTTTATTCTGAGGATTATTTTTTAAAGAGAAAAATTTGTTTAAAAATTAATTTTTTGATTAAAGTGCATATTGTAGCAACAGGGGTCGATCCAGGGAAAAACTGGGGCTGTTTTCCTGCCCCTTCACAAAATTAAAATTTATAAAATGGGCCCTTCACAAAATTAAAATTCATAAAATGGGCCCCTTCACAAAATTAAAATTCATAAAATGGGGCCCGTTCACAATATTAAGATTCTTAAAAACAGTCCTTTCATAAGTTTTATTTGGTATAAATGATCTTTTTATAATTTTTTTTCTACGTCAAAATATTGCATTTACTTGTTACAGTGCAATTTTCTTGATATAGATAAAATTTAGTGATCGGTAAAATTGAAGCTTTTATAAGATAATTATTTTTTTCACAAAAATATTTCAATTTTCAAAAAAGTGGGGCCCAAAAAAATAAGAGCTGGATCGACCCCTGACCAATAGCTTAAAATATTTTATTTCTTCAAATTTCTTTAAATATAAATTTTAGTTTTCATAATTTTTATAAATGTAAATTAAGTAACAAATTCTTAAAAGTCTCTTAAAAAAAAAAAAAAAAAAAAAAAAATTCTTATTTAAAAGTTAAAATAATTTTTAATAAAACAAAAAGTCACAAATTCTGAATTGAATGTGATGTTTTTAATTTTTTCTTAAAATTTGATTAAATTTTTAAAATAAATGTTACATAAATATTAAACAATTCTCCTATTTTTAAATAAAGTATTATAACTAGTTGCTAAACCAGCGTTAATTCATACATAGCAATGGAATTTAATTAGCTCTTTAAAATAAATAACTCTTGTCTTTTGTAAAGAAAGAAGTTAAGATAATGAAAATTATTTTATAATACAAAAATTTATTCCAAATGTTACGTCTTTAAGATGTGTCATGTATACCTTTAATAGAAAATAATTGTTAAAGCCTTAAATCTTTTTAACGTATAATACAGATAAGTTTGGAAATACTAATCTATCATATGTGATTTATAACGAATGTTATATAAAAACCTTTAAAACCAGAGAAATTGAAGTTAATATATTTATCAATAATACTTTTGTTAAATTTGCTGACAGTAACAGATAAAACAAGTACTGAGTTTTCAATTTGCTAACCCCATCATAATAAGTAGTCATATGAATCGTTTGCAATTCATAAATCGTTCAAAATTTAATACATCATTAAAAATGCAGACATTTACAAAAGTATAAAGCTTTAAAAGGCTAGAAATTTGTGAATTCGCCTTTTTTTTTTTTTTTTTTTTTTGTGCTTAACTCGCAACTTCTAAAAAGAATATCGTAATACCGTAGCGTAGATTGATGTGACATACTTTCGAGGAGATACCGCGGAGTAGGAAAGTGAAATGAATTATAAAATTAATATAAGCTCAAATTTAGAATAAGATAGAAAAAAAAAAAATAATAATAATAATAATGGTCTGATACTGACAGTATGTTGACATCTTAAAATGGAACAAAAAGAAATAGAACAATTAAATTTTAATAAATTCTTGTAACTGATAAAATAGTAGAACCATTTTACTAACCAAAAAAAAATAAGCTATATAATTTGAAATGTTTTCGCCACTTAATATAAATTATTGGACCGACAATTAAACAACTAATGTGTATTATCTCTAGTTTATAACAAGGACTAAAACAAACAAAACCTTGAAGCAAAGCCTAAAGCTCAGCACGAGAAAAATGTGCAACAGGTTGTTCCAAATCAAAACAGCACCTGCTGTTTTGTTTACATTACCTAAATATTTCTATCTACCACGTTTGCAAAACATAAAAAGTATTTTCTGACATACATAAATAGTATTAGAAAAGAAATTACTTTACTAACCTTGGGTTAAGCATTTCACAATCCCCAAAACAAGTAAAAACAACACCAAACAACTGTATTTCATAATTAATATTTACAATCACAGCTGATCTGAACGAGACTGCCGCCGAACCAACTTGTTTCAAACTAAAACAGCGCGGCAGAGAAGTTTTCAATCACACGTTCAGGCGTCTTTGACTAAACCCGGATATTGGTCAAGACCTAGATACGGAATATCCGGTCGTAGGAAATCGCGAAAAAGCGAATTGTATTATCACGATTGGGAACTCGGATAAGCTGGTTTTGCTATCGTGACGCGCCATTCTTCTATCGGAATTACGATAGCGATTGTTGAAGAGAATAGCTCTATGAAATGTAATTGCATGATGATGATGACGTCTGTCATTCAGGCGGCTGAAAAAAAGAGGGAGCACTTTAAATGAAGAAAAGCGCAAAGTTTTCCCTCAGTGGTCAGTGTTGTGCGTTTAAAAACTTCATTTCTCCAATTTGATAGGAATGAAACTGTTTTGTACCGAGTAGGTTTTTATGTCGCACTAGTGCTACGCTATAGGCAGTTTGTTTTGTTGCTAGAACTTTTACAAAAATTAATTTTTATTTTAATTAACCCAGTGTTTATCTTTTAAACTCAAAGTTTAAAAAGAAGATGAATTCGATTTATGACGTAAAATTTGCAAATTTGTGGGTATTTTTCAAATTGATGGTAGATTTTTCAGGTGATATATAAATTAATTATAAAAAGAATATTGATAATCAAAAACGGCAATCATAAACAGCGACAACACGCTGTAAAAACCTTCCTTGAACGTTTATGGAACGTTTAGTGCCAAGCCATGTACATGTACAGTCGGCATCGGCAGCAAAATTATTCGAGCGCTAGCAATATTTCCTGTGTAAAAAAAAAGTACACTTAATACTTGTCGAATCATGTTCTTAGAATAAAAACATGATTCGACAATAAGACTTATTTAACAAAACAGTATTAAGTGTACTTTTTTAATATGTTCGCGCTCGAATAATTTTGCTGCCGACTGTAGTGAGATTAAGGGGATGGTGGGCTTTGAAAATCGTAAAAATCCAGGGAAAACATCAATTTTTAGTTTTGTTATATTTATTTTCTATAACTAATTCTGAACAATATGCAACAAACCGCATGCTTCTAAGTTGATATTATCAAAAATTACAAGGGTTTCAAAAAAAATAATGATCTGATTAAATGCCCTTTAAAACGTAAAAAAACAAGCGTTATAGTCGGCGGAGATTGATCATATATATTTCTAACTTTTAAAATACTTTAATTTTGTTAAAACAGCATTAAAAAACATACAATTTAAAATATATAACCTTGTAAAATGTTTGACTGATAAATAATGATAACTGGTGAAATTCACTTTAAATGCTGTTTTCACTTAATGCGTTTTTTAACGATTTTCTCTTCTTTCAAATGTCTCTCGTGTCACAATTTTGGCTTAAAATGAATAAAAATTGCTTTAATCTGCTTTATGTTACATTTCAGTGAAATCTGGGTATCCGTTTTAACCCCTTAATGCGCGGTGTCCTCGCTGCAAGGACACAAAATTTAAGATCCAGCTGCAAAAATTCATCCCGGAAAATTTTTAGCAAAAATTTACGTTTATAACATAGCAGAAAAGGCCTTTTTTTTAAACCTTAAAATTTAAAATTTCTTTTAGTTTAATTTAGTTCATGATTTCCGGTGGCAGTATAATTTAAATGATACGAATTGTCTTGCGCCGCAAAGGGTTAAGTTTCGCCTATATTATACCCAGATTTATTTAAAATATATAAATGAATAATAATCAAGCAAAATATGAAATATATAAACTCGAGAGACATTTTAAAGTTTTTTGTTAAATTTTTTAAATTAAAAAAAAAAAAAATTAAATAATTTTTATTTTTATATTATTAATATTGTAATACTTCAGTGCACATACATACAAAATATTAAAACTTTTGCTGTAAAATTAAAAATATTTATTTATAATACCCACCTTCCCCAAAGTGGCGTATATACGTTCGACCTTATCGGTAACGGTACCGTTCGAAATTTTTTCTATAAATTCGAATTTATATGCTAATGTGTTAATCTAATGGTACTAGTAGAGTCCTGTATAGTATAGTCGCGGGTTATACTACACCGGCTTTGCCGGTCGGCTACTGGTCGTGTTAGCATTAAATTTTGACCTGCGAGTCTACCCGAAAAGTATTTTTCTTCGAAAAACTTTTTATGTTGCTTTTTTATGAATATAATCTTTTGAATGCAGAGACTGGATGACATTCTCATCCTTCATAGCAGTTTAAAACAACATGACGCATAACATAAATGTGATTCATGAAGAAGAAATTCATAAATATTAATTAATACTTAACGTTTAAAACGTTACATGAGAAAATTATTTGACTTCAAACGTATATTTGCCTCCTTATTTTACTTTTTTACTTTCCTAACGTAGTATGTAAGGAAAGTATTGTAATCATATCAAAAATCTAGCTAGGAAATTTTGATGTTTCTACACGTTTTGAGGTGCCCTGTGTTCATTTTTACAATTTTTACGATGATGTATGTATGTGTGTGAGTAAACACGATAGCACCTAAACGCTTTGTTCGAATAAGTTGAAAGTTGGTAGTATGTAATGTATGTTTTAGTTAGGTCATCATAGCACGAACCCTATTGATTTTGGCAAATCTAGAACTTATGTTTTTTTTTTTTTTTTTTTTTTTTTTTACAGGGACACAAAGAAAAATTCTTTATCATTATGGCCTATGGGCCCAAATTTATCAAAGTACGATAGCGTCCAAACGTCTGAGATGAAAATTTATACACATGTTATAAGTCATTGTCGCACGAACTGTATAAATTTTCGTGAATCTAGCACTTATAGATTTTTTACAGGGACACAAGGAAAAATTCTTTATCATTATGGTCTATGGGCCCAAATTTTTTAAAGTGCGATAGCGTTTAAATGCGTCCTTATTCGATTGGGCTGAAAATTTATACACATGTTATAGGTCACAGTCGCAAGAACTGCATAGATTTTGGTGAATTTAACACTCGTAGATTTTTTACAGGGACACAAAGAAACATTCTTTATCATTATAATCTATGGGCTGAAATTATTGCAAGTGCAATGGTGTAAAATTAAACTATGGAGAAAGATACACACACACCCTATTGCAATTTTCACTTTTTGTTTATTTAACGATTTGTCTTACTTTATTTATACCACCGTTAATTACTTAATGTTCGGAAAATCGAGTGGAGTCACTCCAGACTTTTTTATATACTGTGAGTATTTAAAGCAGTGGGTTTTTTCAAAATAAATTTAATACACAAGAAATTTTGTTATATTACGCTGAATTTTGTTTATATTTATACTAGTTATTTTTAATTTTTAATATAACTTTAATTGTACACTAGTTTTAATATAATTATATATTTTCAATATTTGTATAATAATTAATCTGGAAGATTACAGTGCGTTAAGAAATTATAAGACCGCAAGCGTATTAATGCATTTCTGAAGAAGAGAGCATAATATGTAAATTTTTAGTTGCGTATTTAAAATTGATAAGAAAACGCATCCTATACTAATTCCAACTTTTAAAATTAAATTAAATTTCATTAAAACTTATTCATTTTTCTAAAAATTAAAGACTGTGACTGTTAAGAAATTATAAGACCACCTGAGAAAATTAGCATATTATACATGACGTCAAATTCAATATAAAGTGCATGCGTCAGTTTTTTGTAAAAGCATTACCTAAGAAGCAAAGGCTTAGGTTTTGAATGTGTTATCTACGATTAATTTGACGATGCCTCGTGGTAAAGAATTATCGGAGTGCGAAGTGAGAAAAATTTTATTTTATAAAGGTTCTGGTAAATGTGAAAGAGAAATTGCGAGGTTAATAAACCGTTCTAAAACTGCCATTCATAATGCCATAATTAGAAAAGATTATTCAAACAAAATAAAATGATCTAGTAGAAAAAATATTTCGACAGCACGTGATAATAGACAAATTTTTCGACTGTCAACTAAAAAAGGTCTTTCAACTCATGAAATTTCGAAACGTTTCAGCAAGAAAACTTCACATGTAACAGTCTGGAAGAGCCTTAAATTAAACATTAATACGAAATTTATGAAATTGAAGAAAACACCAAAGTTATTGAAATGCCATCGAGAAGAAAGATTAAAATGGGCTATAAATGTCATGTCATGGAATGATGAGTGGAAACAAATTATATTTTCTGATGAAAAGAAATTTCTCCTTGATGGTCCCGATGGTTACAAACACTATTGGCATGACTTGAGGAAGGAACCATAAGAATGCTTCAGTCGACAAATGGGTGGAGGATCAGTAATGATTTGGGGAACTTTCAGTTATGAGGGGTTGTGTGATTTACAGCGGATTTCTGGTCATATGAACTCTACACAATATCAGTCTATGCTATATGATCATATGATACCGTTTGGACCTTTATTAGGTGGTGCTAACTGGATGTTTCAACAGGACAATGCTGCTTGTCATACATCTAAATCCACACAGGAGTGGTTTAAAAAAGAAAAAATAATAATGTTTTGCGATGGCCAAGTCGAATTCCAGACTTGAACCCCATGGAAAACCTATGGGGTATATTATCTCGCAAAGTTTTTGCTAATAATAAACAATTTTCATCTGTCAATGAACTGGAAGTAGCCATTGTATAAGAATGGTACAATATTTCTATAACTGAGCTTAATCACCTGGTTACTTCAATGAAAAACAGAGTGTTTGAAGTCATCAGGAAAAATGGAGGACCAATATCATATTAATTTTTTATACAATTTTGTTTTTTGACAAGTGGTCTTATATTTTCTTAACAGGTTATTTTTCCCTTATTTCTAATATATATTTTAATTAAACATTTATTTCATTATACCAAGTTATTGCAAACTAATTATAATTCAATATAGAGCAATATGTTATTTTATGTATTTAAATTATGATTAGAATCTTTATTTTTCTTATAATTTACAAAATAAAAGAGGTCTTATAATTTCTTAACGGACTGTATTTCAATAATATAACTGTATTTCGTGAAATAGAATTTAATTCCGTTCCTTATATAATGTAAATTAAATATTATCTTTTTGCGGGTCGCAGGTCAGAAGCTGCGGGTTCGGGTCGATTTGTGGGTCGAAAGTCTTAATGTGGGTCGGGTGCGGGTGAAGCTTACTTGACCTGCGCAGGACTCTACTTTAAAGTACCGTAGGTAGATAAAAGAATTAATAATTATTTTAACTTTGCAATGGCTTATTGCAGTTTAAAACTGCATTTTATTTATTTACTAGCAAACCCGTGCGAAATAGTCGCCCTTTATATCTTTTCTTATTTACTTTAAAAATTTGAAACTCATAAATGTTATGCCAATTTCAAAACCTAATTAAAATTTAATTTACCAGAAGCCAAATTATTATTAAAACCAAATTAATATTGTACAATAGTGAAACCAAAATCATTCAAAGAAAGGTTTCCATATAAAATTCATGGTTCACGACCCAATTTTCATGCTTCCACAGGCAGTACAGTTTTAATATAGAACTCCCACGACGCCTTAAATTTTTGTCGCCATGTTGGCGATGACTTTCTTTTTATTTTAGTATATTCTTTTTGTTAATATATATATATTAAATATATATATATATATATATATATAATAAATAAATAAAATAAAATAAACATTCCTATTTTGATTATATTTTTTATGATTGTGTTTTTTAATCAATTTATCTCGAAAGTTCATATTCGGTATATATCTTTAAAATATTGCTAAGTTTAAAAATGACGCTTGCAAAGATTCTGAAGAAACAACTGTTAAAAATACATTTTTTCGTAAAATAATCTCATCAGACAAATGTCGTCATTTTTTCTTATCAGCCCATTGAGCTAAATCCGCATGCTTAAATATTGCCCATGTATAAATATTATTTTTTTATCCTCACGTATCGCATCATTTCGACAAAAAATAATTGAAACTGGTCCACGTTAGAGAAATATATAGATATTTATTTCATTTTTTGCAAAAAATCTAAACGTATCTCATCAGTGGACTTATTAAAGTATAAAATACTTTTAATCTATAAAAATTACTATAGTATAGCTACTATAGTATGTCAGCTTGACTTTCCTTCTGCTCTCTCACTCTCTCTTTAAATCCAATGATTGGAGCAATCTTAGTATACACGATAAATATCAAAATGACAAAAGAATGTGGACGCTAAATTCGTTTATTGTTTCTGATTTCCTCCCTCCCCCTTTAGAAGAGAATTGAATTGAATTACATAAGTGCAGTTGAGTTAGAGTAGTCTGTAACAAGAATTTGCTGGCACCAAAGAGCAAGACTGATTTTGAACATCCATTAAATAAATTATTTACTAGACGCGTTATTTGCTATCTGTGTTATTTGTCCCTGCCTCAAGCAGTGTAGCTGTGCAATATAGGTATTTTGTAAGAAATGTTTATTCATGTAGATTCGAAAAATAAAAATATTTACATCTAAAAAAATGTAATATAGGGTAAGTGCACCAGTGACTGACACTTTTAGAGCAATCTCTGATGTTTTTTAATTTTCTAGTCATCAGAAAATATTTTTAGAAATCTTAAGTTAGTACATATGGTATGAAAGACATCCAGAACCACATATATGTTAAAATATATACATTTGATAACAATTATTATTATTTTATTATTATTTTATTTTTATTTATTTATTTATTTATTTTTATTTTTTATTTTTTGACACCCACTCAATGTTCCAGTAATTGACAATGCCAGTTTTTCATTTTATCAGTAATTGGCCCCCTATACTCCAGTGTTTGACACTGCTAGTTATTCATTTTACCAGTTATTAGCACCCTATGCTCCAGTGTTTGACATAAAATGTTAAAATTCTCATATGTAAAATATATGATTTTATTATTTTTCTTATTTATTAATTATTTCGGGATAGATGTCAATTACTGGAGCATGTCAATCACTGGAGCACCTACCCTATATGTATATATATATATATATATATATATATATATATATATAAGCAAAATAATAAAAGCCAGATGAAAATTTAATCCCAAAACACATGAGGGCCTTCATCACCCCTATGTAGGGAAAGGAATATGAGAAGTTTCTGACGAAAAGCTGGTAATTTAACCAAAAAACACGTTTCTAGCCCCCAACTTCTCACAGATGGAAGCAAGACCATACAGCAAACGAATTTTAATTAATACAAAGTATAAAAAGCAATTAAATTCAGTTCTATTCTAGTTCTATTTATTTCTAAAATTAATTCTAGTTCTATTTATTTAATAATTCAAGTTTTGCTCCCTCCTGTATTTAAATTTTATCTTATATATATGTACAGTAGAGAGCCGATTATCCGAACTCCAATTAACCGAACTTCCAATTATCCGAACAGCTTATTTCACTATTTATTTTTCTTTATCCGAACTTTCAATTTTCCGAACAGTCTATTTCTCCCCTTAAAAAAAATTCCTAACCGAACTTCCAATTATCCTAATTCCTGATTCCCTTATCCTAATTCCGTTCCTAACATACGAAAACTAATTTGAAAGATTGTTGCATTATGGCTGCTGATTCTTGTAATCTAGAAAAATCTACAACATTAAAAAAAAGGCTTGGGATGCAATTTTAAATAAAGAAAAAAAATGATAGTGGATTAGAAGAATCTCGTAAAGAAAATGAGGAATGTAAAACAATAAAGGAGATGGGAAGAATCCTATGTTATGAAGAAAATGAAATTAACGAATGGTTAAATAGTGACGTCCATGACCCTGGATAACAGATTTTAAATGATGATGAGATTGTGGATAAGATTCAAGGTGAAAAAGAAAATGAAGAAAATGAAAACGAATGCTTTGAAAATGAACCAGGGCCATCACACCATCTTTAAATGTTTGGAAACAACTATGAAATGATTCGAACGGCAGAACGACGCAGATCCTCTTCAATTAACCTGTCTAAGAAGAATTCGAGATATGGCAGCATTGAAAGAATGTCTTCTTTGAAGCAAGCAACAATCAAAAGCTTTTTTGATTAAATTATAATATCTAGAGTTAAAAAAAAAAAAAAAAAAAAAAAAAACTTTTAAACACTCCAGCACAAATTGGTACTGCCAGTCCTAAGCCTGGATAAAGTGTGATGGTTTTTCTATTGTCACAATATCCCTTAAATTGTCTGTCCAATTATCCGAACTTTTGCTTATCCGAACTAGGGTCTGTCCCGACGTGTTTGGATAATCGGCGCTCTACTGTATATATTTATATAGTATGTGTATGTATGTCTTTGAAAGCTAATTTATATAAAATTACTTGAATATAAATATCTTAAATTAAAAAAAATACAAGATAAAAAGAACTTTTTATATACCACGGTTTTAAATTTTCTGTTGAATCATATAAACTTGGCAATTCTATGTATTAATTAATTTTTTTTTTTTTTTTTGGATGAATTATCCCATCAACTTGAAAGAAAATGATCAAATGCGTTATAAAGAGAGTATAAGAAATGTTCATACATTTATTAATTGAATAAAAATATTAAAAGAATGCATTGTCATGGTGTTCTGAGTTATTCTAAAAGTTTCAAATGTCGGGAAGTTAGTTAAAAATAGGTTGCAAGATTTTTACTGGACAAATAAATAAACAAGCAAGAAAGCGAGTTAATAAAAACATGGTAAAATAATTATAAGATTTTAAAAAAAACTTTTTATATACCATGTTTTTAAATTTTCTGTTGAATCATAGCTATAGAATATTAGCATAGCTATAGAATATTAGCGTAGCTATATTAGTATTTTATCAATGTGTATAAAATTTTTAAAGTGATAATGACGTCATTTTTTGTGAGATGCATAATTTAATTTTTTGCATTTTTTATTGTTCACGTTTAAGTAAATGTATTTATTTTCCTGCCGAAAAAAAAAATGAACTCGTAAATTTTTTGGCAACAGTAAAATTATAGCCAACATTTAAATGACTAATTTTAAAGCTATTAGGAGGGTATTATTTTCATATTTTAATTTATTAAAAGAAAACTAATAAAAAATTCGAAAATTGGGCTTCGAGGTATTGCGCTGTCATCGTGTGCTGAGCTATTCTAAAAGTTTCAAATGTCTAGCTAGTCGGGAATTTAGTTAAAAATCCATTGCAATATTTGTACTGGACAAACAAACAAAAAAGCAAGTTAATAAAAACATGGTAATTTCTTTTTTTTTTTTTTTTTTCTCTCTCTCTCTCTCTTTCTTTCTTTTTCTTTTTTTTTTTTTTTTAATGCATTATAATAAAAAAAATCTTTTTATAATAAGAAAGCACCACAGAACTGGTGTTATAAAGTAATAAGTACAAAACTTTGAATAAACACCATAAAATGCAATGAACTCTTAACAATTGTTTTGGGTCGAAAGATCACATTACCCTTCGTCAGGCGAACAAAGTAGGCACGAGTGCTGCTGTGGATTGTCGCTTTGACTGCAGCACTCGTGCCTGCTTTGTTCGCCTGACGAAGGGGCGTGTATTTGTTCGGCCCGAAACAATTGTTGCGAGTTTATTGCATTTGATGGTGTATATTCAAAGTTTTGTACTTATCACTAAAATGCTGATGTTCAATGATGATGAATAGAACTTCTAAAACAAACACCATAAAATGCACGGAAAAATTATTTTCAGTCGAAATAATTAAGCATGACTGCGCAATACACGTTACTGATTTCATGTTGCACTCGTGTTTACTTTTATTAGCTTTCTGGAGAATTAAACTTAATTATTTCGCGGCAAAACAATTTTTATGCTACTTTTTTACTTTCTCTTACCCATACATATGATAGAGAAAGTATTGTTTTGGGGTCAAATTTTCTAAATTTAGTTTTTGTTATATTTTCACATTTTGAGGTCTCCTGAATCCGAAAATCATGTTTTTAGCGGTTGGTCTGTGTGTACGTGTGTGCGTGTATCTGTCTGTCTCTTATCATAGTATATCTCAAGAACAAATAATAGCAGAAAGTCCAAACTTTGTATTCTAAATGTGTATTATATAGGGATGCTACACTAAGCTTTTCGTTGAAATCAAGAAACTGGTTCCTGAACAGGGACACCCAAGAGAATTCAAATACATTACGTCTATGGGGGAAATTGCAGGTAAAGGTAAGTAGAGTTTAACATCTATAGACTGCAATAAAACAAATGAAACGAATATATACGCATAAATATATATTCGTTTCATGTAGAATATGGCATATAAATCATTCACTGTTCGTTTACAGGGCTACACAAAAGAACTAGATTATAGTGCGACAATACTTGAAAATTAATGGAAATATATTTCAGTTTGTGCAGTGTGTTATTAATATAAGATTATATTTGCGTGCACCATGTGACGTGTACATAACCTTCAGAAGATATACAGGGCTGCAAATATTTAAGCCACAACATTCTTTTTAATAGTTAGTGGAAGAGCCTTACTATAATATTTTACCATATCCAGGAAAGCTGCTCAGAAATTGAAATAAATTCCTCATACTCATATGGTAAATCATGCATTTTTTTTAATCAAAATATTCATCGCTTGATTTTTTTGTATATTTACAAGGTTTAGGGCTTCCTGAATACCGAAGTCATGTTTTTAACGCTTCCGAAGTCTAATTTGAATTGTTTTAATATAGGTTTACATAACAATACTCTTTATCTTACCCTTTAATCTCCCATCTGTATTTATAATATTGAATTTCAGAGTAAGAGAAAGTTGTGTGAGTGACACACCAGATTATTTTTCATCATTATTATTATTTTATGTATTCCAAAAAATATATTATTTACTTAAAAAGCTTCTATTCCTCATTAGAATCAAAAAAAGAAATCTTTGGACTATAATGTTAAAGAAAGGAAAAAAAAAAAAAAAAACATGCACAAAGAGTGTTTGTTTAAAACGCTGTATTCCTCATTAGTATCACAGCCCGTTTTTCTATGTTCTTAAAATAATAATAAAAATCATTGCATAAAATGTTTTTAATTATCATTAGAATATCAAAATCTGATCAAGCTCAAATGGTTCCCGTTGTCCTGTGGAATAATATACATATATACATTGAAAACCCTTTCAAGCGTTGCATTACATGAAACCAAGTATCACATGAAGAACTATAAAAAAAATGCATGAAGTTGACGAAAAGAAAAAATAAACAACATTGAAGCATATAAATGCACCACTTCTTCAAGGGCATTGAATGAATGTTGTATGCAAATTAAGTGATCTTTCTGTCATGATGTATGCAAACTGCTAAAAATTTACAGCATGCAATGCCCGAGGTCACCTAAAAGACTTGAAAATTAATTTCAAACAATATGTGGAAAAAACCAAGTTAGAAATAAACTTATGAAGTGGAAAAAACCAAGAAAGAAATAAACATATTAAACATCAAACACCAATTTTTTCATAATAAATTTATGAAGTGGAAAAAACCATGATAGAAATAAACTTATTAAACATAAAACACCAATCCCTTCATAATAAATCAACCCTAAGGAAATTTAACAAAACCAAATTTTAATTTTCTTTACTTTTGAAAAGCATGCCGAAAAAGGTAAAACACTCCACAACAGCCATAAAACCGAAAACAGTTAATTTCACTGTTAATAAGGGAAATGAATTCATCTACTGAACAATTAAGTAAAATAATTTTTAGCTTAAATTTTAGTGTAATAGTTCCTCCTAATTTTTAACAAATAAACCTTAAAGTAAAAGTTAAATTTTAATTTCATTAAATTTGATTTTATTTGAGTTACGTAAATTCGCAATTCATAAATATCATGTAGAGATAGAAGTGTTTCATGGATTCAAAAGAACAAGTTATAGAGGAATGAGCGCCATCTGTTAGCGTGAAAAAAAGTAATGACCCTTTTTTTTTTATAAATTTTCCCAACCATCCAGCCAAACAACACCACCCATCCTCCGTAATCAAGCATCTGCCCACCCAACCTTCACCTTTTTTATTGTATTTTATTTTATTATTATTATTATTATTATTATTATTATTGTAATTTTTTTGGTTAAAAATACATAAAGGTGCACTTTTTTTTCTTTTCTTTTTTAATGCTAACACCATATACCAGGATAGAATAAATTAGAAATAAGATTTAATAATTGAATTTACTAGAAATTTAGGATAACCATAAAGTCTAGCCTGAAAATAGATTGATTTAACGTTTTTACTTTTATATTTATCAGAACATAGATGTTTTATTCTGTAGAGGAAATTAATTAGAATAGTTTTATAAATAGTTTTATATAAACAGGATTTGTAATGAGTAAATAAATTAACTTTAAATGAAAATTCTTTTCTCTTATTAAAAATATCAAAATCTAATTTTCCATTGTCATTATAAATTTTTAAATCTAGAAAGTTTATTTCTTTATTTTTCATTTCATTTTTAGTTAATGAAAGATTTAGAGGATAATTATCTGAAGGTGTTAGTATTTCTATCATTAAAGTAAAAAACAAGAATATAATCAATATATCGGTAGAACATTAAGTCATTACATAAAGATAAGTTTCTTTCATAATAATAAAGATATAAATCAGATAATAAACTACTAGCAGAACCACCTTGTGGAATACCTTTAATACTTTGGTATATAATGTGATTGTATAGAATTATTATGTATTTTAAAATTTAGTAATTTTTTAAAGTAATGAAACGATATTTTTTCTTTAATACTATGTTTATGTTCATTAAAAAGAATTAACATAGTGTTATGTAAGTCCTGAATGTCTATATTATTAAATAAATCATTCAAATCAAATGTACAGATATTTGTAATATTTTTGAAATTTTTAATTCTATGTAGAAGTTGAAAACTATTTTTAACACAATGCTTATTGTCATAGTTTGAAGTTAAGCTATAAATTTCTTTTAAATTTTTTAAAAGAAGATTACAAGCAACATTATTATATGCATTACAACCAATAGTTACAGTGCGAAATTTTACTGGAGTTTTATGAAATTTAGGAATAATAACTATATATGGATTGTTGAATTTTTTACATTTGAGTTTTAATAATTTATGAAAGCTTAAAATCTTTTTATTATTAATTTCAGTTGTTAAGGTTGTTTGCTTAAAAATATTGCTATTTAAAATAGAGTTTCCTGAGATCTTTACAAATAATGGCATAATTATTAGGGGATTTATCTACATAAGTAATAATATATATATATATATATATATATATATATTAATTTTTTATTCATCATTAGATTTGTTTTTACAAAAAAAAAAAAAAGCATTGCTTAATTAAAAAAAAAAAGAGAGAGAGAGAGAGAGAGAGATGCTAGATTAAGTCTAAATGATGGACCCCCCCCCCCCTGCTAGTGTCATAAGTTATTATTATTTTAAAACTGATCCGACCTGTCTGCGATCATGTAGTCTTCAGACACACAGTCACACAGACTAAAAACTAACAGACTAACACGCTGACAACCTACAGACTACACCATACCGATTTTGTGATTTTTAAATTCCTCACACCTCAAAACGAGTAAAAAAAAAAAATTAAGAAATCGAGGTTGAAATTCTTCCCGATTACTTAAGTTTTTTTTATAGCTATAGTATGATGGGGAACTTTTATAATATGATTTGGGTAAAAATAGTTAAAGTAAAACATCAACAACTGAACATTATAATTATTGAAAATTGCATAATTTAACAAAAAGTTGGTGAAAATACGAAAAAAACATTAAAAAAAAACCTTACAAAAGACCTTACAAAAACAGTCATAATGCCATCAGGGATAACTTCTAATCTAATTTTTGATTGATTGTTTCTTTTTAAATGATTGAAAATTTATTAATAGTTTTTTTTATTCCAGTGAATGTTTCTAACAAAACCTTTAATGAGTCTAAGAAATAACGAATTTTCTCAATTTTGGGTATAGTGAACTTTTTTTTTTTTTTTTTTTCAGGTCCGCAGATGATTCATACTGTATTTCACGACTGTATTTCATATATTTTAACAAAGGCTCGAAGGTTTTCTCGAAGATTAATAGGTGACCAGTAACAAATTAATGAAAAAAGAAATATTTAGCATCACCCTGTAAAAAAATAACAAAAATCCGTTGTAGTTGTGCATATGATTATGAATCAGCCTACACTAAATTGCCCTTAATTGATTCAAAATAAAAATCGAAATAATATCTTTTAACGATTTGCTTATTTTTGAGAATACTTGAAATTTAATGCTTTACATCAACTATATCATTCTGTATTTTTGTAATATTTGCTTGGGTTTTGTGTGTAGGTACAACTTTATACATTTGGCTAATGAATTATGCAAAAGAAATTTTGATAACTCTCGTGCATGCGCAGTTAAACATTGTTCGTTAAATTGTTTATAATTTATTCTAATATTTATATGTTGTCTCTACAATAGTATGTGAATTTTTTTGAAAATGGCATTACATTGGTTTGAAAATACTGCATGTTATTAAGAAAAAAGAAAAGGCTATAAATCAAAATTCGAGGCTGTTAAGGAAACCTTTATGTCTCCACTAGTGTACTTGCTATTCTCATACAAATGAAAATAGATAAATAAAAGAAACATCATAATTATATGTTATAATGCTTCTATTATTTATTTATATTTGTTTCATTACCCTTCTACAACGCATTTCAAAAACATTGATTTTCCGGTTTGATTCCATTTCTTTTTTTTTTTTCTTTAATTAATTTGTTACTGGTCCCCTTTTTAACTTCTGGACCAAACTTTCGCTGAAATATATGCGGTATAACCTGCTCTCTATACCCCTGAAGTTTCAAAAGAATCCATCAACTAATGTTTTAGATATTCGTCAAAACGTGTTTGAATACTTTTGTGCTTGTCTATACAGTGTACGGATCGAGAGTTTAGTAGGTAGACAAAAACTCATTTTGAGAAAAAAAGTAGATCATCGACAAACAGAAGTTGACAAATCTTTCGCTGAAATATACAAAGGTATATAACATTCTCTTTGCACTCCTCAAGTTTCAAGATGATTCGTCCAGTACTTTTTGAGATATTTATCAAAAAGTCTAAAATTGAAAGAGTCCGATGGGAAGATAGTGTGTGTTTCTGCGCTTGGATAGTACCTGAAATTCACATTATACAAAAAAAAAGAAGACTAACGTTCGTTATTTATCAATTATCTCGCGACAAAAAACGACAATTATTGGTTAGTCGTGACGCCAAAAATAATTAGTTGATATTGCAAAAATCTAGAATATTGTAATATACATGCATACACAGAAAGAAATGTAATTTGCCTAGATATTGTTATACATTCAGAGAGAGAAATATATTACGTATAAATATTATTAAATGCACACATAAATATATTACTATGCAAATATTATTACACACACAAATATATTACCATGAAAATATATTACACACACATACATTTTGCTTGGCTTTGTTTCTGAAAACCACACTTACACACCCATTTATTTACTTACAACTACACTTATCCATAATTCAATAATTTTGCGTGCATCGTAGGAATATATCTTTCTAACAGACATTTCTTCATTTGAAAAATTATATGTGTGTGTAATTACACATTAAAAATGCCAAATTTTGGTATTTTCTTTCGATTTGTCATTCTTATTCATCATTTTTTTATGGTGCATATATACAATTTCATGGTTTTATCTTTAAAAACTAACTGAATAGGCCATAAAAACATATGCATATAGCAACTGAAACAATATTCAATAATGTGATTTGAAAATTGAATACGAAAATGCTGTTTTATTACTATCAAAAATATGAATATATAATCATTGGGTTTTATCACGATTACAGTTACTCATTTGAAACTCTTAACATGTACCATTGTTTGCTAATGTTAAACATACTGAAAATGGCCGGAAAGGAATTAATAATTTTAATCCGATATAAGACTATTAACATCATTGTTTATAACGACAATGAGTGTGCAACGCAAGCAAAATAAATTCTAAATTAGCACTGTCAAAAAATATGTATTTAAAAACCAGAAAAAGTATTTCTTCTGCATACATAAAAAGAAAGTATTATATACGT
Source organism: Salticus scenicus (assembly GCA_963930645.1). Classification (NCBI taxonomy): domain Eukaryota; kingdom Metazoa; phylum Arthropoda; class Arachnida; order Araneae; family Salticidae; genus Salticus; species Salticus scenicus. The sequence goes on from OZ005648.1 coordinate 289,176,217, forward strand.
GAAAATCTTTGAACTCAGTATTTACAAATTTTGAAATGTTCTGAACACGATTTGACCATTTTTAGAAAATGTCTGTCCGAGTTTGAGTGATCTATACAGAATTCTAAAAGCTGAATATGACCATTTCCCTTTCAGAAATATAAAAAACTATTGCTATTCAATAGACTTAAACTTCTGTTTTCAAATTTGTTAGGCGAGGCTAAGCCTGCGGAATAAATAAATGAAATCACAGGGGAAAGGGGGGGGGGGGGTGGAATCTGTCAGAGATAGAATTTAGTTTAGTACGAAAAAATTATTTTGCATATGACAAACTTTTTTTTTTTGGTCTATTCTTCCATATAAAGGAAGGCACGTGATAACTATACACTTATAAATCCCCTTCGCATACCTTTATTTATTTGAAAAGATTGAATCTCTCGTACAATCTCTCGTCATAGTTGCCAACTTTAGCGCTTTTTACCAACCAGAAAATTTTAAATTAAAATATGATTTGTGTATATTTCTGTAAGAGTGTGCATAATTTTTAATGTTAATTTTATTTAATGTTAAATAAAATTAACATTAATTTTTTATATATAAATATTTCTGTATCAGATTTTACTGATTAAATACAGCAAAAATTTTTATTAAAACTTTCCGGTAGCTAAAAGAGGCTAAAGCTCACAACTATGCTTCTCGTCGTATAGTGTTTTGGATTAGTTCGTAAATCATGGTCCGATTAACACTTTCCAACAAAGTTGAAAAGTGTTTATAACTTCGGTTTGTCTGTCCATCTGTCCAAGCTCTAACTTCCGTAAATATTCCTTGAAATTCTTGAAACTGACATATATTATTCAAGTTCTCTATGGAGTGTTCAATATTGAAAATGGAATAAGTACCACCAATGGTTTGTGTACAGGGATACCCGAAAGAATTCCAAAGCATTATGAGAAATATTTCTATAAACCGTATTTTAATATCTTTATTATGCACAAATCATAGTGAAATTGACATTTATTATTCATATGCTCCTTCCACACACACAAAAAAAAAGGGGGGGGGGAATTCTATGGAATGTGGTACGATTAGCATTAAGATTTACAAGACCATATACAAAAATATTCAGATACAGTCGGTAACAAAAGTATCCGAACACTATTAAAAATTCCTATATAAAAAAAGTAGAGTTAATGCTGTTTTGTTAAATAAATCCTTGTCGAATCATGTTCTTAGATGATTCGACAAGGGTTTATTATACAAAGCAGCATTAACTCTACTTTTTTTTATATAAGAATTTTCGCTAGTGTTCGGATACCTTTGTTACCGACTGTACATTAAGGGATATAATTGAAAATTGCTGCAATTACATTTTCTTTTCTTTTCTTTTTATTATTATTTTTTTAAGCGTTTTTAACACTTTCTAACAATGTTTAAGTGTGATTATGTTTGAGTTAATCTATCTGTGTTATAACCAGTCTGTCCACCTCAAACGTCCATAATATTGTCACGAAAATGGAAAGAACTACACCGATAGTTTAAACAAACAATTAGATTTATTTAGAATGAAGCAACTTGCAACACCACAAGACAAAGAATTTGCTCAAAATTGATGGGATTCAGCTTTTATGCACATTCAGAATGTTCGAGAAATATTCAATTTAAATGTTAAAGAATGATCTAGAACACTATAGAACCATCCAGAGTTTAGATAAACAATATATATAAAATATAAGAGATTAAAAAAAGTAAGAATTAAATTAATATTTTTATATTTTAAATTATTATTTTCATATTTTCAGGGTATTCTGTTTATATTTCAAAGTAATATTGCAAAATAAATTAAAAGAGATTTCCTATTAGGCTGCAAGACTAAAAGCATAAAAAATAACGAATGGGAATTTACAATCGCGATTTGAAAAGAAATCATCAAAGAAATCATCATTTGAAAAGAAATAAACAAATTAATTATTTAAGTATTTTGATATCTGGAAATAGCCTATAAATAAATTTAATGAGCAATAGAAAAATATCTGGGCGACGGAAAGATTCAATTAAAAGAATAAAAGATTTATGAGTCTAAATTAAGGGTTGATTACTTATGCCAAAAATAAAGCAATAAATAATTGGCGAATTGGCAACTTTGGCGGGTTAAAGCTCCAGACTGACTGGGAAAAACGAAAGTACAACCAATAAGAAATAATGGAGAGACTTGTTATTAAATGAAATAACCAATTAGAGAAAATGGGATGGAATTAGAAATACGTCAAATTACACCAAAAATTAAGGGTATAAAACACGAAACTCGAAAAAATTAGAGAGCGTTTTTAGAGATATTTGAACTATCATCGGCTAGAAAGATTTTAACTACCGAGTAAGCCGGCCTCGGGGTCCGGAAAGACTACGGTGATTTTCGATAATAACGTCCAACTAAACCCCAAATTGGATTACGTGCTTAGTGTCCGAACTGTCCATTGCCTTTATGGTTCTTATGGTCTATGGATATTCAATAAAGAGAAGTGCCAGAAATAAAGCCTGTTTATTTGGGTCCACGACTGTACACCAGCAGTACATCCCAGCTATTTTATTATTTTGCATATATATATATGCGTATATATATATTTCTTAATTAAAATTTCAGTCTTTGGAAAAAACTGCCGGAGCTGGGATTCGAACTAGTGCCTCGCTGTCATTCAGATTAAGGGCTCTCATTCTGGAACCTGACATGTGCTCTTTGTAAGCATCTTGGTTTTTCAAGGTACTGACATCTTCATTTCTTTTGTCTTCAATTACAATTTGCTTTGACTGAGTCATAGTATGGTTTTATACGTAATACATGGACAACATCTCTTGGTTTTTTTAATTCAGGAGGCAAGATCAAAATTTTGCACCTCATAGGTTACATCTGATAGGCGACGTATCACCTGATGTGGTCCAAAGTACCTTCTGAAGAGTTTCTTGAAGAGACCGACATTTCGTACTGGTGTATAAATCATACGAAATCTCCAAGGTCATAAAACACTATACGGTGTTTGAGGTCGTAACGTCGACGGTCTTTATCTTGAGCTTTGAGAGTTTGCATTCTGAACAGCTATCTTAATTCTTCAGCTCTGGCAATCATTTTGGCGATGTAATCATGATCATCTACATCATCAGGACGGAATGGTAACGTTATGTCCGGCATCGTTTTAGATTCACGTCCATGAAGTACATAGAAAGCCGTAAAACTTTATTGTCTCCTGTTTAGCGGTATTATAAGCAAATGTTACAAGTTGTAGAATTTCGTCCCGATTTTTCTGCTCTGTGTCAACACACAAAGAAAACATGTCGACCAGAGTTTATTAAAAGGCTCCCTAAATCCATTTGTTTGAGGATGATACGCTGTCGTCACACAATGATCGATATTGCACAGTTAGACGAGAGAGGAAACAAGCCTGGATTGGAAGATGGCTCCATGATCTGTGATAATTACTCGAGGAACTCCATTCTTAGAAGAATTTCTTCGAGCAAGAACTTCGCAACTTTTTCGGTTTCAGTAGTTGGTAAAGCTTCAGTTACTGCATATCGTGTCAAGTAATCCGCATAGAGCAAGATCTATTTATCCACGAGCAGGTTTTGGAAATCTACCAAGAAGATCGATCCCAATGCGATTGAAAGGTGCTATTGCTGATGGGGTGGAAAATAAACGTCCAGGTGGTCGTTGAGGAAAATATTTTCTTTTTCGGCATCTCCGACAATACATGACACATCGAAGTACACTTCACTACATCCCTGACCAATAAAATCTTTTGCAGATTCTGCCATATGTTTTCGCAAAACCAAGATGTCCTGCGGTAGGTGCATTGTGAAAGTGTCTAAGTATCGAAGTTCGTAAGATGTTTGGGAATGACTATATGTAATCATGTCTTACCAACCAGATCGAAATTATTTTTGCATAGGATAGGACTCTTCTTATTTGAGTAGGTTTCTGAAAAGTTTATTCTTGCGAGGTTTGGGTTCTGCAGCAAGGTTCATACACGTAGTGACAGATAGAAATTTGTCTGGTGTTTCAATTCTTCTTACAGGATTTCCCGAGAGATCCATCCTTATGCTTCGTACCGGTTTTATATTTTACTGGAAAATCATGTTATTGAAGTCGAAGAGCCCATCTTGTCAGTCTTCCTGGAATATCCTTTAGATTCGTGAGCCAGCACAGTGAATGATGATCTGTCACAACAGTAATGTGTTTTCCGAATAGGTACGGCCGAAATTTGTTGATAGCCGATACAACTGCAAGGAATTCCTATTCTGTAGTAGAATAATTCTTTTCTGCTTTTGTCAAAGTTCTAGAAGCGTACGCTATAGCTTTTTCATTTTTCAACCTCTTTCTGAATTTGAACCAGGACTGCCCCAATACCATACCCGCTGGAATCTGTATGAATTTTTATTGCGGAGTTGTCATACACTCCCAATAATGGTTCAGAAGTAAGTGCATTCTTCAGATTACTAAAAGCTTCTACCCTTTTAGGACCCAAAAGAAGGTTTGCATCGTCTTTTAACAGCAACTGTAAGGGTTCACCGAAATAACAAAAGGACTTGATAAATTTTAAGTCCATGAAAACTTCATACATCGTGCACATTCATTGGAGTAGGAAAATTGCTTACGGCTGTCATTTTGTCGGGATCTAAATGGACACCATTATCAGATACAAGATAACCCAGCATTTTTACTTCTCGGGTCGCAAAAAAGCATTTCTTTGGGTTGAGTATAAAGCTAGCTTTTTGAATGCATTTCAGGACAATGATAATCGGGTAAGATGGCCTTCCAGAGATTATCAGAACACTATTATGCCGTCTAGGTAACAAAAACAGATAGTCTACTTGAAGGGTCGTAGTCGTAGCAAATTGTCCATCGTCCTCTCGAAGGTCGCTGGTGCCTTACAGAGTCCAAACGGCATAACTTTGAATTCGTATAACCCTGTGGTAGCAATAAATGCTTTATTTCCGCGATTCGCTTCATCTACTTCTATCTACCAATAACCAGAGTGGAGGACCATAGAAGAAAAGAACTTGGCGATTTTCAAACAATCTGGCGGATCGCCATCAAGAGAGAGAGGATAACCATCTTTCTTCTTGATTTTACCGAGCTTGCGATAATCTACTCAAAAACGCCAGCTTCTGTCGTTTTTTCTTACGAGCACAATGGGTGACGACCAGGGACTTTCAGCTGTTTGACGATACCTTTATCAAGCATTTTCTAAACTTCTTCACGAATGATCCGACTCTCGGTCAATAAAACTCGGTAGACCCTTTGGTTGGTCGGAGTATGATCACTAGTGTTAATCATCCTGTGTTTCACATTACCTCATTGGCATTTGTGGGTTTTTGTGGTGATTTATTCGACTGTCTATTTTTCGTTTTCATTCTTTTCATTTCAATCATAATATATATATATATATATATATATATATATATATATATATATATATATATTCTGTGATTTTTAGAACACCCGGTATATACATAAATAAAAACTGCAATGCCTCCAAAAAACAGCGTCCTTGCTCTATCTTATTTCTTATGTAAAAGTTTCTGCTGAAAAAAGAACTACAGCGCAAAAAAAATTACCAAGAGGACAGCAGCTAGAAACTATTCAAAAGCAATAGGTTAAATTAATTCAAGAAGAAATTCAGAAGCAACTAAAAACGAGACGCCTTGCTAAGTATCTAAAGAGAGATTCTAGTAGATGGGGAGAAACTGACGAACAACGACAAGATAGGTATTGTGCAGATGCTCAAAGGATAGTGTCTAGAAACAAGAATAACCTAAAGAACATACACAAGCCTTGCGTCAGGAAGATGCTGAAATATAAGCTGCTAAAAGACGAGAAAAAAATGACGAATAGCGACATGTAATGTCAAGTATCGTGCAGATGATCAACGGACTAGAATAGCGATCGCTAACCTTTTCGACTTCATGAAGCATTAAATTGACAACTAAAACTTCTAAATTTATAAATTTAAAATCCCGTGCACCACTAATATTATTGATTAAAAAACACAAAGATTTTCCTGTAGAATGCCCATTTTATAAATATAAAATGAACCTTTGTAATGTGAAACATTTCAAATGATTTTTTTGAGGAGGAGGTGCAAAAATGGGCACTCCTCCACAAGTGGCTATGGAAGGTGCTAAAGGCTGGCAGCAAGGGCTGTAGATGGTGCCACTTCTTGATATAAGGTAGTAGAGAACAGTTGGAACCATTCTTTCAAGTAGTGTGAATGCAGTGTGAATTATCATGCGAATTAGTGTTTATTCTGGACTGCAAACTTTTGACAAACATCTGAAATCGTTTTGTTTTTATGTTCATACGATTAGTTAAAAAAAAAATTCATATAGTGATATTCGGAAAGCAGAGATCCTAAGCTACTTTTAGAAGCACGCCATTAGTCACACATGCATTTAGATTAAGATTACATATGGCAGAGGTAATCATTTTCAAGTGGGATTGGTGTAAATATGGGCACCCTTCATCATCCCGGGAACTTTAAATGCAGTTTCTCTGTTCGATATATCTCCTCAACATTGAGAAGAGACCTACTACTCGTGGACGCAAAGCAGCAAGGTCTAGCCTCATCATTTGATGACCATACAAAAAAAAAGATCAGTTGAAGTCAATTGACAAAAGTTCCCACAAAAAGATATCCTTGAGCCTTTTCCGTTGTAAGACACCAGCCAGGATCTGGTAAAGACTTTACCAGATCAAAATTATAACTACTTCACGAAATTATAACTACTTCACGTAAACGAAATTATAACTACTTCAGATGGAAGTGATCCAGTAAATAACATTTTAAAAGGAAAAAGCAATCTGAAGAATGTCAAAAACTGGCTAGGCAAGGAATAAGAATTGATCTACAAACTGAGTTATTATGATGACCTTCGACTAGCACTGTTTACTCACTTGAGACGAGAGCAAAAAATCATGAGATGTTAACAAGGTAATCTGTGTTCAGTTTCTATCCCTGATTAGTCAGTTGTCAATCTTGCTAAAAAATGCTTTACATTTAAAATGTTATCTAAATTTAGTTAGTTATAAAATCTAATTAGTAATAAAATAACTTCCAGCTTCATGTTAAATTTTTAAATACTTTTTTTTTTTTTTTTTTACTTTTATGCAAATTCAGCTTTTTTTTTTTTTTTTTTTTTTTTTGTCAAATGTTGCAAAGATTAAAATCTCCTAATATAAAAATATATTCTGTGTAATAGTGTTGGATTGGATGGGTTTTTACGTCGCACTAGTGCTGCGCAATGGGCAATTGGTGACAGTCTGCGACACCCTAAGATGTGGTCCAGTCCAGGGACGTGCCATCACAATTTTGATCCTCCACGAGGGATGTAGTAGTGTTGGAAATGATTTAAAAATAAACGTAATGAATCAAGAAATCGTAATTTTTTTTACGTTGTGTTGAGTTGTAAAATCAGTATTGCAAATTAATAAGGTTAGCAACATCTCTAATGTTGAAATTTTAAGTAAAGAAGAAAATTACTGAAAAATGAGGACAAATGAGAACAAATGTACGAAAATGAGGACAAATGAGGATATGAGAACTTCTGAATGCAACTGAGGACAGCACTTAAAAAATGAGGATTGTCCTCAGAAAATGAGGACATCTGGTCATCCTAGGTAAAGTTAAAGACCAGCTAAGGGTGCGAAGACCAAAGGCCTTCAAAGAAAGAAAATTTGACCCACGAAATGATGATTCATCATCGGACTTTTCAGACAACCGTGACCCTCCTCTTATCGACAACGATGAGGATATCAACCTGGATATCAACGACAAGGTTAAACTAAATTCGAGCGATTCAACTTGCATCTTTTGTGATAGAATATTCTCTGAACAAATTGGCGGAGAAGAGTGGTATAAAGTGATATGTGCTAAATGTGGGCACTCTTAGATTGTACCGGTTTTGAAAGAGCCAATTACGTCAGAAATTTCTGTAAATATTTTTTCCCATAATAAATAAATTCTCTACCTTTTTGTACTGTTTTATCATGTTTTTAAACTTTTAAAACTATTTTTTGTGACTTTTCTGGAAAGGGCCCATATTTGCACCTAATTTTTTCTGATGTTTTTTTTTTTTTTTTTTTTTTTTTAAGTTTTTTGTAAATCTTTATTTTTGAATTGAAATAATTGATATTAAAAAAAAAAAAAAAATGCCTCCTCTCCTTTAGTAAACTTGTTATAGTTGCTAATGAAGGTCAAAAACAGTGGCGGATTTATGGGGGGGGGGGGGGGCTAGGGGGCTGAACCCCCCCCCCCCCCCCCCCAAAAAAAAAAAAAAAAAAAAAAAAAACTCTGACATTCACAATTGAATATTGCAATTGTAAATTTTTTATTGGTCTAAAATAACACTTTGAAAAATCTTAGCCCCCCCCAAAAGTCAAGTTCTGGATCCGCCACTGGTCAAAAACGTAGAAATTTTCACAATTAAAGTAACTTAAAGTCAAAAACAAAAGAGGATGCCCATATTTACACCTTTTTCTCTATTACCATTATAAGAAAAAAGCAGATATTTATCTAATCAGAGAAACATGCTCAAAGATTGTTTAATTCTAAAAAACAATTATAGGGGGAAAAAGTGAACACTTTTTTTATTGCTTCCATATTATAAGAAATCAGGAGAAAGATTTAAGTATGCTCATGAATTGCTATTTCTATATAAAAAACTGCATTAAAATCCAATAGGAAATTATATTTTTCACGTAATTTTAAACCTTTGAAAAATTCGAATGTTCTAATAAATTTAAAAACAATTCCTAGCTAAATATCAAATATAGATCAGAGATCAATGTGATGACTATGCCAGATACTTATAATTCAAATTATTGTGATAAAAGATTACTCCAGTTATCCTTTCTCTCATCCAGAAAATTCTGGAGTCTAATGTTGTAAGTATGAGAGATTCAGTAAAACCTCAAGTTAAAATTAACATTCGTACTATCTCTAATAAAGCATCAAAAAATTGCCTATATATATACAGGGCGACCATAATTAATTAAACTTGGCCTATTCAGAGCACTCTGTAGTTTTAACTAAAGTGAATATTGAGTCGAAAATATGTATATAGAGCATTTCCTCGTGACGACTGGTGGTTGGCAAAAAAGCGCGCTCGACTTTCCCGCGCCCCGCCCACCATTGATACTATATTGGTGATCCGCCATCGCTATGCTTTTCCCAAGCCTTTTTGCCAACCACTCATAAAAGTTGAGATGTTTGTTTACAAACAAGGAACTGCCCTATAGACATTTCAAATGATGCGCTTTAGGGATCTGCAAAAGAAAAATAATTAATAAAATTTTAAACATTTCCCCTCCGAGGGGACATACAAGCAACAAATTTTAACACAAACTACTTTATTTATTACAAATTTTATTGCTATTTGTTACAAGTTGCAGATTGTTTATCGATGGAGATCCTATTGTTCAATGTGGGTCCCATCATTAAGTTGTAAAATCTGCAGCCTATGAACAGTGATCACAGCTGATCATCAGCTGATCGCAGCTGGTCGCGAGTGATCCTCGATCATGCAACGTTATACAGACCTTCAAGTCAGCCAAAGTTGCAACATTTCTTTTAAAAACCAAACTCTTTAAATGCCCCCATTACTAAAAATCCCACACATTAAGATCGGGGGAACGGGCCGGTCAAGGAGGAGAAAATGAATGGGTAATCACTCTGTCATCAGTGAAGTTTTGAGACAAAACCCTTTGGAAAATGCAACAATAACAATTTTAAATGTCTTATATGGTTTGAAAATGTCAAAAAAGACCACAGCTATTTATTACATAACTTTTTAAGCATTTTGACTGTAATTGTTGTTTGATTTTTTGATGTATGTCCCCTCGGAGGGGAATTATTATTATTATTATTTTTTTTTTTTTTTCAGATTCCTAGAGCGCATCCTTTGAAATGTCTATACACAAATTTTCGACTCAATATTCATTTTAGTTAGAGCTACAGAGTGCTCTGAATAGGTCAAGTTTCATTATGGTCACCCTGTATATCAAGATTTTTCTGCAGACCACATCTTTGGTTGTCAAACACTGGGCTAGAAAACAATAAAAGAGTGAAGACTAACCAGAAGTCTGGGTCAGAAACATGCTGAAAAAGAAGTTACTGAAAAAAGAGAAGAAGCTGAGCTGGTGAACGGAGACAAGCTAAGTATCGTGCAGATGCTCAATTGTCTCAGAGCTTAGAAGACAAGGAACAGAAGAGAAATGTCATTTTTGAATGGTGATGTATTTCTCTCACAGTTGGATGCTGCCGCATATAGGATCTTCTACATATCTTTATGCTCCTTCAGGAAATAAACTAAAATTATTGCTTACATAAAAGTTGCACAGGTCCGTCAACATGTTTTATAGACCTCCTGTGTTGAGTTTTGAATCCACTTATTCAAAACTTTCGCAATATCATAAAGCTAGAAGATTTTGATTTTGACTTAATTTTAATTCCATCTCCCACTTTCTTTATTTTGTTTTTCCTTTAATTAAACTAGTTGGCATACGTGGACTCTGCTCAGTTCCCCATCATATGTATGTTCTCATAAATTTCTTGTACAGGACATATTATAATTTATATTCATGTTAAGAGAAATGAATTTGACCAAACGCTTGACACAGTGACAGAACGAAATCCTCGCCTAATAGGCTACCCACCATTCAGATCGATATATTTATCTTAATCTAATCTATTAATTTATTATATTGGGATCAATTTCGTAGTTTATTTTCAAGCCACTATTTCCAATGCAACTTTCCCAAAAATGCATATTATATGGAATATCACCCCATTTTGCTATTTTGATAAAATCTTAAATTTCGAATAACTGACGAAATTTTCCTATTAGAAAATTTGTAGTCAATCATGTTCATACAAGTATCATAAATTTTATTTTGAAATTGTCTGATATATTTATGATCCTCAAAATAGACGTTTATGCTCGATTTTGCCTTATTCTGCCATTTTAAGTAAATCGTAAATTTAAAAAAAACTTACGAAATTTTTAAATTGGAAAATTCATAGTCTATGATATTCATTTTATGTAACTTTAGCATAAGAATAATTTTTAAGCTAATAACTAGTCCTTTTACTCTCAAAAGTAAGCTTTGGAAAAAATGAAATATTTCAATAATTTTTGGAAAGAACACTTAATGAAACTAGTTGGCATAGGTGGACTCTGCTCAGTTCCCCATCATATTTATGTTCTCAGAAATTTCTAGTGCGAGACATATTATAGTCATGTTAAAAGAAATGAATTCGACCAAAGCTTGATACAGTGACAGAATAAAATCCCCGCCTAATAGGCTATCCACCGTTCACTTCGATATATTTTCTTATTCTAATCTATTAATTTATTTTATCAGGGTCAATTCCGTTGTTTAGTTTTCATGCTACTATTTCCAATGCAATAATCCTCAAAATTCATATTTATATGAAAAATTTACAATTTCGCTATGTTGATAAAATCGTAAATTACGAATAATTTACGAAATTTTCCAATTAGAGTATTTGTATTCAATCATGTTCAAACCAATATTATAAATGTAATTTTGAAGTTGTCTAACGTATTTATGATCCTCAAAATGGAAGTTTATGCTCAATTTTGCCTTAATCTGACATGTTAAGTAAATCGTAAATTCCAAATAACTTACGAATTTTTTAAATTGGAAAAATCATAGTCTATGATATTCATGCTATTATCCAAAATAATATTTCGAAAGTGGTTTGACATCTTTACGATGAAAATATCCCTCAAGATTGACGTTTATGTGAAATTTTGCTCTATTCTGCTATGTTAAGAAATTCGTAAATTTTCAATAACTTACGAAATTTTTATATTGGAAAATTCATAGTCATTAATATTCTGCCAGTGTCCTAAATAATATTTCAAAAGTAGTCTGACATCTGTGCGATGAAAATATCTCTCAAAATTGACGTTTATGTGAAATTTTGCCCTATACTGCCATGTTAAGAAATTCGTAAATTTCCAATAACTTGCGAAATTTTCAAAGTAGCAAATTTATAGTTACCGATGTTCATTCCGGCATCAAAACTGATATTTTAAAACTGATCTGACATTTTTACAGTAAATAGTTCCCATTTAATGCACGTTTAAGTGAATTTTTGTCCTATTCTCCCATGTTAAGAAAATCGTAAATTTCTAATAACTTACGAAGTTTTTTAATTCGAATGTTGCAAATGAATAGGGCTCTTGCCAGTATCGAAAGTAATATTTTAAAACTGATCTGATCTCTCTGCGATTATTTGTTCGTGAGATATCGTGTAAACAAACTAACAAACTAACGGACTAACACACTAACAGATACCATACAAATTTTGTCATTTTCGGATTCCTCACACCTGAAAACGTGTAAAAAAGTCAAAAAACCGAGGTCGAAAATTTTCACGATTACCTAAGTTCCCCCATAATTTAGTATGATGGGGAACTAAAAATTTATAAGCACTATTTCAAAAATAGCAACACCGAGTAGACGTGCTAGAATGATACACAAATGGTGAATATTATGCTGCTGGTTATTGATTGATTTAAAATATAAAATATTTAAAGTTAAATCCATTTATTAATTTACATTGTATTTACTTTTTTTTTAATTGTTAACCTCCCCGCTTCAAATTCATTCTGACTTTATTTTCAGTTAAATGTGTTATAAAATCCATTATAACACCCCGCTCAATAATTATTTCAATTACATGTAATGATATTAGATTTAAACATATACCAAACACTTTGAATAATCTATATATATAAATCGGAAAGTCTGTCGTTGTATCTCTCCAGATTTTTAGTTTGCCATACAGAGCTACACCATTCAACCGATCTCTACGAAAATTGGTTCACTTATTCATCAGGACAAAATCTAGATAATGCCGTATTTTTTTTTTTTTTTTTTTTTTTTTTTTAGTTTAATCGGATAGTTGGTTCAAACGATGTTACATAAAAACCCCATTTTAACATTTTTATTTTAAAATTAATTAAAAGTAAAGTAAATTGATGCCAAAAATAAATAAATAAATAAATTACACATTTACTTTTCCATACATAAAAAGAAAATATTTATTTACACGTGAAAAAAAAAAAAAAAAAGAGAGAGAGAGAGAGAGAGAGAAAGAAAAAGAAGATTTTTGTTCTATTTTATTATTTACGTTATTATATAGTTATAAATATATATACTATTTCTTTTTAAGATGGAATTAAAAAAAAAAAAAAAAAAAAAAAGAGCTGCAAACTTTTTTTATTTATTTATTTAAATTAATTGTTAGAATTAGTACCACTTGCGCGATTCCCATTCGCGCGAAGGGTTGAAAAATTCCCATTTGCCCGACCGGAAATTGCAGGACGGCCCGTGCAGATGATTTCTTCATTCTTGACTTGATAATCTGAGAACGCCCGTAACTCGGTTCCGCGGCAATCACTACCACGCACGTAAAGAAAAAAAAAAAAAAAAACATTACTGGACACCCCTAAATCGCTGTGCTTGAATCTGAAAACGCTGGTAACTAGTTTTTGCAGTAATCAGTATCATGCACGTATATACGCTTCGCACACATGAAAACAAACAAACTCAAAAAAAAAAAAAAAATCCCAGCACACCCCTACCTCGCTGTGTATAAATATGAGAACGCATGTAACTCGTACTATTCTTACTTTGTTCGCGCAAATAGGAATTTTTCACCATTTCGCGCAAATGGGAATCGCGCATATGGGAAGACACCAATTGTCATTGGTGGTTTTATTTATTTAAGCTCTCACAATGGATTTCAAATTGTTGTAATCAGGATTTAATTGAGAAATTAGATGTAGTGATTTATTTTGCTGCTTTATTTTTATTCCATTAAAATTTTCGCTCAATTTTAATGTTTAAATGGTTTTGATATTAAAACTCAACGGTCATATTAATAACTAACTTCTTTTTGTTCTTATGTTCAGTATCTAAAATGCAAAATTTTATGCCTCCAAAAATGCGACAACGAACGTTCCGTCAAAAAATGCCAAACGTTAAGTCGCAATAATCAGGGCCGTAGCGACCGCCCCCCGTACCGGTTTGGGGGGGAGCCCAGCGAGAATAGGGGGCCTCAGAATTTTGGTATTATCAATTGCTAAGGCAATATTTATTATATTTTTTGGGGGGGAAAAAAGCTTTATTATAAGCTTATTTAAATTTATTTTAAATACTAGCAGGCTTTGCCCGCTTCGCTGGACACTATATTTAAATGATTTCTTTGTAACTGAATATATTTCGATTGGCGACTATTTTCGTCACAGCTTTAGTATAGGACCTCCTTGGCAATATCAAACATTTTTTGAACTTCTCGAATCTGTACAACAAAACTATTATTAAAACAAATATTTTCGAAAATAGTCCAATAGCTGGTGTTAATTCTTCGAATATTCTGGAAACAGTTGAAGCTGTTACTCGTACAGTATAAGTCATTATTCGATGAATGTTCTGGGACAGTCTAAAAAATAGTCACTTGTTCCACAGGAGTAAAGCAAATAACATCAACTACACCAGAGCAAAAATTTTCACTCACTCACGAAAAATGTCCAGTTGCTTAGAGCTCAATCCCTAAAGTGCAATGACTCAGAATAGGTCTCTGAATAACTCTGGATCGCAGTGACTACATACTCTTTCGCAAAAATCAACTCACACCTACTTATAACTTTTGGCGATGGGGCTTGGAGATGACTCCATCGAGAATCCCTTGGTAAGCTCAAGGTCTACGTTCCCGTGTGTCGGAGAGCTTCGAAACATCGGGAAACCTAAACTATCATTTTTCACCAAATTTGGTCGCCCACTCGCCAAGTTTGTCTCCAAGACTATGCTTTCTATTAAACATATCTTTATTTAGTTATTTAAATATTAATTTGAATTAATCAAATACTTCTGCCCGACAGCGTGCAAGTGCAGTCACACACAGCAGCTCATTTATTTGTATGTTAAATTAGCGTAGTGATTGGTATATAAAAAAATAAATAAATAAATAAACATTATCGTGCTACAGAACTTTATTAATTTTACATTTTTCTTGAACTACCTAGATTAAAATCGCTGTTGCTAAATTAAACCTCTTTTATATTTTTCTATGAACTACCTAGATTAAAATCGCTGTTGCTAAATTAACCCGTTAATAGTCGCTAGTTGGTCGATTTGCCGCCCATACTTCAGTTTTTCCAGATTTTTTTATTCAATAGCCACAAAAATTTTTAGAAGTGGCATTTAATATACATAAAACGCGAATAAAATCGATTTAACGTCGATCACATCTCTTCTTAAAATTGTTGGTGACAGTTAAATAAAAAGTTCACAATCTGTAATAGGTGGCGCTGTTGATAGCGACTACTAACGGGTTAAACCTCTTGGCGAAAAATGTTCGGTGTACTTCAACGCAACAATTTAAAAAATCACCCAGGAGGATCTATAAATAAAACTGATTTTAGTACAATATATATTCGCATCGTAAACTATATTAGCACTTTATCAATGTGTAAAAGAAATTTTAAATTAAAAATGACGTCAATTTTTGTGAGATGCATAATTTATTTATTTATTTTATTTTTATTGTTCACGTTTAGATTTTCATCCATTTTAAAAGAGCAATGAACCTTTTTAATACTGTTCAACAAAGTTGAAAGGTGTTCATGACTTCGGTTTGTCTTTGTGCCCGCATTCTAATTCCCATGAATATTTTCAGAATTTATTCAAGCTGATATACGTTATTCAAGCTCATTCTGACTCGTTCCCAGGCCCTGACTTACGGCAGGGCATACGGGGCAAATGCCCTGGGCCCCCCTTCTGAAAGGGGCCCCCTACAGGCAAATGCAGAAATTCTGCAACCTAAAGACCTCTTATGCCACTGCAAGGGGGCCCCCCAGAATAGGCTTGCCCCGGGGCTCCAGATAGTCTAAGTCGGGCCCTGCTCGTTCCCTATTGAAAATTGCTGTAAATAGCCCGAATAGTTTGTATACAGGGGCACCTAAAAGAATGCCAATGCATTGTATCCAAATTCGTCATTCATATGTCCCATATCTTAACATGTAAAATTAATATTGCTGCGTACGCGAGCATTCGTAAACTGTCTCCGAATGAAAGACGAAACTTGCAGAGGCTTAAAAGTTTATTTACGGAATTTTTCAAAGATTACAGGTCTGTAAACCATGTATCAACTTAAATACCAGCTGACAACATTAAAATCACAGCGTAAACCAACACCATAGCATTAATACACAACAATAGGCTGCGATCACTAGGAGATACTTAGCCAGGCAGAATTCTTTACAGTAAGCCGGTAGGCGAGAAACTGACTGACTTGGCCGGAATGGGTTTCTTTTTATAGCAATCTATAAATCTAGAATTTTCTGGTAACTTCTGAACTAATCAAGTTAGAGCTTAGATATTTGAGATATTGACAATAAGGATTTTCTCTCGAAGGTCGTCGAAAAAGTCGACAAATTTCGCCCAAAGGCGAAATTTGTCGGCTTCGCCATTTCCCTGCTTTGGTGAAGCTTTTTAACGGAATTTTAAAGGGACATAAGCTATTTTAACACAAAAACAAGCTGGAAATACAGAAAATTAACATTTTACAACCTGACTAAGCCTCTTTGAATGAATTTACATATAAATACCTATTATTATTCACAGATTCGTAATAATATGTAATTTTTAAGATTTACAAAATAAGTGTTCTTGTAAAATAAGATATGATTAACGTTTTTACATTGGTTTACAAAGCACTACAAATTTGTTCTGACTGATTCTTATGAGGTCTAAGACGAAATTGTTCAATGTAAATTTTCAGTGCTATGAGGATAATTTTAGTGCATCATATAGTGTATAGGCAATGTTTAAAGACGATATACAGGGCTACATAAAAGCAAACTTTTTCATGTTTTCTTTTACGAAATAAGGCTATAAAGAAACTTTTCTAAGTTTCTATTTATAAAGAATTAGAGGAAAATAATAAATTAAGAAAAATAACTAAGAAACTCCCCCAAAATAAGCAATATCGTTGTAGGGATATAAAAGGTGTAAAGTGCTTCTGAAGTAGCGAAAGATAAATATCCGAAATATTGCTATTAATTACACAACATTTCACAAGAAATTAGAACATGAACTGAATGAATAATAAACTGGAAATGCAATTAGTACCTAAAAGCAATGAGTCAAACATGAACATATTGTGATAAATAAAAGAATAGAGAGTATGGGATTTTAAAATTTATTATAGCATTAAAAAAAAAGTTGAGAAGACTCAATATAATTGATATAGTGATATTTATGCATTGGAAATAATCTGATGTGTCACTCACACGACTTTCTCTTACCCTGAAATTTAATACTATAAATACAGTTTGGAGATTAAGAGGTAAGGTAACGAGTAAACCTATGTTAAAACAATTCAAATTAGGCTTCGAAAGAGTTTTATATGATAATTAGTTCTGTGTGAGGGGGGCTACCACCCCCTCAACCCCCCGTTTCATTACTGCGCCTAGATTTATATAGAATTTAAATCTGTTATTAAAATTATACAGACAACTTTCACATACAACATTCCTTGAAACTTGATCAAACTTTTCCAGCAACAAACTTATATTAACTTGACTTTACAACTTTCGGATCGCCTGAAATTATTTGTTTTTAAGTTACTCTAAGAGACACAGACAAAGATCAAACGTTAAAAAACTTGACTTCAGTAATCATAAAGCCTCAAAACGTGTAAATATACAAAAAACAAGTGATGAATATTTAGCTTAAAAACATACATTATTTACCATATGTCTATGCAGGAATTCATTTCAATTCCTGAGCTGGAAATGGTAAAATACTATAGTAAAGCACTTCCACTAACAATAAAAAGGACATATCACATGTCAGGGGACCTCAAAACATGTGAATATAACAAAAACTCACGTTCGAAAATTTGACCTTTAAACAATACGTTCTTTACCTTATGGGTAAGAGAAATTAAAAAGGTATTTATTATAATTAATTTATAGTAAAGAATACATATACGTTTATAATGAAATTTTTGTATATCCACATTATCTACAAAAATCTTTAAAAGGAATAATATAATATTCTAACATTTAACACATAAATTATTGGAGATATCCAATTTTACTATTCGTGTCTAAATTACTGCCGCTTTTTTGAGATACTGTAAATCAACGCATAACGTATTTCCCTAATATGTTTTTTATTAGTGACTAATTACTTCCATTACCCTACATAGTAGGGTAATGGAAGTATTGTATTTGGTCCAAAAATTCGATATCGAGATTTCACCTGATTTACACGTTTTAAGGTCCCCTGAGTCCATAAAAGTGGTTTTTGGCAATTAGTCAGTGTGTGTGTGTGTGCGTGCGTGCGGAATCTTCTGGCTATATCTCCGAAACTAATAAAGATAGAACTACAAAACTTCAGAATTGAGACAGGTCAGGTGTATAGATGAATTATCCATATTTTGGTGAAAATTGAAAAACCGGAAGTGGGACATCGGAAACCGGATGTGGGACCGTAAGTCCGTATCTTAAAAACAACTCTAAAGATTTTCTTCAAATTTGCTATATAAACACTCTATTAGATGTCCTTTCGAATGATATAGTTGGTTAGTTGAGGAAAATTGATAGGTGTCCAGCATAAATAGCTCAATTTCAGGTCTCGCAAGTGCGTTCCTTTAAAAACGGCTGTACGGAGTTTATTCAAACTCGCCATATTAACTCACTTTTAAATATCCTTTTGTATTTAATTATTGTTTTCCGGTCAATAATTGATTTTTTGTAAAAGCTGTTTTCGTAAAAACATTTTTCGTGAGCTAGCGAAGATTTCTGCTCTGGAGTATTTGATGTTATTTGCTTTACTCCTGTGGAACAAGTAACTGTTTTTTGGACTGTTTAAGAACACTAGCAGGCTTTGCCCGCTTCGCTGGCCACTAAATTTAAAGGAAACTCGTTTCTATATAGCTTTATAAAAATAAAATAAAATAAATTACTGAAATTGTTCAAAAGCTTGCTCCAGGTCCCTGCTGCATTCGGCAGCGATTTGGTCATCCACTGCAACTCGGGCGCTTGTCCCTATTACCTGCGACAATAGTTTACCAATGAGCTTCCATTTAGGTGCTTATTATATAACAGTTTCGAAATAGATAGTATCGAAAAAATTGGAGTTTCCCTTTTATATTTGAATCCCAGTTACATGTGAACAACACTATACGTGTTGTTTACATGTAACTCGGACTGGACTCAAATGTAACTGGGTTTAGACAACATAATATTTGCTTTTACGTTATTTCATATGTTTATCCAATCAACCATTAAATGACAGCAATTTCACGCCAAATATTACAATATGCTGTGACCAGCTACGTCTGTCGCATGAGACAATTAATGTTTTGTGTTTATATATAATTGATGGGTTGTAAACCTGATAGTACAGCCTTAATATAGTTCTCTTTGGCGGCTTTTGAATTTTTGTCACTACTTTGGACTTAATCCATTGTAACAATAAGACTTAATCCCTTGTAACAATATGTTATGAGCGCTATTCTGCCGTATTTTAGACAACTAATCTTTTTATGGTTATATATATTTCCCATTAAACATATTTTTATTTATTTATTTAAATATTAATTTGAATTTTTCAAATATTTCTGTTCGACAGCGTGCAAGTGCAGTAACACACAGAGGCTCATTTGTTTGTATGATAAATAAGCATAGTGATTATTATATAAAAAAATAAATAAATAGGTAAACATTATCGTGTTACACAACTTTATTATGTCGCTTCATTGACGGCTTTTGAATTTTTGTCGCCATATTAGCGATGGATTTTTTTTTTTTTTTTTTTTTTTTTTTTTAAATGAAAAGGGGAAGACTATTTTGCTAATAATTTTATCAGACTTTTTTTTGTTTATACATAAGAATCCTTTATATTCTGCTTATATTTTTAATGGTTTTTAGGTTTAAAATAGTGCTTGTTGAAATAAATTTCCTATCTTTAAAACTGCATTTGTTTTTAAATTTTGTGTAAAAATAAATCGTTTATGTTTTTATATATTTGATGCGCTACTTAGATTAAAATGGCTGTTGCTATATTAAACTTCTTGTCGAAAAACGTTCGGTGTACTTCAACACCAAAATTTAAAAAATCGCCCAGCAGGATCTGTTAATGAAACTGATAAAATAAAAATATGGTTCATAGAGTTTAAATAATCTATTTAAAAAAACTTTTAAAACCCAAATTATTAATGTATCGTATCACATACATAGATATAGTAATAATATATAGATTGATCATTGGGGAGAAAAAAGTGATTCCTTTTCACTCGGGAAAAGACGGCGATTTTACCAAAATATGGCAGTCTTTCCCTGAGTGAATACACACGGGAATATACACGAAAGTTTTAGTAAATAAAATTCATGATTAATTTATTTACTAAAGGTGAATGAAAAGCTCCAGATATAGTTTAAAATTCATTCTTCTTTTTTTCCTTTTCTCCTTCAATACCACTTAATGGCTGATTCCAAAGCTTAGTTTTCGGCATCAAAAATCTTTGCACGATAATATGGGGATGATAGATCTATATATGTTATTATATTTATGATCACATAAAACTTTTCGAAGATAGAATAAAACTTAATTTGAAAAAAAAAAAATAATAATAATTACTTTTGTTTATTAACCAAAACAATTCATGAAATTTGAAATGCAAGTTGGTCTTTTGGGGTACAGGCTGCATATTATATTTTTGTGTTCGTGAGAGAAAATTTAAAAGAATTTGAAAACTGCAATTTTTAATCCCACTTAAAAATCATGTGACTTAATGTGAAGCAGATTTTTCATTTTTTTTCTCCTAACGGTTTCCATACAATCTTCTGCTGTTGCCACCTAAAATTCATTCTTTAGTTAATTTAAAAAAATCTAATTGTCCGATTGATAAGCTGCTTAATGCATCGGATTTACAAAAATTTTCCCTTTCATTTGCTATCTTATTTGTAACGATGCGACTGATATTTCTAATTTATTTCCTAATCTTTCTGATTTATTTTCCTCATTTTAAATAAATGTACGTGTTTTTTTTTTTTTTTTTTAATTATTATTATTTTGTCGAAAAAAAAAATTGGCAACAATTAAATTATGGATAAAATTTAAAAATTTAAATGGCTTATTTATCCGAAATTAGAAGGTTATTATTTTCACATTTTAATTAATTAAGAAAAAACTAATCATCCGATTGATAAGCTGTTTAATGCATCGGATTTACAAAAATTTTCCCTTTCATTTGGTATCTTATTTGTAACGATGCGACTGATATTTCTAATTTATTTTCTAATCTTTCTGATTTATTTTCCTCATTTTAAATAAATGTACGTTTTTTTTTTTTTTTTTTTTTTTTTTTCTATTGGCAACAATTAAATTATGGATAAAATGTTAAAATTTAAATGGCTTATTTATCAGAAATTAGAATGTTATTACTTTCACATTTTAATTAATTAAGAAAAAACTAATCAAAAATTTGAAAATCTGACTTCGATGTGCACAATGACCCTTTGGGGGGCACCTTTGTGTTAAATCTCGTGACTGTCCGAGCTACCGTTTTCAAAAACAGTGAAATATACAAATATTGCTCACTTAATAGTATAAGATTCATCGAATAGTGGCTTTTGCTGTACGAGTAACAGTTTAACTGTTTCCAGAATATTCGAAGAATTAACACTATTATTGGACTGTTTTCGAGAGTATTCGTTTTAATAATAGTTTTGTCGTTGTACAGATTCGAGAAGTTCAAAAAATATTGCAAAGTATGTCCCATACTAAAGCTGTGTCGAAAATAATCGCCAATTGAAATATATTTATTTAAGCGTTTCAATTATTCAATTAAAATGAAATCATTTAAATATAGTGACCAGTGAATCAGGCAAACCTGCTTGTACATAATTATTATGGTAACTGTATTATTATAAAAATGAAAACTAGTATGAAAATTGCTATACAATTATTAATTTTAAGTAACAGAAGGGGGCCCCAAAAGAATTTTCGGGGCGAGCCCCAAAATACGTTCCTACGGCCCTGGCAATAATACTTTAATTTACTTTAACTAGCAGGCTTCGCCCGCTTTGCTGGGCACTATATTTAAAGGATTTCTTTTTAACTGAATAATTGAAACGTTTAAATAAATATTTTCGATTAGCGACTATTTTCTTCACAGTTTTAGTATGGGATGCTCTTGACAATATTAAACATTTTTTGAACTTCTCGAATCTGTGCAACAAAACTATTATTAAAACGAATCTCTCGAAAACAGTCAAATGGAAATGTTAATTCTTCGAATATTCTGGAAACAGTTGAAGCTGTTACTCGCACAGTAAAAGTGACTATTCGATGAATGGTCGAATCAGAGAACGCACGTAAGTCGTTTTCGCAGCAATCACTATAACGCACGTATATACGCTTCACGCACATGAAAAAAAAAAAAAAAATCACTGGACAGCCCTACACCGCTGTGCATGAATCTCAGAACACACGAAACTCGGTTCCGCGGCAATCACTATCACGCATTTAAAAAAAAAAAAAAAAAAAAAAAAAACATCACTGGACACCCCTACCTCAAATCAATGAAAATCAAATAAACCAATCAAACCTCTCGTAATTCCTTATAACATAGCTCTAGTTCAACGTAAAATACACTCAAATCAATGAAAATCAAATAAACCAATCAAATTTCTCGTAATTCCTCAAAACGTAGCTCTAGTTCAACGTAAAATACATTCAAATCAATGAAAATCAAATAAACCAATAAAATCTCTCATAATTCCTCAAAACGTACGTCTAGTTCAACGTAAAATGCACTCAAATCAATGAAAATCAAATAAACCAATCAAATCTCTCGTAATTCCTCATAACATAGCTCTAGTTTAACGTAAAATACACTCGAATCAATGAAAATCAAATAAACCAATCAAATATCTTGTAATTCTTCAAAACGTAGGTCTAGTTCAACGTAAAATACACTCAAATCAATGAAAATCAAATAAATCAATCAAATCTCTCGTAATTCCTCATAACGTAGCTCTAGTTCAACGTAAAATACACTCAAATCAATGAAAATCAAATAAACCAACCAAACCTTTCGTAATTCCTCATAACGTAGTTCTAGTTCAACGTAAAATACACTAAAATCGATGAAAATCAAATAAATCAATCAAATCTCTTGTAATTCCTCATAACGTAGCTGTAGTTCAATGAAAAATGCACTCAAATCAATGAAAATTAAATAAACCAATCAAATCTCTCCAAAGATTCTCCATTCTGCGTTATTATAGAAATGGGAAGTTTTATTTTCATATTTTTATTAATTAAAAGAAAACTAATCAAAAATTCGAAAATCTGACTTCGATGTGCACAATAACCCTTCGGAGGGCACCTTTGTGTTAAATCACGTGACTGTCCGAGCTACCGTTTTCGAGAACAGCGAAATATATATATATATATATATATATACAGAGGCTATTCGCACATTTTTTAGACGATTTTATTTCGTAGTAAGAAAAAATCGTTTGCATGGAGAATTTTATTTTCACACCAGTTATATTTTTGGAAGTTTTATTTATCTTCTGATATTTAGAATTTTTGTTTAGATGCAAAAATGCGCTTTTAAAAAGGCTGTGGATGGAAAGATGCGTTTCCGCTCTTTCCAAAGTGAGTTTTTAGTGAAATCTTTATGAAAAGCATTTATCAGGAGAAAAATGGAAAAATGTCGCAACAGTAGATGAATCGGGCATAGGACAACTCCGCCGAAGCATAGGACAACTCCGCCGAAAAATTTATCAGCTGTTTCCCCCAGCAGGACAACTCCGCCGCATTCCTTTCTGCCGTTTTCCCTCGATAGGACAATTCCGCCGAATGAGGGGGGAAGGCATTACCTTTGGCGAAATAAAAGTTGGCGAGAATGCTAAAACTTCAGGCATTCAACTTTTGTTAAAAATAAATACACAAAAGAATGGTAATAATAATCTATATATTAATTCTCAAACATGAAATTTGTTGT
Source organism: Salticus scenicus (assembly GCA_963930645.1). Classification (NCBI taxonomy): domain Eukaryota; kingdom Metazoa; phylum Arthropoda; class Arachnida; order Araneae; family Salticidae; genus Salticus; species Salticus scenicus. The sequence goes on from OZ005648.1 coordinate 289,200,306, forward strand.
ACGTTTTTAACATATTAATTATGGGGGTAGAGGATTGAAAGTAGCATTGTTAGAAAGTTATGGTTAATGAGAATTTAAGGGAAAAGAAAATCTCTTATTAGAATCTCAAAGAGGCATTCAAAAATACCTTTATTTTTAAGCACTTTTTCATTTTATACACGTAATCTTTTGTATTAAAAATTTTTTATAGAAGAAAGTTGTTCAATTTGTCAATTTCTTAAAATTCAATAAAAAGCATAGGCACAGTAATTTGTATAGATGTAACTTCCCTATATTTTCAATTACAGATTTTTCATTTTATAAGGCAACAACCGCAACATTAGAGTGTTAGCACGGAGTAATAAGACAGGAGAAGAAGGTAACGCTGAAATTTTGTGATGTTGTTTTCTAATGTTTACAGATGGCGCCAGCGTGCAATCCTTCCTTCTCTCCAGCTTCCGCAATGTTATTCAATGGGGAAATGTCTCGTTTTAATTATTTTTTTTTTAAATAATATCAAGCTGAAAAAATTTCGATTGAAAGCAAATTTCATTAAATAGAGTATTCTAACCAACATGTTTTTTTTTAAGAGCCATTTTATACTAATTTTACTTTGAAAGAAAGCTTTTAAAAAATGACGATTCTTATGAACCGAAGCTAGCTAAAACAGACAATTGGGAGGAAGGAGAATGGATGAAATTTTGTAAAGAAAAAAAAAATAAACTTACTTTAGCTGCAGAAAACACGAACTCGGACTTTATTTTTCTCCTAGGGCTTTTTTTTTCTTTTCTTATCACTATCATAGCCTGTTTTACAACTAGGAACGAAGCATTTATTTGAAACATCTGAATTATGCAGTTTTAAGAACTTACAAAGAAATTAAATTGCTTAAAATAAAAAATTTTAAATGTACTCCAGCAAAATTCTATTGAAAACAACAGTATATCCGCGCCGAGGTAGGGAGGAATGACAAGTGGCGCCCTCAATATTTACTAAAAATTTAGATCACAGTTTCGTAGCTTTCTCCCATTGGACCTTCAACTCCTATTAATATTAATCCGTGAGTGTTAGAAATGCTTATTGACTAAACGAATGCAAAACCGTAATTTAATACTATTGAACATGGAGGCAAATTAAAAAAAAAATAAAAAAAGATTTAATGTCTGATTTACTAGTTTTTATTATTATTATTATTTATTCATTTCTTTATGATGTAATTAATTTTTTTTTTTTTTTTTGCTGATTTACGTCAGCTATAATTGGAAAATATTTATTTATTTTATTTTTTTTTTTTTTAAATATAAAACGTAATACATTCTAATTAACTGAAACTTGATTACTTATTTTTGAAAAGTGTATTTATTACTATATGCTGATTCATTATGAATGCATATTGGACGAAAAACGACACTGCTATGTACTGCAATTTAACTCTATTTACGGAAAGACCATATCAGCTTTTATGCTATACACCGGCAACAAAGTTGCTATATAAAATAGATATCATGAAAGATAGAGAAAATACTGTTTTTGGGTCAAATTTTTGAAATTGAGTTTTTGTTATATTTATACGTTGTGAAGTCCCCTGAATCCGAAAATCATGTTTTTGCGGTTCATCTATGTGCCTGTTATTAGCATATTCTAAGAACAAATAACAGCAGAAAGATCTAACTCGATATACTAAATCTGTATCATATAGGAAAGCTGCACTAAAGTTTTCGTTGAGATCAAGCAAATGATTCGTGTTAGTATTCCAGTTAGTATTTCTAGTATTAAATTGTACGGTAAGCCGTGTGAGTAACATACCAAACTTTTATTAAACTGTTGACATATTATTTCGATACAGACAGTATTATTTGCTATTGAAATGATCAGAAGAAGAAAGTAAATGAATACAAACGTTCATAGGTATATGCATCGTTACGCAAATAATAATCAATGAAACTATAATAATCAATTTATAATTCTTATTACTAAAAGTCGTTCATTTAAACGAGTTATTTGCGGACATTTCTGTTCCATAATAATCTGTCTTCCATCATCGACCCAGAATACCATAATAAAATTCTATATACATTAATATGTGGGCTCGTTTTTTTTTTTTTTTTTTTTTTTTTTTTGGGGGGGGGGGGGGGGATTTGTTGGGTTTTTTTCAGTCTCCCAACAAAATCAGCTATGTTACTAAAAACTATCTTCTGAATGTTCCTCCAATATCAACTAGTATGTTGTAAACACCATGAAACTTTCTTCTACATTTTTTCCATACAAATTATTTAATAAATCTAATATTAAAACTATTTTCCACGATATATACAGATGAAGATGATTTTCATCGCACAGAATTATTACTGTTGTTATTACTGTTATTTATCACTGTTGAATAAAAAATTTAAGAAATTAAATTAAAGAAAATAAGTAAAGAAAATTTAATATAAGTTAATATAAGTTAAGTAATATATATTTGAATATTATGTTAAGTAAAGAAAAATTAATTTCTTATTTATCCTTTAATAATTTTGTAAATGTAATCGGAATAATTTAAACTAAGATCTAAATTTTTCTTAAGTTAATTTTTACTTGAATTTTATGATATTCAAGTGCTACACAAAAATTAGAAATAAATTTATTAATATCAGAATTTATTAATACGATTAAATAATTGTCAAATAAAAGAACTTATAATAATAATGAAAGATAAAATTAAATGCATGTTTATGAGTAAAAATTTTTACTCATAATTTGGTTAAAATCTATTTTACTTTTACTCATCTTTCCAAAGCGAGGGGGAAGGGCTCTTATATAATGCTCGATGTGGCGCCAAAGTGCAATGCGTCGCCAAAAATGGAACTACTGCTGCAGACCCCCTCTTCTCGTCTCAGGAAAATGGCGCGGCGGAGTTGTCCTCTGTGGGAAAAGGGGGGGTTTAAATTCTCGGCGGAATTGTCCCATGAGGGGAATAGGGGATTAAAATCTCGGCGGAATTGTCCTGTTCCGGATGAATCTTGGGTCTATTTAAGTGGTTGCAATAAAAAAAGATCAATTTATTATCACAAAAGTGGATAATTTTTTTTTTTTTTTTTTTTTTTTTTTTTTCCTACATGGTTCAAAGAATCAAAAGAAAGTTTTTCTAAAGGATTTATGATTGTCACTGGTTTTTCATACAAGCGCAAGATAAAAGCAAAAGAAATGTGACAAAAAGTCAAAATCAGCTCTAAATACTATCAAGAACATATTAGTTCCCCATCATACTATAGGTATGGGGAACTTAGGTAATCGTGAAAATTTTCGACCTCGGTTTTTTTACTTTTTTACACGTTTTCAGGTGTGAGGAATCCGAAAATGACAAAATTTGTATGGTGTCTGTCTGTAGGGTGTCTGTTAGTCTGTTAGTCCGTTAGTTTGTTAGTCTGTGTACACGATATCTCAAGAACAAATTGTCGCAGAGAGGTCAAATCAGTTTTAAAATATTACTTTCGACACTGGCAAGAACCCTATTCATTTGCAACATTCGAACTAAAAAACTTCGTAAGTCATTAGAAATTTACGATTTTCTTAACATGGGAGAATAGGACAAAAATTCACTTAAACGTGCATTAAATGGAAACTTTTTACTGTAAAAATGTCAGACCAGTTTTAAAATATCAGTTTTGATGCCGGAATGAACATCAGTAACTATAAATATGCTACTTTGAAAATTTCGTAAGCTATTGGAAATTTACGAATTTCTTAACATGGCAGTTTAGGGCAAATTTTCACATAAACGTCAATCTTGAGAGATATTTTCATCATAAAGATGTCAGACTACTTTTGAAATATTATTTAGGACACTGGCATGAATATTAATGACTATGAATTTTCCAATATAAAAATTTCGTAAGTTATTGGAAATTTACGAATTCCTTAACATGGCAGAATAGAGCAAAATTTCACATAAACGTCAATCTTGAGGGATATTTTCATCGTAAAGATGTCAAACCACTTTCTAAATATTATTTAGGATACTGGCATGAATATCATAGACTACGGTTTTTCCAATTTAAAAAATTCGTATGTTATTTGGAATTTACGATTTACTTAACATGTCAGAATAAGGCAAAATTGAGCATAAACTTCCATTTTGAGGATCATAAATACGTTAGACAACTTCAAAATTACATTTATGATATTTGTTTGAACATGATTGAATACAAATATTCTAATAGGAAAATTTCGTAAATTATTCGTAATTTACGATTTTATCAATATAAAAAAAAATTGAAAATTTTCCATATGAATATGCATTATACGATTGTTGCATTGAAAATAATAGCATGAAAACTAAACTACGAAATTGACCCTAATAAAATAAATTAATAGATTAGAATAAGATAAATATATCGAAGTGAACGGTGGATAGCCTATTAGGCGGGGATTTCATTCCATCACTGTGTCAAGCGTTATTAGGCGCTGTGTGATAGCTTATTAGGCGGGGATTTCTTTCTGTCACTGTATCAAGCATTTGGTCAAAATCATTTCTCTTAACATGATAACCATGCTAAAATAATGTTCTGTGCTAGAAATTTATGAAAACATATATATGATGGGGAACTGAGCAGAGTCCACCTATGCCAACTAGTTTTAATTCCAATTTTTAAAAATGAAAATCCAGATATTTATCCACAATGCTATCAATCGGTTGAACTGTATAAAGACAAAACAAGCAGCCACACATCACATTCCGCAATTGCTTTTCTAGAAAAAAAATGGAACAAAAAACGGGAATTAAAACCATACCCTTCACTTATATTCCTGCTAAATCTCCTTCACTGTTGGATTTTTGTGTTTTTCGACTCTTAAAATCAGCATCATCCAAACACCGACCTACAACGCTTTGCGGACTTTGGAAAGCCGTTCACTAGGAGTAGAAAAATATACCTCTTCCGATATCCGATATTATAAAAAGCTTTATTATCATAGAAATTACGGTGTAGAATGATAGTTAAGAACAAGGGCTATCAAACTGAACAAATAAAACACGAAATATGAGTGAAATTGTTTTAGTACACTCCATCAAAATCGTCTAAAAAATGTGCGAACAGCCTCTGTACAAATATTGCTCACTTAATAGTATAAGATTTACACTGCATTTCGTACTTCCTTTACTTTGTTTTTTCTTTAATACAAAAATTTTATAAGCACTACTTCAACCCGAGCATCGGCGGGTAGACCTACTAATAAAAACTAGTATGTTGTGGCCACCACAAGACTTTCTTCTATATTTTCCTATACAAATTAACTCAGGAACAATATTTAAAAAAAGCAATTTTTTTTTTCCAATTTTTTTTTTTTTTTTTTTTTCGTTAAAAAAAAAAAAAAAAAAAAAAAAAATCGATAACTTTGTTTTAAATTATTACGTATTTATAGTTCAACCATTCGTTTTAAAGGTATAGATGAGACCTTTCGAAAAATACCCATCTTGAAAATTCCCCCCCCCCCCCCACACACACTCGGGGGGTACTTCCCCCCAGGGTGGGAAGCGATGCCCCCGCAGGCCAAATTTTTTTCCCTAATTAACTACTACTATTATCAATTATTCATATTAATTTTACAATCACAGGTTAAGAATAGCTCTCATTATGTACATTTATACGAAATTTTGTCCTATACTGCCATGTTAAAACTTTAGAAAAAATACGATCACAGCGCCACCTGTTGAGCGATTGATCCCCAAATCTAATCAGCACCAGTTTATGTCAGGGGCCAACTTTATACTAAGTTTGGTTAAATTTCGTTAAAAAAAAAAAAAAAAAAAAAAAAAAAAAAAATACGTTTTTTTTTTTTTTTTTTTTTTTTTTTTCTTCTAAGATTTTTTTTTTTTTTTTTTTTTTTTTTTTGTTAAAAGTAAAAAAAAAAAAAAAAAAAAAAAAAAAAATCGATAACTTTGTTTTGAATTATCACAGATTTATAGTTCAACCATTCGTTTTAAAGGTATCGACGAAACCTTTCGAAAGATACCCATCTTGAAAATTTACTCCCCTCGAGGGGGGACTTTCGCCCCAGGGGGGTGGCGAAGCTCCTACACATACAAAAATTTTTTACCAGTTGAATATCTCTATTATAAGTAATTCTTATACATTTCATAATGATTACTAAAAAATAATTCTATTTATGCTCATTTATACAAAATTTTGTCCTATATCACCATGTTAAACATTTAGAAAAAGCGGGATGGCAACGCAACCTGTAAGACAATTTTTACCAAAAGTTGATAGGCACTAATTTATGTCAAGGTGCAACTACATACCAATTTGCATGAAATTCTGTGCAATAGTTCCTGAGATACAGTTGCCACAAAATTTTGTCACACACACACACACACAGACAGACAGACATTTTCTAAAAATGGTCAAATCGTGTTCTACAGCTCTCAAAACGTGTAAATCCATCAAAAATCCGAGGTCAAAAATTTTTACGAATCCAATACTTTCTTCTATTGAATATAGAAGAAAGTAATGATAATAAAAATCTTAAAATATAAAATGTGAAAATTGTTGAAATAAAACTTCATTATCCGATCTCATTTAAGTCGTTTTTTTTTTTTTTTTTTTCTTTTCGCTATCTAAATCTTTTTAATATTTTTATTCGGCGAAATATCAATCTGAATCAGTTTGTTAATCTATTCATACACTAAGATGTTGCAAGATGTTATACGTCTGCAATGTCAACAAACGAGACGATAAACAGCAAGCTTCTATCATATTTTATTTTTCTTTCAGCAATGTCACTTAAAATGTGCCAGTCGTTTTTATCTCAATGTATATTTTGGACTAGAATACATTCAGTTTTAAAGATATTTCTTGACCTCCGAAAAATGTTCACTTCGAACTTCTGTTTTAATTCATTTTCTGTTACTGTCAGAGCACAGTAAACAACAACAACAATAAATAAATAAACAAACAAGTAAACATATGAACAGAAAATTTGGATGGCCTGTTTGTTATCATATTATTAACTGAATTTTATGTAACTTTAGCATAAGAATAATTTTTAAGCTAATAACTAGTCCTTTTTCTCTCAAAAGTAAGCTTTGGAAAAAATGAAAAATTTCAATAATTTTTGGAAAGAACACTTAATGAAACTAGTTAGCATAGGTGGACTCTGCTCAGTTTCCCATCATATTTATGTTCTCAGAAATTTCTAGTGACAGACATATTATAATCATGTTAAAAGAAATGAATTTGACCAAAGCTTGATACAGTAACAGAATGAAATCCCCGCCTAATAGGCTATCCACCGTTACCTTCGATATATTTATCTTATTCTAATCTATTAATTTATTTTATCAGGGTCAATTCCGTTGTTTAGTTTTCATGCTACTATTTTCAATGCAATAATCCTCAAAATTCAAATTTATATGAAAAATTTACAATTTCGCTATGTTGATAAAATCGTAAATTACGAATAATTTACGAAAATTTTCTATTAGAATATTTGTATTCAACCATGTTCAAACCAATATCATAAATGTAATTTTGAAGTTGTCAGATGTATTTATGATCCTCAAATGGAAGTTTATGCTCAATTTTGCCTTATTCTGAAATGTTAAGTAAATTGTAAATTCCAAATAACTTACGAATTTTTTTAATTGAAAAAATCATAGTCTATGATATTCATGCCAGTATCCTAAATAATATTTCGAAAGTGGTTTGACATCTTTACGAGGAAAATACCCCTAAAAATTGACATTTATGTGAAATTTTGCTCTATTCTGCCATGTTAAGAAATTCGTAAATTTCCAATAACTTGCGAAATTTTCAAAGTAGCATATTTGTAGTTACTGATGTTCATTCCGGCATCAAAACTGATATTTTAAAACTGGTCTGACATTTTTACAGTAAAAAGTTTCCATTTAATGCACTTTTAAATGAAATTTTGTCCTATTCTCCTATGTTAAGAAAATCGTAAATTTCTAATAACTTACGAAGTTTTTTGATTCGAATGTTGCAAATGAATAGGGTTCTTGCCGGTATCGAAAGTAATATTTTAAAACTGATCTGACCTCTCTGCGATTATTTGTTCGTGAGATATCGTGTAAACAGACTAACGAACTAACGAACTAATACACAAACAGACATCCTACAGACAGACACCTTACAAATTTTGTCATTTTCGGATTCCTCACACCTAAAAACATATAAAACTAGTATGTTGTGGCCACCACAAGACTTTCTTCTATATTTACCTATACATATTCAATCAGTAACAATATTAAAAAAAAAAAAAAAAAAAAAAAAAAAAGTACGATTTTTTTTTTCTTTTTTTTTTTGTTAAAAGTTAAAAAAATCGATAACTTTGGTTTAAATTATCACAGATTTATCGTTCAACCATTCGTTTTAAAGGTATTGACGAGATCTTTCGAAAGATACCCATCTTGAAACTTTGCGCCCCCGGGTGGGAACTTCCCCCCCCGACGGGGGGGGCAACCGATGCCCCCACATGCACAAAAATTTTTTCCTAGTTAACTACTACTATTATCAACCTGATCTTTCGAAAGATACCCAATGTGAAAATTTACCCCCCCTGGGGGGGTATTTCCCCCCTAGGGGGGGAAGCGATGCCCCCCCATGCAAAAAAATTTGTTCCTAGTTACATACTACTATTATCAATAATTCATATTAATTTTACAATCACAAGTTTAAAACAACTCTAATTATGCACATTTATACGAATTTTTGTCCTATGCTGCCATGTTAAAAATTTAGATAAAATGCTATCACAGCGCCACCTGTTGAGCTATTGATCCCCAAACATAATCAGCACCAGTTTATGTCGGGGACCAACTAAATACCAAGTTTGGTTAAATTTTGTTAAAAAAAAAAAAAAAAAAAAAAAAAAAATTGCGATATTTTTCTGTTTTTTTTTTTGTTAAAAGTTAAAAAAATCGATAACTTTGGTTTAAATTATCACAGATTTATCGTTCAACCATTCGTTTTAAAGGTATTGACGAGATCTTTCGAAAGATACCCATCTTGAAACTTTGCCCCCCCGGGTGGGAACTTCCCCCCCCGGTGGGGGGGGGGGCAACCGATGCCCCCACATGCACAAAAATTTTTTCTAAGTTAACTATTACTATTATCAACGAGACCTTTCGAAAGATACCCATCTTGAAAATTTACTTCCCCGGGGGGGGATTTTCCCCCCGGGGGGGGGAACCGATGCCCCCCCATGCACAAAATTTTTTTCCTAGCTAACTACTACTATTATCAATAATTCATATTAATTTTACAATCACAAGTGTAAAATAACTCTCTTTATGCCCATTTATACGGAATTTTGTCCTATGCTGCCATGTTAAAAATTTGCATAAAATGCGATCACAACGCCACCTATTGAGCGATTGATCCCAAAATCTAATCAGCACCAGTTTATGTCAGGGTGCAACTAAATACCAAGTTTGGTTAAATTTCATTCATTGGTTCGTGAGATACAGCGTCCACAAAAAAATGATACAGACAGACAGACAGACAGACATTTTCTAAAAACAATTGATTCGTGTTCTCCACATCCCAAAACATGTAAATCCATCAAAAAGTGGACTTCGAAAATTTTCGCGAATCCAATACTTTCTCTATATTACATATAGAAGAAAGTAAAAAGTAAAAAAAACCGAGGTCGAAAATTTTCACGATTACCTAAGTTCCCCATACCTATTGTATGACGGGGAGCTAAAATGGTCATAAGGATGCCTTAGAGATAGGTGAAGATGCACTACGCATCCATATGTTTGGAGTACAACCAAATCTTTCTACCTGCATTCACTTTTCTGTTTCTTGTTTTTCCTTCTTTTTTACTTTCTTCTATATGTAATATAGAGAAAGTATTGCATTCGCGAAAATTTTCGAAGTCCATTTTTTGATGGATTTACATGTTTTGAAATGGCTAGATTACGAATTAATAGTTTTTAGAAAATGTCTGTCTGTCTGTCTGTCTGTATCATCTTTTTGTGGACGCTGTATCTCACGAACCAATGAATGAAATTTAACCAAACTTGGTATTTAGTTGCACCCTGACATGAACTGGTGCTGATTAGATTTGGGGATCAATAGCTCAACAGGTGGCGCTGTGATCGCATTTTATGCAAATTTTTAACATGGCAGCATAGGACAAAATTCCGTATAAATGGGCATAATGAGAGTTATTACTTTCTTCTATATGTAATATAGAGAAAGTATTGGATTCGCGAAAATTTTCGACCTCCGTTTTTTCACGGATCTACACGTTTTGGGATGTTCTGAACACGAATTGATAGTTTTTGGAAAATGTCTGTCTGTCTGTCTGTGCGTCTGTGTGTCTGTCTGTATCATTTTTTTGTGGACGCTGTATCTCACGAACCAATGAATGAAATTTAACCAAATCGGTATTTAGTTGCACCCTGACATGAACTGGTGCTGATTAGATTTGGGGATCAATAGCTCAACAGGTGGCGTTGTGATCGCATTTTATGCAAATTTTCAACATGGCAGCATAGGACAAAATTCCGTATAAATGGGCATAATGAGAGTTATTTTAAACTTGTGATTGTAAAATTAATATGAATTATTGATAATAGTAGTAGTTAACTAGGAAAAAAAATCTGGAGTGACTCCACTCGACTTTCCGAACATTGAGTAATTAACAGTTTTGTAGATAAAGTAAAAAAAGAGGAGTTGTTAAACGAACAAAAGAGAGAAAACCATAATAGAGTGTTTGAGTACTTTTCTCCATATATTACACGATGTTTTATTTAACGCTACTGAACTTTGAGCCCATAGATCATAATGATAAAGAATTTTCGTTGTGTCCCTGTAAAAAACCTATAAATGCTAGTTCACCAAAATGCTTATAGTTAGTGCAACAGCAATTTATAATATTCATATAAATTTTCAGCTCAATTGAATAAGGCGTTTAGATGCTATCGCACTTTTAAAAATTTGGTCCCATAGGCCATAATGATAAAGAATTTTTCTTTGTGTCCCTGCAAAAGAACTGTAAGTGCTAAATTCACCAAAATCTATACAGTTGGTGCAACTGTGACCTATAATATGTGTACAAATTTTTTGCTCAGATTAATAAGGTGTTTAGACGCTATCACACTTTTAAAAATTTGGCCCCATAGGCCATAATGATAAAGAATTTTTCTTTGTGCCCCTGTAAAAAAACTGCAAGTGCTAGATTCACCAAAATCTATACAGATTGAGTAACTGTGACCTATAATATGTGTATAATTTTTTTAATCAATTGAATAAGGCGTTTAGATGCTATCGCACTTTTAAGATTTTGGTCCCATAGGCCATAATGATAAAGAATTTTTCTTTGTGTCCCTGTAAAAAAACTATAAGTGCTAGACTCTCCAAAATTTATACAGACTTAGCATTTGTGACCTATAATATGTGTATAAATTGTTTGCTCAATTGAATAAGGCGTTTAGATGCTATCGCACTTTTACGATTTTGGTCCCATAGGCCATAATGATAAAGAATTTTTCTTTGTGTCCCTGTAAAAAAACTACAAGTGCTAGATTCACCAAAATCTATAGGGTTCGTACTATGGTGACTTATAATATACGTACCAAATTTCAGCTTATTCGAATAAAGCGTTTAGACGCTAGCGTGTTCACCCACAGACATACACACATACACACATACACACATACACACATACACACACACATACATACATCATCGTAAAAATAGTGGAAACGGACTCAGGGGACCTCGAAACGTATAGAAACATCAAAATCTCCAATTCGGATTTTTGACATGATTACAATACTTTCCTCACTATAGTGTTCGGAAAGTAAAAATTTGTGCATGGGGGGGCATCGCTTCCCCCCCGGGGGTCGGGGTAAATTTTCAAGATGGGTATCTTTCGAAAGATCTCGTCAATACCTTTAAAACGAATGGTTGAACTATAAATCTGTGACAATTTGAAACAAAGTTATCGATTTTTTTACTTTTAACGAAAATAAAAAACTTAGAAAAAAAAATCGTAATTTTTTTTTTTTTTTTTTTTTTTTTTTTTTTAACGAAATTTAACCAAACCTGGTATTTAGTTGGTCCCCGACATAAAGTGCTGCTGATTACATTTGGGAATCAATAGCTCAACAGGTGGCGCTGTGATCGCATTTTTTCTAAATTTTTAACATGGCAGGATAGGACAAAATTTCGTATAAATGTACATAATGAGAGTTACTTTTAACTTGTGATTGTAAAATTAATATGAGTTATTGATAATAGTAATAGTAAACAAGGAAAACATTTCTGTGCATGTGGGGGCATCGCTTCCCTCCCTGGGGGGGGAAGTACCCCCCCGGGGGGGAATTTTCAAGGTGGGTATCTTTCGAAAGATCTCGTCAATACCTTTAAAACGAATGGTTGAACTATAAATAAATATAACTATTATAAATCTGTGATAATTTAAAACAAAGTTATCGATTTTTTTTTACTTTTAACAAAAAAAAAACTTAGAAAAAAAATCGTATTTTTTTTTTTTTTTTAATATTGTTACTGGTTGAATATGTATTACTTTTAAGAACAACAACAAAAAAAAAACTTAGAAAAAAATCGTATTTTTTTTTTTTTTTTTTAGATATTGTTACTGATTGAATATGTATATAGGAAAATATAGAAGAAAGTCTTGTGGTGGCCACAACATACTAGTTTTAAACTTGTGATTGTAAAATTAATATGAATTATTGATAATAGCAGTAGTTAACTAGGAAAAAAAATTTGTGCATGTGGGGGCATCGGTTCCCCCCCCCCGGGGGAGAAGTACCCCCCCGGGGAAGTAAATTTTCAAGATGGGTATCTTTCGAAAGGTCTCGTTGATAATAGTAATAGTTAACTGGGAAAAAATTTTTGCGCATGTGGGGTCATCGGTCCCCCCCCCCGCACCGGGGGGGGGAAGTACCAACCCGGGGGGGCAAAGTTTCAAGATGGGTATCTTTCGAAAGGTCTCGTCATTACCTTTAAAACGAATGGTTGAACCATAAATCTGTGATAATTTAAAACAAAGTTATCGATTTTTTTTACTTTTAACGATTTTTTTTTTTTAACGAAATTTTACCAAACTTGGTATTTAGTTGGTCCCCGACATAAACTGGTGCTGATTATATTTGGGGATCAATAGCTCAACAGGTGGCGCTGTGATAGCATTTTATCTAAATTTTTAACATGGCAGTATAGGACAAAAATTCGTATAAATGTGCATAATAAGAGTTATTTTAAACTTGTGATTGTAAAATTAATATAAATTATTGATAATAGTAGTATGTACCTAGGAAAAACATTTTGTGCATGGGGGGGCATCGCTTCCCCCCCCCTAGGGGTGTAAATTTACACAATGGGTATCTTTCGAAAGATCTCGTTGATAATAGTAGTAGTTAACTAGGAAAAATTTTTGTGCATGTGGGGGCATCGGTTCCCCCCCCCCCCACCGGGGGAGGGGAAAAGTTTCAAGATGGGTATCTTTCGAAAGGTCTGGTCAATGGCTGAACCATAAATCTGTGATAATTTAAAACAAAGTTATCGATTTTTTTTACTTTTAACAAAAAAAACCTTAGAATTTTTTTTTTTTTTTTTAAACGAAATTTTACCAAACTTGGTATTTAGTTGGTCCCCGACATAAACTGGTGCTGATTATATTTGGGGATCAATAGCTCAACAGGTGGCGCTGTGATAGCATTTTGTCTAAATTTTTAACATGGCAGTATAGGACAAAAATTCGTATAAATGTGCATAATAAGAGTTATTTTACACTTGTGATTGTAAAATTAATATGAATTATTGATAATAGTAGTACGTAACTAGGAAAAAAAAATTTGTCCATGGGGGGGCATCGCTTCCCCCTGGAGGGGGGGGGGGGTAAATTTTGAAGATGGGTATCATTCGAAAGATCTCGTCAATACCTTTATAACGAATGGTTGAACTATAAATCTGTGATAATTTAAAACAAAGATATCGATTTTTTTTTTACTTTTAACAAAAAAAAAAAAAAAAATTAGAAAAAAATTCGTAATTTTTTTTTTTTTTAATATTGTTACTGATTGAATTTGTATTACTTTTAACAAAAAAAAAAAAAAAAAACCCTTAGAAATTTTTTTTTTTTTTTAAATATTGTTACTGATTGAATATGTATAGGAAAATATAGAAGAAAGTCTTGTGGTGGCCACAACATACTAGTTTCGCATGTGAATAGCTTTTTAAACTAGAATGTTGTGGCCACCACATGACTGTCTTCTATGTTTTCCTTTACAAATTCACTCAGTAAAAATAATTTATTAAAATCATTATTTAATAAAATTATCTTCCATGATAATGCAGTACGATTTCCATATTAGAGAAGTAGTGTAACACTAAATATAAAAGAAAAGTTAAACTTATTCTCGATATTACATGAAAAAAAAGATTTAAAAAAAAAAAATGTTGAAAATGAAAAAAAAATCGATAACTATTTTATCACAGATCGATCGTTCAACCATTCATTTTAAAGGTATTGGCGAGCTCTTTTAAAAGATACCCATTATGAAAATTTATTCCCCTGGAGGGTTTGGGGGGGGGGGAGGCGATGCTCCTACATATGCAAAACAATTTTCCCAGTTGACTATCCCTATTATAAATAATTCTTGTAAATTTCATAATGATTATTAAAAAATAATTCTCTTTATGCACATTTATACAAAATTTTGTCCTATACCACCATGTTAAAAATTTAGAAAACGGGGGATGGCAACGCACTCTGTAAGACAATTTTCACCAAAAGTTGATACGCACTAATTTATGTCAAGGTGTAACTACGTACCAATTTGTATGAAATTCTGTGCTGTAGTTCCTTAGATACAGTTGCCACAAAATTTTGTTACACATACACAGACAGACATTTTCTAAAAATGGTCAAATCGTGTTCCACATCTCTCAAAACGTGTAAATCCATCAAAAACCCGAGGTCGAAAATTTGTAAGAATCCAATACTTTCTTCTATTGAACATAGAAGAAAGCAAAAATATATATACAAACATCAAAATTGAATAAGATGTTCATTATAAAACTATTTATCGACATTTTTATTACTTTCTTCTATATTCAATAGAAGAAAGTATTGGATTCGTAAAAATTTTTGACCTCCGGTTTTTGATGGATTTACACGTTTTGAGAGCTGTAGAACACGATTTGGCCATTTTTAGAAAATGTCTGTCTGTCTGTCTGTCAGTCTGTGTGTGTGTGTGTGACAAAATTATGTGGCAACTGTATCTCAGGAACTATTGCACAGAATTTCATGCAAATTGGTATGTAGTTGCACCTCGACATAAATTATTGCCTATCAACTTTTGGTAAAAATTGTCCTACAGGTTCCGTTGCCATCCCGCTTTTTCTAAATTTTTCACATGGTGATATAGGACAAAATTTTGTATAAATGTGCATAAAGAGAATTTTTTTTTAGTAATCATTATGAAATTTACAAGAATTATTTGTAATAGAGATAGTCAACTGGGAAAATTTTTTTGTATGTGTAGGAGCCTCGCCACCCCCCCCCCTGGGGGGGGGAAGTCCTCGAGGGGAGTAAATTTTCATGATGGGTATCTTCCGAAAGGTCTCGTCAATACCTTTAAAACGAATGGTTGAACTATAAATCTTTGATAATTTAAAACAAAGTTATCGATTTTTTTTACTTTTAACATTTTTTTTTTTTTTTTTTTTTTTTTTTTACGAAATTTAACCAAATTTGGTATTTAGTTGGCCCCTGACATAAGCTGGTGCTGATTAGTTTTGGGGATCAATCGCTCAACAGGTGGCGGGCTCAACAGGTGGCGGTGTGATTGTATTTTTTCTAAATTTTTAACATGGCAGTATAGGACAAAATTCCGTATAAATGTACATAATGAGAGTTATTCTTAACCTGTGATTGTAAAATTAATATGACTTATTGATAATAGTAGTAGTTAACTCAGGTGGGGGGGGGGGGATTTTCAAGATGGATATCTTTTGAAAGGTTTCGTCAAGACCTTTAAAAGAAATGGTTGAACTATAGATCACTGATAATTTAAAACAAAGTTATCGATTTTTTTTACTTTTAACGATTTTTTTTTTTTTTTTTTTTTTTTTTTATGTAATATTGAGAATAAAATGGACTTTTTTTTTTATATTTAGTGTTATATTACTTCTTTTTATTTAGTGTTATACTACTTCTCTAATATGGAAATCGTCTGCATTATCATGGAAGGTAATTTTTTTAAATAATAATTTTAATAAATTATTTTTACTGAGTGAATTTGTATAGGACAATATAGACGAAAGTCATGTGGTGGCCACAACAGACTAGTTATTCTGGTGATGCTCACAGTTTACAAATTATTAATTATATATTTTTACTTTCTTCTATATTCAGTCGAAGAAAATACTGAATTCATAAAAATTTTCGACCTCGGGGTTTTGATGGATTTACACGTTTTGAGAGCTGTAGAACACGAGTTGACCATTTTTAGAAAATGCCTGTCTGTCTGTGTGTAGGTGACAAAATTGTGTGGCAACTGTATCTCAGGAAATACAGATAATTTGGTATGTGATGATTTTTTTTTTTTAATATGAAATGTATCATAGAAATGTTTAATTCTATAATGTTAAAATATTATCAATCCTAAATTAGCTGTAATTTTAAATGAGTTTGAATTTAAATCTAAAATATTTTTTATGCCACTAGGGGGCTTTTAACACCACTTTTTTATGCCACTTCTCTGCCCCTTGCTCGCTCCGCTCACCAATCCCGAAGGAGGCTTTGCTTCCCCCCGGCTCGCTTTACTTATTCAGGGATAGGAACTTGGCGCAGAACTCATACTACTATATTTCTACTAAACTTTCTTCTTTTTAAACCAAGATTTTATAAGTAGAGAATTCTTTTTAACAATATCGGTATGAGTTCTGCGCCAAATTCCCATCCCTGCTTATTAACGTCTGTGAGGCTCTGCCCACCTATTCGCTGCTTTGCCTTTCACTGATTAGAAATATTAATAGTGCATAACACAAGACAAAAAAAAAAAAAAAAAAAAAAAAACCTTTCCGGCAAGCTTAAAGGCAAAGGTAGATTCCTTTACGTTAATGTTACAAAAGTAAAGAAATATTACATATGTATTAACACATACTTAGTCAATGGCTTTGTTCCCACACGTTGCATTATTTACATCGCTATTCTGTTTTCAAAAAATTTAATTTTCAACTACAAAAAGGTTTTATTCAGTCTACTTAAAATTTTAGGCTAGATTTATTGGTCAGTAAATGTTTCAATTTTTTTAAATCCAAGCTCATAATCCCTCAACAAATGGAAGTCATAAAGATATACAATTCCAGCAATGGTAAATCCGGAAGGGGGCTATTGGCCTATCCGCGATTGTAATGAAATGCTCGCCCTCTGGTGGGCTAAGGTGAAATTATCACACCACTGCATATCCTCATATTATGCAATCGACTTTCCATGATGAAATGGCGGAGAAAGAATAATAATTACACGTGGCTGTTATATTTACTAACAACTGCAGTGTTCAGAGAGCGCCATCTATCGATCATTACAAACGCGGATAGCCCCCTCCCCAGCCAAGCTGAATCAAAATTATAAATTTTATTTAAAATCCATATAACTATTGATTCAATATCTGTCTTTTAAAGAAAAAATAATAGAAACGTGGAAATGAACTTGTTAATGCACGTTAATTGTTACGAATTTAGTAAATTCCATAATTTGGCGAGATTTTGGTAACAAAACTTGCGACTTAGCAATGGCATTTGTGATTTGGCGGCAAAATTTGATAGTTGACGGCAAAATTTTTGACTTGGCGATGAAATTCTTTATTTGACAACAAAATTTGGCGAGCTTGGCGATTGAGAATGGCAGCTTTGGCGTCATTATATTTTCTTCCCACGTGAAAACCTCATACCTCTTCACAGACCGATATCTTGTTCCGCGATTGTAATGAAATGCTCGCCCTCTGGTGGGCTAAGGGGAAATTACAATAAACATGCTTTAATTCGAATTCCATCAAACCGCCATTGCTAGCCGATGTTTAGTTTCACATATATTTATTGAATAAAAATGAATAAATCCGGTAAAAAAGATAACACATACTGTTGTGTGCTCCAGTGTAACTCCAAAGGACCAAGAAATCCAGAATTAAGCTTCCATTTATTTCCAAATGAGAAATTTAAAATTTCAGTTGCTTCGGCTAATGGAAGTAAAGAATTAATCAGATGATTTGAAACTAATATTTGTTCAGCTTCAGTTAAATATCTACTTTCGATCGAACTTTGAATAAATTGAAATATTTTTTTCCAAAAGCAATCAATTTTCCATGATGTAATGGCGGAGAAATTATAGTACGAATATTAAGTAGAATAACAAAAATAGATACACGTGGCTGTAATATTTACTAACAACAAGAGCTGAAAAAGCGCCATCTATCTATCATTACAAACGCGGATAGGAAAAGCTTTAGACTTTATAAGAAAGCTTCATTACAATTGACGAAAAATTCCTTTTTAACTTTTAAGCAATTGAAGCTATCGAAAAAGTTTAAATACAAAAATTTTTCTTTAGGGTAAGGCGGTAATTCGCCTGATTTGAAGTTTTTTCCTATTTTCAATATTAAAGAAATTATGGGCAAATAAAAATTTTCACCCCCACCCCTTTTGATATGGATACCCCATCTACGAACTCGACCGAGATTTTTACTGTCCTGAAAACTTATCCCTAGCTGGTTAAATTTAAATAAAAATTACTCCAGTTATCATGTTCACAACTTAACATGGGGAAAAGCGTTATCTTTATATATATATTTCTTTTGTGCGTGTGTATGTCACTGAACTCCTCCTAAACGGCTGGACCGAGTTTAATGAAATTTTTTGTGTGTCTTCAGGTGGATTCGAGAATGGTTTAGATTTACAATTCAGTCCAATTTAAATTGTTTATTTAATTAATTTATCACTTATAAATTGTTGTTGATTTTGGAATGTTTCACATTGGATCCGGCAGACTGCGCTACGATCGTAGTATCGAATATTCAATAATACGCAAGCGAAGTGATGACGTCACTGGCCGTCCGTGGATGCAAGAAAAATATTTCCTATGTTAATCGCCCATTGGATTTTTTGTAAAAAATTGCTAAAAATCGAGGAAAATTATTTCCCGATTTTAATCCCCATATTTGGGTATAGATATGTATTAGTTATCATGTGCATGCGTTAGATTGAGTTGTTTTTGCTGTAAAATTGATAAAATTTGAATTTTTAATCTCAAAACTCTGTCATCCTTGGCGGAAAAAAATATCGCCATATCATCTGGCGAACATATTTAATTTCTTTCAAAAATAATGGTTATTTCAACAACTTACATTAAGAGAGTAATGAATAATATGAAACAATTTCGTACAATACATATTACGAAAATATACATCTGGCATGCATATTTTCATTAGGGATGAAACGGACAGTGATTTTGCCGGATATCGGATATCCGGAGCTCCTTTGCCTGCCGGATACGGATATCCGGCATTAGTTTTTCTTTCTTTTTCTTGTGTTCTATATTTCTTTTCTTTTTCTTTATTTTAAAACAATAAAATATAAACATATTTCATATACTATTCTTTTAAACACATTTTAAATATAATTTACTTAAGCATATTTATTTAGCATTCTATTTATTTGTGCAATATTGCAATGAAGAATAAAACTTACGTCTAACATACTTACTCCTACACTTGCAATTTGTCACAAAAATATAGGTTTTTAACTTATCATTTACAAAACTTATCATTTACACATTTTTTACAGTACTAAAAAATGTGTGCTTGATATGTATAAAAAAAAAAAAAAAAAAAAAAAGGGAAACAAAATATTTTATTAATATAATCATAGTTGAAGGGTTGGTTATTTTCATAAGAAAACGTATATATTGTGGCCGTCACACACCACTTAATGTTTAAATTGTGCAAAAGTTTAACCATAGCTTCACACAATAAATATTTTACATATGGAGTTTGGTGCAATTTTAATCAATAGATGCTGAGATATAGGCTTGTGAAAAATCATAATAGCAGATCCACTTGTCGGCTGATATACACCTAAATAAGCCCGACATCAGTTGAACGGAATTTTTGTCACACACACACACACGCACACAAACTTTTAAAAATTGATCAAACCAGGTCCTGGACCTTTTAGAATGTGTAAATCCAGCAAAAACCAAATGTAGAAAATTTTTATGAATCCAATACCTTCGTTTGAGACATTTATAAGAAAGAAGCAAAAGAGAAAAAAAAAAAAAAGAAAAATCTAAAAGCTTCAATGGCTTAGTATGTTATGGCCATTACGAAACTTTCTTTTATATCACTCTACATAACAAAGCTACATGCTGTTTAACATGCACAGAAGAAACTTAATAATAGCTTCACTCAATAAAGATTTTAGATATGGAGTTTAGTGCAATTTTAATCAAAAGATTGTGAGATGTAGCCAAGTAGAGAATCATAGAAGGTGAGGAACAATTGCGACATCTGTTGGTCAATATACACCCAAATTAAGCCAGCTTTCGTTCTCCTATTATTTATCTTGCATATCAAGTTAAGTGCAGTTAAATGTTATAGATGTTGAGATTCAGCCTTCTTATTCACAGGGTTAATTGCAGCATAGTATAACCACCTATCGACCAATATGCACCAAAATTGAATCAACATGATGTTTCATAAAAATGGTCCTCTCACCTACCAAATTCTGTGTAATTATACACAAATAAATCCAAGACAATTTCTCCATTCACGGGAAAATTGCAGCATAACAGCATCGTCTATTGGCCGATATGGCACAGAAATTAAATAAACATATATTTCATAATAGCCCTGTGACATACTTAGTCTTTTTTTTAATTATACACAGTAGAAGAGATATAGTCTTCCTTTAAATGGGAGAAATCACAGTATAGCAGTGCCACCTATTGAGTAATTTGCACCAAAAGTCGATGGGCACTTTTTTTTTTTTGGTTAATGCACAACTATGTATAAATTTATATGAAATTCTGTGCATTAACTCTTGAACTACAGCTGCTACACAAAACTTTTGTCAGACAGACATTTTCTAAAAACGATCAAATTCAAAATTCTGGTTCACTCAAAATGCGTAAATCTACCAAAAACGGGAAGTTGAAAATTTTTATGAATAAAATGCTTTCTTCTATTGAATATAAAAGAAAGTAATGATTCAAAACAAATTTATATTTTTGTTTTTTTAAATGCTATAAGTTGTTTTTCTAATGTACAAAATCATAAACTTTAAATAATTGAGCTTTTTTGTTTTATAGTTTTTTTTTATTCTTTAACAATCGGAAAATGAAAATACAGACACAATGGGAAATTCTAAATTCAGGTGTTTTAGCAAGATATTCCATTAAAAGCGCAAAATTATACAAATTGGAGTGTTTTTTTTTTTTTTTTTAATTCAAATCGAATAGGTAGATGACACGTTTAATTGAATAGGTAATAGCACAGACAATGATGCCAGAGGGTCGGCTAGTATAAATATATGGTCACAAAAACAACTTTCTTGTGTAGGGAAAAGTGGATTGTACGAAATAAACAGGCAGGTTCTAGTCAATAAATGCACATTATTTGACTCATTCTCGAAACAATCTAACAACTTTTACTTCCAAGACTAACAATATATCTGAACATTCTCAACTTATTAAACAAAAGTCATGAAAACAGAGTTGTATGCAGTGCAGAGGATGAATATTATTTGTTCAGGAACAACAATGAACAGCTCTTTTTATTGTTATGGGGAAGATTAGGGGGAATGCTATAGATAACTCTGGAAAATCCTAGCTAACTCTGCGCAAAATTAAAATAGGCTTTCTATATCTCTTAAACCTGAAGCTACTTTTTGCTAAATTTATTTGCTAAAATGGCCAAATTCGACTTTTGCAATTTTTTTTTTTTTTTTTTTTTTTTTTTTTTTACCTTTACAAGCTTTCATCTGAGGGGAATTTAAGCTTGAATTTTCACCTCCGGATATCCGTCGGATATCCGGCTTGAAATTACCGGATATCCGTATCCGGACTGCTGATATCCGGTACCCCGTCGGATATTTAAAACTCAGCCGGATAGGCCGGATACCGGATAGTTACCGGATATCCGTTTCATCCCTAATTTTCATATTACGTTTTTGATCGCCAAATACAAAAAACGCCAAGGAAGACAGAGTTTTGATATTTAAAATTAAAATTTTGTCAATTTGAGAACAAAATAACTCAATCTAACACATGCATACGATAACTAATACATATTTATACCCAAATACGGGGATTAAAATCGAGAAATAATTTTCCTCGATTTTCAATAATTTTTTATAAAAAATCCAATGGGAGATTAACATAGGAAATCTTTTTCTTGCATCCACTGACGGTCAGTGACGTCACACTTCGCTTGCGTATATTCTATTGTAATTCCAGTTTGTCCCGACAGTTGGTGCTGCGATCAAATTCAGGAAAATATTTTGTAACTTCGTGTTATTATTGTTATACAAAAAATTGTGTCCTAATTGAAATAATACATCAAGATGTAATTAGTGCTTGAAGAGTTTTGAAGTGTGCGTAAAAAACTATACGTTTTGCAAATTTAGTGCGTAATTGGAGTGAGTATTTTATATAATTTTCTATCAAATTTACACGCGCATTGATTAACAACCACCCTAACCTACAAATTTATTTGTGTAGCTAATTTATTATATTTTATTTATTTTTTTTTTTTTGAATGGAACACCTTTTAGTACCGGATCCCTTTGGTAAAATTTGAAATTTGGCACCGAAGTAGCTCGGACGCTTCTCGCCAAGATCTTTAGTTCCACAATTGAGATAGCCATTTCAATTCATCGCAAAAATGAATTGAAATATTTAAAGTCACCAAAGGGGTTCCATACTTTTGTGCGTGTGTATGTCACTGATATTTTATTTATTTATTTTTTGTATGGAACACCTTTAGTATCGGATCCCTTTGGCAAAATTTGAAATTTGACACCGAAGCAGCTCGAACGCTTCTCGCCAAGATCTTTAGTTCCACAATTGAGATAGCCATTTCAATTCATCGCAAAAATGGCTTAAAATATTTAAAGTCACCAAAGGGGTCCCATACTTTTGTGCGTGTGTATGTCACTGATATTTTATTTTATTTTTTGTATGGAACACCTTTAGTATCGGATCCATTTGGCAAAATTTGAAACTTGGCACCGAAGTAACTCGGACGCTTCTCGCCAAGATCTTTAGTTCCACAATTGAGATAGCCATTTCAATTCATCGCAAAAATGGCTTAAAATATTTAAAGTCACCAAAGGGGTCCCATACTTTTGTGCGTGTGTATGTCACTGATATTTTATTTATTTATTTATTGTATGGAACACCTTTAGTATCGGAGCCCTTTGGCAAAATTTGAAATTTGGCACCGAAGTAGCTCGGACGCTTCTCGCCAAGATCTTTAGTTCCACAATTGAGATAGCTGTGGCGACTTCTTTTTCGCACCTGGTTCTTTTCTTCCTGTGAATTCATCTCGAGACACATTAAGACACTGATCACGCTTTCTTTACTTTTAAAGATTTTACTTTTACTTACGGCACAAACATAAAATACATAAACGAACACATAAATTAACATCCAATAAAGTATTTTAAAAACAACATATAGAATGGAACGTTAGTCCATCTTGATTCACATACGCACACACTGTTGCCACACTTTCGTACCAAACTTTTCAGTTCTTGTTTTGGGATAATCTCGAAATCAGAAATGCGGCGTTCACACATTCCCTCCAGTTTCACTTGAGGGACAATGGCCTTCACAGTGAAACTACTAACAAAAATTTGTGGATAATTAACTTGATATATAACTGTCCATGAAAGTCTAATTGTCCTTTTAAATTCTTAATTATTGTCTCATCTTTGACCTAATATGCGATGTTCCATCAAGAGCAATAACATTTATATTTCACTTAAAATTTAAATATTTTCTATGGTATAAAATAAGTAACATTTAATCACATAATAGAAATAAAATATATATATAATATATATGAATAACATTTATCCTGACATGGATTTTCTTATGCACTTTAAATAATCTTAATGAATTAATATACTTGAATATAAGAAACAAAACAAACACACACACATATATATATGTAATAACAAATACAATATTAAACTAACTTATGACTTTATTCATGAATGCGTGATAAAGCATCTGCAATAGTAGTATTACTGCTTACTGGCTTATGAGCAATAGTCACTTGATAGCGAGATAGAGCCAATGCCCATCTTTGTAATCTGGCGTTCTTAGGAACTGTTTCTGTAAAATATTTTAAAGGGTTATGGTCCGTGTGTAAGATAATAGTGGCTCCATAAGTCCACATTTCAAATTTACCTAATGCCCATATTACAGCATAAGCTTCCCTTTCGATAGTGCTCCACTTTGATTGAGCAGGGGTCAGTTTTTGGCTTGCGAAAGTTATAGGTTTCAGTTTATTCTGCTCATCTCTCTGCATTAGACAGGCTCCAATTCCGGTCACTGAAGCATCAGTATCGATTTCAAAAGGTTTCGACATATCAGGTGTATACAGAGATGTTATAGAGCACAAACAATTCTTTAACGAATTAAATGCGCTTTCGGCTTCTTCTGACCATGGAAGGTCGTTTGGCACAGTTTTTCGAGTTAAGTCCGTTAAAGGTTTTGCTATATTGGCATACCGAGGCACATAGTCTCTGTAATAGTTAAATAATCCTAGGAGTGACTTCAATGTTTTCTTAGTTTTAAGGGCTTTCAAATCTTTAATAACTGATATCTTGTCCGGATCTGGGCCGTGCTCTCCTGAGCCTACGACATGTCCTAAATATTTTACTTTCGACATCGCAAACGAGCATTTCTGTAAATTTGCCGAAAAATTCAATTTTTTCAGAGTTTCTAAAATGGATTTAATATGATTAAGATGATCTTCCCAGTTTGAAGAAAATATGATAATATCATCAAGAAAACTTTCGGCGTAGTCACTATGAGGTCGTAATACTTGATTCATTATTCTTTGGAATGTTGCTGGTGCTCCAGATAACCCAAATGGCATCACCTTCCACTGATACTGACCCTTTGGAGATACAAAACTGGTTAATTCTCGGCTTCGCTCTGCTAAGGGTATTTCCCAATATCCCTTAAGGATATCTAAAGTTGTCAAGTAACGAGCTCCACCAGCTTTAAATCTAAGATTTTCTGAATTCTGCATAGGAAAAGGTGGAATTTTACTAACTGAGTTCAGCTCTCTGTAGTCCACGCAAAGTCGGACAGTTCGATCTTTCTTGGCTACACATACCAATGGATATGCTATTTCTGCCGAAGAGGGTTCTATCAGGTCTTTTTCCAATAATTCTGCTATCTGTTTTTCTATATTAGATCTTAACGTTTCTGGAACTTTATAAAGATGAGGTTGTTTCCTCTCTACTCCAGACTTTAACTGGATAACATGTGGAGGAACTTTGGCTTTCTTTAATTCCCCATCAAATATTGTTAGATATTGTTTAATCAAATTCAACAGCTGTTTATGTTGCTTTGCTGATATCGAATTTGATTTTATACCAGCTTTTAGTTCTTCATCCGTTACTTGCCGTGATTCTACGGGCGCATGTTGTATATCTCCAAACTCTTCATCTGTTTCGTAAATAATTCCTACAGCTCTGACAGGTTGAATATATTTACGCAATTTATTTTTATGAAGATGTCGAACACTTCCATCAGGTAGTTTGACATAAAAAGAATGTGGAGACTTCTTTTCTACTATTTCTCCTGGTCCTTTCCATTTTGAACAAAGACGATTTGTTGAATCAGGGATTAACACTACAACTTCATCCCCAACAGAAAATTCGGTATCTTTTGACCGTAAATTATGATAATGTACATATTTCTGCTGCTGTTCTTGAGCTATGCTATTCACATACTGTGCCGCGTCTTCTAAACGTTTCCGGAGTTTCAACAGGTAGTCAGCTACAGATTCTCCAATCCCTTGAGGAAGTACGACTTCATCTTCCCAACTTGATTTGAGGATGGCTAGAGGTCCTACAGGTGGTCGCCCATGAACTAGTAGGAATGGGGCAACACCCGTTGTAGCGTTAGGCACTTCTCTGTATGCCCATAACAAGAATGGCAACTGTTTATCCCAGCCTCGACCTTGTGAATTAATTGCATGATGTAGCATGGATTTCATAGTTCCTATCCATCTTTCAACCAAACCATTCGATTGTGGATAACCTGGAGTGGAAAATTTAGGAACACATCCTAATCGTTTTAAAAACTCTTTTGTCAGCTGTGCGGCAAAATTTCTTCCGTTATCCATTGCAATTACTCGAGGAATTCCAGTTCGTACAAATATTTCTATAAATGCATCACAGGCTGCCTTTGCTGTTAAAGACTTCAGAGGTATTGCTTCCGGCCAACGACTATGCTGGTCAATAACGCACAGTACATACTGATGGCCACGTGATGACTTTGGCTCTATTGGGCCTAAAATATCGGCATTAACCACTTGAAATGGGAGTTCTGGTCTTCCAACAGCTTCGATAGGTGTTCTATCGTTTACTTTTCCTTTCCTGCGCATTTGACAATCATGACACGAAGCACATAATTGTTTAACTTCTTTTGGCATTCCTTCCCACCAGAAAGACATTGCAATTCTGTCTCTGGTCTTCTTAGCTGCCAGATGTCCACCAGTAGGAGTTTCATGAGCTAATTTCAAAATGTCCTTTCTTCTGCTTGCCGGTACGACCAATTGAATATATTTCTGTCCGCCTACTTTACCCATATGATATAATAAACCTCTTTCAATCCAGTAACCATTTTTATGTTGCCTAGCTTCTTCGAAGCACTTTTTCAATGTAGGACAGGCTAACTGCTCATCCCTAAACACTTGTGCTTGTGGAACAGGGATATTTTCATTTCTTTCATCCTTACTATCGGTTTCGGTCAATGTCTGTTTAACTACTGAGTTATTAAAGACTTTGGTTTCTGGATGATGCGACTCGCTGTTGTTTAGCTTTGCCTTTCGAATAGTCTCGTGACTTTCTCCCTCCATACAGAACATACACTTTTCATTATCTTCTGTGAGTGGAGTACTAATTTCCTCATCCCCAAGATAATTGTCGTTTGAATTATTCTCAGGTACACTGAACAAGGATTGTTCACCGACTTCATTTATTGTGATTACTTCAACCTCTTCTTCTGAAGAATAGTTTCCGGGAGACCTTCCCTCCACTTTGAACAAGGACGGTTCATTGTTTTCTTCCACTGGAGTGATATTAACCTCAACCCCTGAATTTCCAGGATTTCTTCCTTTCACATGGAACAAGGATTGTTCATCGACTTCTTTCTTCGGGATATTCACTTTATTCCCTAAAGAAATGTTTTCGGGAGACCTTCCCTCCACACTGAACAAGGATTGTTCATTAGCTTCTTTTACTGAAGTGATTCCTGTATCATCTCCCAAATAAGAACGCTTTTGTTCCTTCAACCATTCATATACCCTGGGAGTGATTAAAGCTTCCTCATGCAGCCCTTCTACTACTGCAGCATGCACCTGAACATATGGAATGATTTCTTCATCTGTATGAAGACTTAGCGGAACTGACACAAGTTGTGCTTCCACTGGATTACCTATAGCAGGTCTCAAAAGAATTTTCCCACTTGACTGTAAGTGTTCCTCAGGTACAACGGATTTTCGTAGTACGGTGATTTCTGCACCACTGTCCACGATGCCTTGAAATTTTTGGCCTCCGATTCCTAAATCCACTTTCAGAAGCTCGCCATCTTTCTCGTTGACTGGAAATTCCCACTCGAAACAAGCGCTATTTAGATTAACACTGACCTTATTAAGGCCCTTACTTTCTTGACTCTTTTTGTTTGTTTTCACGTTAGATGTACTTGCTGAATTCAATTTGGGGCAGGATTTTTTCATATGGCCTTCCTTTCCACACAAATAGCAGGAGAATTTCGGACGAATGTCTCTTTGTTCTTGCTGTGGCTTAGTAAAAACCCGTTTCTCATCTCTATTGTTATTTCCGAAATTCGCCCCTTTGGATGGAAGATTCCAATTTTCTTTATGAGAAATTTCTTTCGGTTTTTTATTGAAAGTCATTTTGACATTTTTATAATCATCTAATTTACTGGAAATAACATCAGATGACTTAAACAATGACCATTCATCGATGAAATGTTCTTTAATTTCTGGAGGTACTTTCCTTTTAATTTGATCTGTAATAATCAAATCATATAATTCTTCAAATGTGTTAACTTCTAATCCCCGAATCCATTCAGTAAAATAGTTTTTCAACTCGTAAGTAAAATCTCTCCATGTGATATCAGCTTTTTTAGTATGCTTAATGAAAAGTTGTCGAAATCTTTCAGGAGTAAGTTTATATCTCTTTAACAATAACTCTTTTACTTTTCCGTAATCATTCGTGATTTCTTCGTCTTCCCGAGCTATAACTTCCGCGATTTCGTATGGCAGTAGCCCAATGAGATGAGAAACCCAGTCATCTCTTTTAATTTCGGCACGTTTTGCCTGCCGCTCAAAAAGAACTAAATACAGACTAATTTCGCATGTTTTAGGATCAAATTTTTGTAAGATGTTATGTAATTTTACGCGCGTTTTCTCAGAAGTTTCATTTGTAATTCCTTTCTTCTCAAGCTCTATTCTTGCATTTTCCAAACGCATTTTTTCCAATTCTATTTCTTCTCTTCTTATGCGTTCCTCCATCTCTTCTTTTCTCTTACGTTCCTCTATTTCTTCCCTTCTTATGCGTTCCTCCATCTCTTCTTTCCTCTTCCGTGCTTCAAGTACGTTCGCTAATGTTTCTTTAACAAATTCTTCATCGTAATTCTTTGAAGCCAAAATAGCATCTCTTAACTCATATAACTTTAAATGTTGAGCTCCTTCCACTCCAAGCTCAGTAGCAACTTCTTGCAAATCTTTTTTATTCCCTTTACCCAAAAATGCCATCTTCGGATGGATGAAATCAAATCAAGTTCAAATTTTCCGTGAATAAAATAAATTTTCTTATATTTATAATCACAAACCCTATTGTTTTCGTCCCTAAGAACACCAGATTTGACATCTTAGTTTTTATCGTAAACAACATTTTCCCCCAAATTAAATAAAATAATCATTAAGTCGGAATGCATACATAAAAGGAGAAAAAAAATAATATGTATCGAAATAACAAATTAAAAAAATGTTTACACAATCAACTCTTTCATTAAATAAATCAGAATATACTATATTACATAACTAGCTTTCAATAAATTAGAAATCATGTTGCTATAGCAGCCTTTAATCAAACTTACTTTTAAACAGAAAAAAAAAACCATTTCCGATTCATTCCTCAAAGAAAAAAAATAAACAAAACCGGACGTTCACAAGAATAATTCACTAGCTTTTTACTTTCCGAACACTATAGTGAGGAAAGTATTGTAATCATGTCAAAAATCCGAATTCGAGATTTTGATGTTTCTATACGTTTTGAGGTCCCCTGAGTCCGTTTTCACTATTTTTACGATGATGTATGTATGTGTGTGTGTATGTGTGTATGTGTGTATGTGTGTATGTTTGTGAACACGCTAGCGTCTAAAGGCTTTGTTCGATTAACCTGAAAGTTGGTACGTATATTGTAAGTCACCATAGTACGAACCCTATAGATTTTGGTGAATCTAGCACTTATAGTTTTTTTACAGGGACACAAAGAAAAATTCTTTATCATTATGGCCTATGGGACCAAAATCTTAAAAGTGCGATAGCATCTAAACGCCTTATTCAATTGAGCAAAAATTTTATACCCATATTATAGGTCACAGATACTCAATCTGTATAGATTTTGGAGAATCTAGCACTTATAGTTTTTTTACAGGGACACAAAGAAAAATTCTTTATCATTAAGGCCAATGGGGCCAAATTTTTAAAAGTGTGATAGCGTCTAAACGCCTTATTAATCTGAGCAAAAAAATTGTACACATGTTATAGGTCGCATTTGCACCAACTGTATAGATTTTGGTGAATCTAGCACTACAGTTTTTTTACAGGGACACAAAGAAAAATTCTTTATCATTATGGCCTATGAGACCAAATTTTTAAAAGTGCGATAGCATCTAAACGCCTTATTCAATTGAGCTGAAAATTTGTATGAATATTATAAATCACTGTTGCACTAACTATAAGCATTTTGGTGAATCTAGCATCTATAGATTTTTACAGGGACAAAACGAAAAATTCTTTATCATTATGATCTAAGGGCTCAAAGTTCAGTAGCGTTAAATAAAACCTCGTGTGATATATGGAGAAAAAAACACTCTATTATGTTTTTCTCTCTTTTGTTTGTTTAGCAATTCCTCTTTCTTTATTTTATCTACAAAACTGTTAGTTACTCAATGTTCGGAAAGTCGAGTGGAGTCACTCCAGATGTTTTTTTACTGAGATATTTCATTAATATTCCAATAATAATAAAGATACATCATTATCAACGTTTAACAAATAACAATCATTCAATAAAACAGAACAAATAAATCAAAACAGAACTTGTTTTTTTTTTTACTATCTCCTTTAATGAAATCTTATTTATTCTAAATCACGTGATGAATAAAAAGAACACACAGAAATTAACAACAATGATCTTGAATAGCATAAAAATATATTCTTTTCAACATTCTTTTTACCATTTTCCGGCTTTTTAAATACAAATAAACAAATATATTTCTATTTTTCATTTTTCAAACACTAGAATTATTATTATTTCAACATTACGAAATATTTAATTTCCATTTACCTATTCTTTACCTTGTTGGAATACAAAATCGGAACAAAATATCTAAATGCTTAATCCTAATTATTTGACCTAAACTTATACAAAATATGACTCTTGATGGAACATTAAAAAAAAAACATACCCTTTTTTTTTTTCTCATCACTATCATGAAATATTCCGTACGTACACTAGCTATTTCACATATGCTTGTCGACTGCGCCAATTGTGGCGACTTCTTTTTCGCACCTGGTTCTTTTCTTCCTGTGAATTCATCTCGAGACACATTAAGACACTGATCACGCTTTCTTTACTTTTAAAGATTTTACTTTTACTTACGGCACAAACATAAAATACATAAACGAACACATAAATTAACATCCAATAAAGTATTTTAAAAACAACATATAGAATGGAACGTTAGTCCATCTTGATTCACATACGCACACACTGTTGCCACACTTTCGTATCAAACTTTTCAGTTCTTGTTTTGGGATAATCTCGAAATCAGAGGTGCGGCGTTCACAATAGCCATTTCAATTCATCGCAAAAATGGCTTAAAATATTTAAAGTTACCAAAGGGGTCCCATACTTTTGTGCGTGTGTATGTCACGGATATATATATATATATATATATATTTTTTTTTTTTTTTTTTTTTTTTTTTTTTTGTATGGAACACCTTTAGTATCGGATCCCTTTGGCAAAATTTGAAATTTGGCACCGAAGTAGCTCGGACGCTTCTCGCCAAGATTTTTAGTTCCACAATTGAGATAGCCATTTCAATTCATCGCAAAAATGGCTTAAAATATTTAAAGTCACCAAAGGGGTCCCATACTTTTGTGCGTGTGTATGTCACTGAACTACTCCTAAACGGCTGGACCGATTTTAATGAAATTTTTTGTGTGTCTTCAGGTGGATTTGAGAATGGTTTAGATTTACAATGGAAATATTTGCCGTATGAAATAAAATTTTGTGCTGTTCGACATTCAGCGGAGGTTTTAAATAACAAGTAGAAAGTAGAAAGTACCAAGTAGCAAGTAGCAAGAAGCAAGTAGCGAAAATTTCGGTAATTATGTCTTTTACGTTATAATCGGAATTCACAGTTACCGTTCACAGCGCTCCATACCTGTTTCACTTATATACCACATCCTTACACACTTACAATAAGTTTGTTATTTTTTTCTAGCAAAATATTCTCTAGAAATAATTTATATGACAAAACAACGTTTGTCGGGTCAGCTAGTATATATATATATATAGCTTAATATTTTGAATTAATATATGTGTGTACACACACAAATATAGTCTCAGAAATGGATCTAATAATGGATAAAAATTCAGGGTTAAGGGTATTTTGAGATGGGAAATCGATTTCACAAGTAGCCATTATCAGCAAAATTAATTTTGACCCATGAAAAACATTACAATGATTACATTTCTTCGGAGAGCCTTAAATTTTTTTACAAAATTCAAGGAGAAATGATATTTTGAAAAAAATGACAATATTACAGATTATGGAATATCGTCTTTAATTTTTACTTTCCGAACACTATAGTGAGGAAAGTATTCTAATCATGTCAAAAATCCAAGTTTGAGATTTTAGTGTTTATGCACGTTTTGAGGTCCCCTGAATTCCTATTTCCTACAATATTTTTACAACGATGTTTGTGTGTATGTATGTGATTGAACACAATAGCGTCTAAACGCTTTGTTCAAATGCGCTGAAATTTTGCACATATGTTATAGGTTTCCATAGCACAAATTCTATTGATTTTGGTGAATCTAGCCCTTATGTTTTTTTTTTTTTTTTTTTTTACAGGAACACAAAGAAAAATTCCTTATAATTACGGTCAATGGGCCAAATTTTGTAAAGTGCGATAATGTCTAAACGCCTTATGCGTTTAAGATGAAAATTTATACACATGTTATTATTACTCACCATCACACAAACTATATAAATTTTAATAAATCTTGCGTTTACAGTTTTTTTACAGGGACACAAAGAATAATTATTTATGACTATAGTCTATATAGGCCAAAATTTTTTAAACTGCGATAGCGCCTGAATGCATTTTTCATTTGAGTTGAAAATTTACACACATACTACAGGTTATTGTTGCATGAAGTGCAAAAATTTTGGTGAATCTAGCACGTACTGTTTTTTTACAGGGTAACAATGAAAATTTCTTTATCATTTTGGCCTATGCTGGGCGGAAATTATTCGAAGTGCGATAGCGTCTAAATGCCTTATCAGAATGAGCTGAAATTTTATATGCGTGTTAAAGGTCAAAGTTGCTGGAACTATATAGCTGTTGGTAAATCTAGTACTTATAGTTTTTTTTTTTTTTTTTTTTTTTACAACAAAATTTTTTTATCATTACAGCCTATGGGCTAAAACCATTAGCGTCTAAATGCCTTATCCGATTAAGTTGGAAATTCACCAAAATCTTTATGCTTCATGCGATGGTGACCTACTGTACGTATTAGTGAATCTAGCACTTATAGGTTTTTACAGGGACACAAAGAAAAATTCTTAATCATTATGCCCTATGGGCTCAAATTATTTAAATTCTGATTGCGTCTAAACTACTTATTTGAATGAACTGAAAATTCATACACGTTACAGCCTACAAGTCACAGTTGCAGACACCATATAGATTTTGGTGATTCTAATTCTCATCGTTTTTTTACAGGGACACAAAGAAAAATACTTTATAATTGTGGCTTATGGACTCAAATTATTTAAAATGCAATAGCGTCTAAATGCCTCATCTGATTGATCTGCAAATTTATATGCATGTTATAGGTAAACATCGTACAAACTTTATAGATTTTGGCTAGTCTAGCACTTATGGATTTTTACAGGGACACAAAGAAAAATTCCTAATCATTATGCCCTATGGGCTTAAATTATTTAAATTGTGATTGCGTCTAAACTACTTATTTGAATGAACTCAAAATTCATACACATGTTACAGGTCACAGATGCAGACACCATATAGATTTTGGTGATTCTAATTCTTATAGTTTTTTTACAAGGACACAAAGAAAAATACTTTACAATTGTGGCTTATGGGCTCAAATTATTTAAAATGCAATAGCGTCTAAATGCCTCGTCTGATTGATCTGAAAAAATATATGCATGTTATAGGTAGCCATCGTACGAAATTTATAGATTTTGGCGAGTCAAATTATTTTAAGCACAATAGCGTTCAACTAAACAACATACTATACGAAGAAAACTACTCATACATCCTATTATAATTTTCTCTGTTGCATAGTTAAAGATTTCTCTTACTTTAATTTATTTATGCAATTGTTAATTACTTGATGTTCGGAAAGTCGAGTGCAGTCACTGCAGATTTTTTTTTTTAACTTTAAGAAACTAGAAATGAATTATTTACATAAAAATATAATTTTGTTGTCTCATAAATGCAATTTGAAAATAAAAATTTACTAATTTAATCTCGGTCTTCCATCTTTTGACAAACAAAGACCATGCATTTAGATTATAAGAACATTTAATTTTTGAAAAATATTAAAGAAAACATTGTTCATTTAGTGATTTTATTTTCAACTGAAACTACACAAAACAGATAAGACAAATTAATTTTAAATATGTGGAATTTTACGAGCTTCTATCTCTTTAGTGACGGGATTTAAGAAGCTATTTTTTTAAGCTTCCCCCAAACAGAGGGGTAAAAGTTGTTTCTTGCTTTTCCCATCAATGCCATCATATCTCAATGAAATAAAAAAAAGCAAATATTCAAAAGCCGGATATCCGGCATATTAACTGTATATCCGGTGCTTTTAGTCCGGATATCCGACGGTATTTCGGATATTGAAAAATCAGCCGGATATGCCGGGTGCCGAATATTTTCCGTATATCCGGTCCATCCCTAATTATTATTATTGCCACAAAGTCAACTTTCTTTACAGCCGCCGTGGCGTAGAGGTATGTCTCTGGACTGTCACCCAGAAGGCCTCAGTTCGATTCCAGCCGGGGGGCAAGTAAATTTAAAGACTCTAAAAATTATTTCTAAATTCTTATAACTATCTTTGCATATTTAATTTCCTATTCTAGCAGTTTCTAGAATATTCTAATTTATGTTAATCGTGTATTCTGGAATATTCGAATATTGTATATAAGCAACTTGTTCCTTAGTTTGGGTATGTTCTCAGCCGAGTGTAGCTGTGTTACAAGTTTGTTCTACTAATAAACTACGTTTGTTACTTAACTTCGAGTGTTCACTTTGACTCTTCACGACATCTGTGTGACATTATTATTAATTCAAAAAAATCTCCAACAGATTCAATTTTTAATTCTCTTCTGTAGGCAGCTTAATATTTTAAGGTGAAAAGTAACGAAGGATAAAATGTACTCTAGGAATTTTATGTGATGATTTTTTTTTTTTTTTTTTTTTTTTTTTAAATATGAAATGTATTATAGAAATGTTTAATTCTGTAATGTTAAAAAATTATCAATCTTAAATTAGCTGTAATTTTAAATGAGTTTGAATTTGAATTAAAATATTTTTTTTTTCTTATGGCAAAATATATCCGAAGTATTTTAAAAGATGTTTTTTAATTAAAATAAATAAATAAACATACTTTAAAGACAAAAAGAAATGACGCTCACAAGGAAAAAAAGAATAAATAATCCGATTCATAAACAGTGCTATTTTTGAAATCAAATTTCCAAACCCGAATTCAGTTACTTTTTAAAAACGTGATATAATTCTAAATTATTTTTTTCATTGAAAATATCTACTAATCCGCGATTGTAATGAAATGCTCGCCCTCTGGTGGGCTACGGTGAAATTACAATAAACATGGTTTAATTCGAATTCCATATAGCCGCCATTGCTAGCCGATGTTTAGTTTCACATATATTTATTGAATAAAAATGAATAAATACGGTAAAAAAGATAACACATACTTTTGTGTGCCACAGTGTAAATCCAAAGCATCAAGAAATCCAGAATTGAGCTTCCATTTATTTCCAAATGACGAATTTAAAATTTCAGTTGCTTCGGCTAATGGAAGTAAAGAATTAATCAGATGATTTGAAATTAATATTTGTTCAACTTCAGTTAAAAATCTACTTCCGATCGAACTTTGAATAAACTGAAGTATTTTTTCCAAAAGCAATCAATTTTCCATAATGTAATGGCGGAGAAATTATAGTACGAATATTAAGTAGAATAACAAGAACACTATTGGAACACACGTGGCTAATGTTTACTAACAACTGCAGTGTTCACAAAGCGCCGTCTATCGATCATTACAAACGCGGATAGCAACCAGCAACACTGACATTATTTATTTATTTATTTATGTTTTTTTTTTTTTTTTTTTTTTTTTTTTACACCATGGATAACATTTTAATTTTCCCGCGGCAAATGATGTCATGACAGAAAAACAACGTCATAAGAGAAAATTTTTTCAAGGTGGCAAATAGAGTACCTTTATAAACTCGAAGTTTTTAGTTAATAACTTCGTTAATTAAAATGATAGAAATTTATAAGCAGCTGAAATGCCTGCCTTGGAGTATTCTGAACACATTGATACCTCTCATGACACGGATAACCCTGCCTTCCGCGAGAAGATGCTGTAGCAGACAAAGAAAAAAAAAACTGATGCCAGCGACAGAAACTTTTTTTTTAATATATAGAGAAAATATATCCGAAGTATTTTAAAACATGTTTTTTAATTTAAAAAATAATTTGAAATTGTATCTGGAGTTTTTCATTCACCTTTAGTAAATACATTATTCATAAATTTTATTTGCTAAAATATTCGTGTGTATTCCTGTATGTATTCACTCGGGATCACCGAGTGAATTTACCACTTTATTTTGGTAAAATCGCTGTCTTTTCCCAAGTGAAAAGGAATTAGTTTTTTCTCCCCAATGATCAATTTATATATTATTACTATATATATAGTAATAATACAGCAACATTGATTTTTTTTTTACACCATTGATTACATTTTAATTTTCCTGTGGAAAATGATGTCATGACAGAAAAACGTCATAAGAGAAACTTTTTCAAGGTGGCAAATAGAGTACCTTTATAAATTCGAAGTTTTTAGTCAATAACTTCGATAATGAAAACGATAGAAATTTCTAGGCAGCTGAAATGCCTGTCTTGGAGTATTCGGAACACAATGATACCTCTCATGACTCGGATAACCCTGCCCTCCGCGAGAAGATGCTATTGCAGACAAAAAAAAAAAAAAAAAAAAAAAAAAAAAATGACGCCAGCGATAGAAACTTTTTTTTTAATATATAGAGATATATTTTCCATTTTAAATACTTTATGGTTAATTAATAGCGGTTGGTTTATAGAAATAATAATAATAATAATAAATCTGTAAACCTCATCATGGTACCTTTATTATGGCTCCCCTTGGCGACTTTTTCATTTTTAATAAAATAAAAGGGATCTCGCCAACATGGCGGAAAAATTGCAAAAGTCGCCACTGGGATTCTTTATTAAAGCTGTCTTGCCAGGAGAAATATAAAAACTAAGTTGTCAAACATGCGAAGCAGGACACTTTGGTCCCGCCGTTTTGGTCCCGCCACTTTGGTCCCGCCATTTTGGTCCTGCCGTTTTGGTCCCGAGGAAAGTTTGGTCCCTGGGCATTTTGATCCCGAGACATTTTGGTCCCACCAATGTTTTGCAATTTTTTAAATATGTATTAGTTTTTTAATGTGATAACATATTTATTGATACGGGAAAATTGAAGTGCTCTTAGAATATCTTACACACAAATACATAAATTTTCAACATTACGATTGCTGCCTAGCTATTCAGATTCGGAGAATTTTGTACTAATTTTTTTACGAACATTTTATTTATTTATTTTAGGCAATTGCACTTTTTCTAATTGATTTTTTTTTTTTCATTTGATTTCGATTTAACTTACTTCAATTGTAATTTGAATTTTAATTTACTATCAGTGACAACATTTTGTGATTTTAAAAGTATTTAACAGTAGATAAAGTTTGAATTATTTTTAAAATAATAAAATACAGAAAAATTTTGTTTAAAAAAAGGGAAAAAGAAAGAAAGAAAACCTTACGATATTAAATATAATTTGCTTTTAGTGGCAGAATGCTATTTCTTTCAAAGAATTAATTATTGACCTGCTCCCATCATAGACTCTTCTTCATAAGCATAAGCTTGGGATCATTTATGAAGTTCTTGAATTTATATATAAATTTATTCATAAATATATATATGTGTGTGTGTGTGTGTGAGAGAGAGAGAGAGAGAGAGAGATACGTTTCATTCGATTTGATTGTGATTTAATTTTTATCATTAATCTAAGAGGAATTTATTTCAAAATCTGTGTTATATAGATAATAATAACAATAAAATGCATATTTGTTTGTCCGTGATACTTAATTACGTTAACCGTGTATATGTGTGTATAAATTACTTTTCTTTCAATTACAATGGTTTTATTTTAAAAATGAAAATATGTAAGTAGTCCAATATTTAATTAACTGTGCGCATTGCAAGCATAAATGTTCAGAAAATGTTGATGTACAATTTTTTTATCTTTTTAGTTTAATATTATGTTTAAAAAAAATAAATAAATAAATCTGTCTGATATGTCTATGGCTAAAAGCAATGCCCGCATTGAAATCTCTGTAGCACATTGAGATTCGGTTCGCACCTGTTTCTCCCACAGACAATAAAAAGGCACTTCACTGTTTTGTTTCAGCGCATTTGAAAAAAAAAAGGGGTGGGAGGGGCTTTTAATAGACATTTTCTTAAACAATATTGTAAGGGGTTATAATGGAATAAAAATGCTTTTCCAATTCTATGTGATATGTAACTATTTCCTGTGTTTGACAAATATATCCGGATTGACAGAGAAGAAAATGACTTAAGTTTAGCAGATCTGTACAAATTATTCCTGAGCTCATTATTTAGGTTCCTCGCATCTTCTTTTATTATTAAACTCTAACATTTAGGAGATGTTTCGATAAAGCATTGTTTTCTTACAAATTTTGTATTCCAGCACTCTAAATATGAATGTGATAATTAAGAGCCGCATTACAGTGTTTTATATTAAAAACCTCGTATTTTATTTAAACTAAAATTTTGCAGACTACTTAGATAAATTGACAATGCTTAGATCTGCGCTGATAACTAATACCTTTATCATTCAAAATTCGATCCGAAATAATAAATTTTCTATTCCATGTGTCCTATAGTTACATAATTTTAAACAAAGGTTGTAGATATTCAACTCTCCAATTGAAAATATTCGTCTAAGTTCTCTTTTGCCCGAAGTTCCCTCATGTACGAGTATTTGCTGTCCTTTTTCCTCTATCGTACAAAGAAAAAATCTAAATCTCAAAATTTTAGACATTTTTTTTCAATTTTATTTGTTACTACAACTTTCTGTTGCAAAATAATAATAACAATAATAATAATAATTTTCCTACCCCCATGTTTTCAAGTCAAATGACAAAAATTCGAAATATGAAGAAGAATTTCGCTTTTTTTTCTGTAATACTTTGATTATTCCTGATATCGGGACCAAAATGGCGGGACCA
Source organism: Salticus scenicus (assembly GCA_963930645.1). Taxonomy (NCBI): domain Eukaryota; kingdom Metazoa; phylum Arthropoda; class Arachnida; order Araneae; family Salticidae; genus Salticus; species Salticus scenicus. The sequence continues at coordinate 289,239,721 of OZ005648.1, forward strand.
AAGTGGCGGGACCAAAACGGCGGGACCAAAGTGTCATGTACCCTTCAAACATGAATTTTATTTTGAAACTTTTCTTTGAATGATTTAGTTTAAATATCATCAGCATTTCATCCCACAAAAACTAATAATAATTTGGCTTTGATGAATTAAAATTTTAATTGGATGGTGATATTGGTATAAGACTTATAAGAAAAAAACTAGTATGTTGTGGCCACCACAAGACTTTCTTCTATATTTTCCTATATACATATTCAATCAGTAACAATATTTAAAAAAAAAAAAAAAAAAAAAAAAAAAAAAAAAAATACGATTTTTTTCTAAGTTTTTTTTTTTTTTGTTAAAAGTAATACATATTCAACCAGTAACAATATTTAAAAAAAAAAAAAACGATTTTTTTTTTCTAAGTTTTTTTTTTTCTTTTTTTTTTTTTTTTTTTTTTTTGTTAAAAGTAAAAAAAAAAATCGATAACTTTGTTTTAAATTATAACAGATTTATAATAGTTATATTTATTTATAGTTCAACCATTCGTTTTAAAGGTATTGACGAGATCTTTCGAAAGATACCCATACCCCCCAGGGGGGGAAGCGATGCCCCCACATGCACAGAAATGTTTTCCTAGTTAACTATTACTATTATCAATAACTCATATTAATTTTACAATCACAAGTTAAAAACTAGTATGTTGTGGCCACCACAAGACTTTCTTCTATATTTACCTATACATATTCAATCAGTAACAATATTAAAAAAAAAAAAAAAAAAAAAAAAAAAGTACGATTTTTTTTTCTAAGTTTTTTTTTTTTTTTTGTTAAAAGTGAAAAAAATCGATAACTTTGTTTTAAATTATCACAGATTTATAGTTCAACCATTCGTTTTAAAGGTATTGACGAGACCTTTCGAAAGATACCCATCTTGAAAATTTATCCCCCCGGGGGGTACTTCCCCCCCAAGGGGAGAAGCGATGCCCCCCCATGCAGAAAATTTTTTTCCTAGTTACATACTACTATTATCAATAATTCATATTAATTTTACAATCACAAGTTTAAAACAACTCTAATTATGCACATTTATACGAATTTTTGTCCTATGCTGCCATGTTAAAAATTTAGATAAAATGCTATCACAGCGCCACCTGTTGAGCTATTGATCCCCAAACATAATCAGCACCATTTTATGTCGGGGACCAACTAAATACCAAGTTTGGTTAAATTTCGTTAAAAAAAAAAAAAAATTGCGATATTTTTCTAAGTTTTTTTTTTGTTAAAAGTTAAAAAAATCGATAACTTTGGTTTAAATTATCACAGATTTATAGTTCAACCATTCGTTTTAAAGGTATTGACGAGATCTTTCGAAAGATACCCATCTTGAAACTTTGCCCCCCCCACCCGGGTGGGAACTTCCCCCCCCGGTGGGGGGCAACCGATGCCCCCACATGCACAAAAATTTTTTCCTAGTTAACTACTACTATTATCAACCTGATCTTTCGAAAGATACCCAATGTGAAAATTTACCCCCCCTGGGGGGGTATTTCCCCCCTAGGGGGGGGAAGCGATGCCCCCCCATGCAAAAAAAATTTTTACTAGTTACATACTACTATTATCAATAATTCATATTAATTTTACAATCACAAGTTTAAAACAACTCTAATTATGCACATATGCACGAATTTTTGTCCTATGCTGCCATGTTAAAAATTTAGATAAAATGCTATCACAGCGCCACCTGTTGAGCTATTGATCCCCAAACATAATCAGCACCATTTTATGTCGGGGACCAACTAAATACCAAGTTTGGTTAAATTTCGTTAAAAAAAAAAAAAAAAAAAAAAAAAAAAAAAAAAATTGCGATATTTTTCTAAGTTTTTTTTTGGTAAAAGTTAAAAAAATCGATAACTTTGGTTTAAATTACCACAGATTCATCGTTCAACCATTCGTTTTAAAGGTATTGACGAGATCTTTCGAAAGATACCCATCTTGAAACTTTGCCCCCCCGGGTGGGAACTTCCCCCCCCCCCCCACGGTGGTGGGGCAACCGATGCCCCCCCATGCACAAAATTTTTTTCCTAGCTAACTACTACTATTATCAATAATTCATATTAATTTTACAATCACAAGTGTAAAATAACTCTCTTTATGCCCATTTATACGGAATTTTGTCCTATGCTGCCATGTTAAAAATTTGCATAAAATGCGATCACAACGCCACCTATTGAGCGATTGATCCCAAAATCTAATCAGCACCAGTTTATGTCAGGGTGCAACTAAATACCAAGTTTGGTTAAATTTCATTCATTGGTTCGTGAGATACAGCGTCCACAAAAAAATGATACAGACAGACAGACAGACAGACAGACAGACAGACAGACATTTTCTAAAAACTATTGATTCGTGTTCTCCACATCCCAAAACATGTAAATCCATCAAAAAGTGGACTTCGAAAATTTTCGCGAATCCAATACTTTCTCTATATTACATATAGAAGAAAGTAATAACTCTCATTATGCACATTTATACGAAATTTTGTCCTATGCTGCCATGTTAAAAATTTAGATAAAATGCGATCACAGCGCCACCTGTTGAGCTATTGATCCCCAAATGTAATCAGCAGCACTTTATGTCGGGGACCAACTAAATACCAAGTTTGGTTAAATTTCGTTAAAAAAAAAAAAAAAAATTACGATTTTTTGTTTTTTATTTTCGTTAACCCTTTCAGGGGCGGTGGCTAGAGGGTCTATCCACCTACTTTAGAAATTTTTTTCTAGGTGTGTAGTGGCTACTTTTTCTATCCACCTTTATGAAAAGTTAATGTGTACTTCTAAAACTGAAATAGAGACGGCAGCACTACAGTAACTTTAAGCAGGATGTGCCTATGACTTTTTTAAATGGACAAGTTGCGGGGAAAAATTTTGAAGTTTCTTTTATATATTTTTATGAAAAATAATTTTTTATTCAAAAGTATTTGGTAGTGTAAATATACTGTAATGCACCTTTTAAATACAACAGATATACATATTATCTTAGATCATTAATTTTAGTTTGATTTTTAGGAGCATCTTTTAGGTGGATAGACCCTCTAGCCACCGCGCACATAGGTCATGGGAGATACCATAAGACCTGCTGGGGAAAAGAATCTCAATTTCTTTTCCTTTGGGATGAACAAAGAGGGTCTTTTGGGGTTGGTGAACTGTGATAAATATAAACAGTAAGGGATAGCAGAATGTAAATACAGATGTAAACAAGCGTGGGAGGGTTCTTACAAAAAAGCTATTCAGTATTTCTGTTTACCGTATAGAAAGAGGCTGCTTTTTCCTATTGCTCTTATATCGTGATTTTTAAAAATAAATTTTTATTTCCACAGCTTTTTAATTTAGTTAATTTCTCTAAATAATCTTAAATTAAATGCATATATCTTAATTTTTATCACAATAATGCCTAGAAAAGGCTTCTCTTTGGATGAAGCTATTGCTCTGTTTGAAGAGCTACCCTCAGATGATGATTCTGCAGTATCTGTATCAGGAACAAACAAATTTTAAAGAACATTAATATTTTTAAAGTTTTCATATTTCTGTGTATGCAATTTGTGAATTGATTATTTCATTACAATATGGAGGTAAGAAATTATGTCTTTTAGTTTATGTACTGAATCAATTTCAAAATTTATTGCACTTACAATATAATTGAATAACTATAATTTTTATTCCTTAAATAGTGAATAATTTTTTCTTATTACTAATGCATAGAGGTTTCTAAACAAATTTTAAACAGCCCATATATATGTGTATATATATATAATAAATCATTAAAAAAGGATAAAGAAGCATTATAATTTAATTAATAATTAATTAATAATTAATTATTGTTACATTGTATTATTATAATTACATTTTCAAGGCATAGTTTCAATTTTTGTTCCTTAAATATATAAATATTTATTTCCATACGAAAATTAAGGTACATGACGTATGTGCGCAGTGGCTAGAACGTCTAGCCACCACCCACAAAAAAATCCCCACATGCTGAATTTTTTTCTTCATCAAATATGACTTGTAGGGGATGTTTACTTTATGATGTATATATATTTAAAAGGAAATTCAATCATTTTTACTTAGTGCCCCTGAAAGGGTTAAAAGTAAAAAAATCGATAACTTTGTTTCAAATTGTCACAGATTTATAGTTCAACCATTCGTTTTAAAGGTATTGGCGAGATCTTTCGAAAGATACCCATCTTGAAAATTTAAAGATACCCATACCCCCCAGAAAGGTACCCATACCCCCCGAAAGATACCCATACCACCCAGGGGGGGAAGCGATGCCCCCCCCCCATGCACAAAAATTTTTTCCTAGTTAACTACTACTATTATCAATAATTCATCTTAATTTTACAATCACAAGTTTAAAATAACACTCATTATGCCCATTTATACGGAATTTTGTCCTATGCTGCCATGTTAAAAATTTGCATAAAATGCGATCACAACGCCACCTGTTGAGCTATTGATCCCCAAATCTAATCAGCACCAGTTCATGTCAGGGTGCAACTAAATACCAAGTTTGGTTAAATTTCATTCATTGGTTCGTGAGATACAGCGTCCACAAAAAAATGATACAGACAGACACACAGACAGACAGACAGACATTTTCTAAAAACTATCAATTCGTGTTCAGGACATCCCAAAACGTGTAGATCCGTCAAAAAACGGAGGTCGAAAATTTTCGCGAATCCAATACTTTCTCTATATTACATATAGAAGAAAGTAAAAAAAAAAAAAAAAAAAAAAGTGAAAATTTCCCATGGGTTTGCTAGTCTAAAAGTGTCCGCGTTTGTAATGATCGATAGGTGGCGCTTTTTCAGCTTTTGTTGTTAGTAAATATAATAGCCACGTGTATCTATTAATGTTCTATTGGTGTGTTACTACTTAATATTCGTGCTAATAGCCACGTGTATTTATTATTGTTCCTTTTGTTATTCTACTTAATATTCGTAGTATAATTTCTCCGCCATTACATCATGGAAAATTGATTGCTTTTGGAAAAAAATATTTTAATTTATTCAAAGTTCGATCCAAAGTAGATATTTAACTGAAGCTGAACAAATATTAGTTTCAAATCATCTGATTAATTCTTTACTTCCATTAGCCGAAGCAACTGAAATTTTAAATTTGTCATTTGGAAATAAATGGAAGCTTTATTCTAGATTTCTTGATTTTTGGAGTTACACTGTGGCACACAACAGTAAGTGTTATCTTTTTTACCGGATTTATTCATTTTTATTCAATAAATATATGTGAAACTAAACATCGGCATGCAATGGCGTCTCGATGCTAGCATGTTAATTGTAATTTCACCTTAGTCCTCCAGAGGGCGAGTATTTCATTACAATCGCGGATATTAATTATTATTTTTTTAAAGTCATAATAACATTATTTTTTCATGTGCATAAGCAAATCTAACTTCTGATAATTAATCACATGTCGGAAAAAAAAATTAATCAGAAAACTTTTCTGGCAACAATTAAATTTAAACAAATATTTAAATGGCTAATATTTAATTGATATAGGTTGACATTTTTATTGACATCTCCGCAAAAAATTTCTGTAAATTTAATGTAAATATTTATCCAGAGTCTCTGTAAATTTACAGTAATTCTTAGTTAAAACTGAATAATCGAGATTCTCAATTTTTAGTCTGTATTTTTACCTAATTTTATTATTTAATTTTTTAATTAAAACTAAAAATGACTGTTTCTACTTTAAAAAAAGCATTCCAAGTCCAAAATATATTCTCTCATTAATATTAGTTATTAATATGAATGTTTAAAATAACTTTTTTAACATCTCCGTTTATTTTAGTACTTCAGATGTATTTTGACTGGAACTTTTCTTTTTTAGATTTTTTGCAAACGCTTAGATTCTGTAAAAGACTACTTCTTAAGTATAATTCGAAGTGGTTTACAACAAATGGTGATGACACTTTTTTTTCCCCCAGTTGGAAAGAAATAGGATTCCCAGTGCTAAAAAGCTTTCACCCCAAATAAAATAATAACAAAAACCCATACGCTTAGTTAGAAATTTATGGGAAAACAAATAATAATAATAATAATAAAAACACTTGATAAATCTGCAACTGAAATGAGAACCGCCATTTCTTACAACACCCTAAAAAATAAATAAATAAATTACTCGTCGCATCATATTAGAATTTCTTCCTATACTAATAATGATACTAATTCCTATACTAATAACTATAAATAAATCTTATATATATTATAAATGTGAATGTCTGTGAATTTATTTGACTGAGTTTCACGCCAAAACTGCTCGACGGATTTCGATGAAATTTGTAATGGAGATAGTTTATACCCTAACTTACAAAGTTGGCTGCCTTTTATTCCGAAGAAAACTTTGTTTTTGTTATTCTTATGCATAAAATAGCAATTTTGTAAGCTAATAATAGCAAAAAATTAGCCATTTAAATTTTATCGATAATTTAATTGTTGCCAAAAAAAATACGAGTTTATTTTTTTTTTTTCCAACAGGAAAATAAATACATTTATCTAAACGTGAACAATAAAAAATTAAAAAATAAAAAAATAAATTATGCATCTCACAAAAATTTACGTCATTTTTAATTTAAAATTTCTTTTACGCATTGATAAAGTGCTAATATAGTTTATGATGCTAATATATGTTGTACTAAAATCAGTTTTATTTATAGATCCTCCTGGGTGATTTTTTAAATTGTTGCGTTGAAGTACACCGAACATTTTTCGCCAAGAGGTTTAATTTAGAAACAGCGACTTTAATCTAGATAGTTCAAGAAAAATATAAAATTTATAAAATATTACAAAACGAAAAAAATAAACTGAAATATAGTCACATAAATGATCTATTTTTATCTGAGTAGATAATTTTATAGAAAAAAAAGTGCAGTTTTAAAAATAGAAAATTTATTTTATCAAGCACTGTTTTAAACCTAAAAACCATTAATAAAATAAACAGAACACTGTAAACGAAAACGTCTTAAATTCAGTTACAAAAGTGTCTTAAACCGATGGTCATTTTTTAAGTGAAAAAAAAGTGTCTTACTTTTTTAGACAACTTTCCGCATCTGAAATTAAGACACTGTAAATGTCTTAAAACACCGCCATCTTTTTATGTTTAAAAACACCGCCATGTTAGGCTTAAAAGATCTGCCATTTCAAGGCTTTTTAGTAAATAAATAAATAAATAAAGGTGATGTGGTGATTCTGATTTTCTGTTTAAAACATATTTTATAATATTCTAGAGCATAAATAAAATATAATATTAAAAAAAAAAAAAAAAAAAAATCCAGCCCCTGGAGTCGAACCTACTACCTTCGCTACCGTAGACCAACGCTCTTGCCAATCGCACCACGATTTCACACAAAAATGTTTGGTAATAAAGAATGTAATATTCGCGGAAGGGATTGTAGTGTTATAATATAATCGGAATTTTTTCCCTTAAAACTATCGAGATTAAATCTAAAGCTCAATATGTATTAATTCTATTAAATTTTAATTGTAGAAGTAAAAATTTTGTAAAATATAAATAAATATATGAAAATCTAAGATTGTAATGTTTTAAAAATGATTTCTTTCTATAAACTGTTATTAAAAAAAAAAAAAAAAAAAGAATATGAAAACTAGAAAAGTTTTGTTTTACGTCTAGGTACAGGTAAAAAAGTTAAAGAAAAGAGTTTTATATCAAAAGAGATTTAAAAAAAAAAAAAAAAAAAAAAAAAAAAAGAAAGAAAGAAAGAAAGCAGCTATATACAAGTTGTGCGTAAGATTAGTTAGAAATTCGCTTTCTTAGCGATAGAATATTCTTCGCTGCAAGTTCGTCTTAATCTTTTTCATTTAATTAAATGAGCGAGCTTTAAATAAAAAGTAACCATTTTAATAATAGAATTGAAAAAGTGTCAAACTAGGAGTAAAATAAGAGCGGCTAGCTTTACTCATTTGAAATGATTTTCAGAAAAATCTCATCAACAAAAAAATTTACTGAAAAAGTTTATTTATTTATTTTGTCTTAAGAGATTTAAATTCTTGATATTTGATTATAATTTCAATTTTAAAAAATACTTTTTTTTTCCGCTGCTAAGTTAGAAAATTCTTAAAAGAAATTTTCATTTTATTAAACTAAACCTGCATCTTGCTATGAAAAAAACGAGACAATGAAGATGATTTTGATTTCCATTCAAAGATGGCGCCATTACTAATAGTCAACGATGAAATGTGAAGTGAATTTAAGACATTTTTTAATGTCTTATATTAAGACATCAGGCTTTTTTAAGATACTTTATGTTAGTTCTTTTCATCACCAGTTTATTAAGACACAAAAGTGTCTTAAATTAAGATATCTATTATGTCTGAGCATCATTTTAAGATATTTACCTGTCTGAAATCCATTTTAAGATGTTTTTTTGTCTTACTTTAAGACGCCTTTATTTGCAGTGAATATGAAGGGTTCTTATATGTTAACGAAAAGTTGTCCGATAAAACGCTTTCTATTTTTATGCAAGAAATTAAAAAAAAAAAAAAAAAAAATCGCTGATATGGCGACAAAAATTCAAAAGCCGCCAAGGGATAGATATAGGGTAAGGTGGGGTAAGTGGGACCTCTTTTCGGCATAATTCGACTTTAGCTCAACATAGCACCGGATGTAATAGGCCTAACAACTTTTTTTTTTTTTTTTTGTGGTTCATTCTCTCATATGTTGTTACTGTACCCATGGCAGCCTCTAACCAAATTGGCAAATGATGAATTTAAAAAAAAAAATTATTTTGGGTAGTCATCGGGGTGGCCCACTTGCCCCGCAAGGTGGGGTAAGTGGGACCCCCCCCCCCGAATATATTTTTACACATAACTGGTAGAGATTTGGTGGGGCAAGTGGGACAATCTACATGGTTTTCTGAATCTTTGAAAAAAAAATCACTGAAGTATCTCCATTAGTTCCCCCATAGCAACATTTTCTGCACACAAGCCTGCTAAAAGAAAAAAATGTCAAATTTTCAACTTTTTACTTTACAAAGTTTAAACTTGCCTGTGGCAGTATTACATGCTAGTGAACATTATATCTTGATAAATCGTTGGTAAACATGTATTTTGAAGTCTCTTGGAAAGTGTTGGTTCATTTAGTTTCAGCACAACATCTTCTAGGAATACATCATGAATATCATTAGCTTCAGGGGGGAAAAAAATTATTACGCATAGTTGTGTCTTTGTGCATGTATCACATGACAACTGTATCTTCATCGTTTTGACTGTCATTTAATACCAAGCCAACATACTATTTCTTTTTTTTTTTTTTTTTTGCCTTCAAACTGGACAAAGGCATAATCCCCATTTTTAAGTACTGTGGTAGTGGATAATAACTGATAGTTCATCTTCGGAACTTGAATCACTACTGGTGGAGTCATCCAGAGGTAAACCCTATAAATCAGTGGGTATGACTGTTTTTTAACAAACTGTGGCAAACTGTAAACAAACTCTCTAAATGTAAACAAATCTCTAAATGTATTGTTTGTTTTCGTTAGCTGTGACCCTGCTCACCTATGCGCATGCGTGAGGTCTGCATTGATTTTGTTAAAATAGGGTAGAAGCGTAGAAGATGAGAGAATGTTTACATTTTACGAGTGAGAGATAAGTTGCGGTTTCTTTTTTCTTTTTTTTTCTTTTCAGGACATTATTGAATTTTGAGGCGATACTTCTTCGTTATATTCGTATAAAGGCAAAATGCTGATTTTTCCCCCTTGTAATTTTTAAATAAGTGTAGAAGATCAGTTTTATTCTTCGATGCAAAATAAAATCCGTAAACTTAAAAGTAAATGCCTGTTTTCTTTCTTCTTCTTCTTTTTTTTTTTTTTCAGTTAAAATTATTTTTATTTGCTTACTTGATCTCTAAATTCGTACTATATCTGTCATACCTGAACACTTGTTTCATGCACTGATTATAGTAGTAAATTAATTAAAAATGACTTAAATTAGGTAAAATTTACATAATTCATTAATAAAAGAAGAGAAAAAGAACAACGTTTACAGTAGACTTTACCTGTAGTAAAAGTAATATATTTTTTTCTTTTAAATTATACTGCTAAAATAAAAATACCATATTTTTGGATCTCTATTTTACAGAAATTTACAGAAAATCGTATTTAAATCAAATCATTAGATTTTTTTATCATGATTATTTTACACCTTTTATTTTTCGCGCATATTGTCATATAAATTACATTAAATAAAATATTGTTAATTAAAATTAAAAATTAAACTTTAAATTCGCGTAAAAAGGTAAAATAAATATTGAAGACTCATAAAAAGAAAACGAACACGTGTAGAACGAAAAGCGCATTTGGCTAAGTGCCCATCTCATTCAACGCATCACCCCTTTTCCGAGTAGGATCGTTCCGCGATAGGTAGACATGGTTTACGAAAACGGACAGTAATAAAAAACTCTGGGTATAAACAAGGACTCTACGTGTAAACAAGGACTACAAATGTAAGCAGACTCTAAACGTAAACAAAGTCTAAAAATAAAAACAAAGAATCTAAATGTGACACACTGACACACTGATAATGACACACTGATAAGCTGGCACAGTTGCTAAATGAGTGCCTGTAGCAATGTTAGTAAAACGAGGCATCCTAGGGGTGGGCTTGACGACGTCTTTTGGATAAGAGCTAACTTGGCCATTCCAACCTCGAGTTTCCGTCACCATGATCATTTCCGATGGCTGAGGTAAGGTGGGACGAGGCTTTTAGAGTTAGGGTGGGTGGCCCACTTACCCCGCCATTGTGGTGGCCCACTTACCCCAAACACGGGGCAAGTGGGCCCCCCAATTTTTTTTTAACCTTATTAACATCATGAGTACACAATACTACAAAAAGATTCTGTGTTTTATACACTTTCAAAATATATAAAGTTTTGGTTTGTATCATGAACGGTTTGGGCGAAAAAAAATAATTAGTACGATGGCGCGAATTACGATAGGACTGCAAATTAAAAAATCGTCACAAAAAGGCTTGTAACTTATCACACACATAAATGAAAACGGTGCCATAATGTTTTCTACATCTATTGGGGTAGGTACATAAAATTATTATAACAGATTTTTTTTGAGTCAATAACTGGGGAAATGCCAGAGGGGGTGGCCCACTTACCCCACCTTACCCTAATAAAGTTGTGTAGCACGATAATGTTTAGTTATTTATTTATATACCAATCACTACGCTAATTTAACATACAAATAAAGGAGCTGCTGTGTGTGACTGCACTTGCACGCTGTCGGGCAGAAATATTTAATTAACTAGCAGGCTTTGCCCGCTTCGCTGGTCATTATATTGAAATGAATCCCCAAAACAGCATATCATTAATAATAATAAAATATCTTTAAAAAAAAAAAAAAAAAAAAATCATTGAAATCCGTCAAAATCTAAGTTGCCCAATGCCTTCGGCAGTCCCTTACCTGCTTTTTACTCCCCCTCCCTCGCGGTTACAGTAGAAAGTTTTACAAAATCTCATCAAAGTGCATATTTCGCACACTTAATTAACACCCCCACACCAAAATTCGCCATCCTTAGGTAATTTGGACGGATTTAAGCTTCAAAATGTGGTTTTTGCCCCGCCCGCCCCAAGAGGAAGGGGGGGGGGAAGTAAATTTCCAAAATTACTTTATATTGCATGTTGCATACACATACCTAACCGACACATAAAAAATTTGAGATCATGAAATTATTTAAAGCTGAGCTATGCTTTAAAACTTTTTTTTTTTTAATCTCTCCCCCCGTTCTTAAAGGAGGGAATTTCGCAAAATATCTTCATACTATGAGTTAGATACATATAATCGTCCCTTACATAAAAAATGTCCAACCTTAGATAATTTAGTGCAGCGTTACGCATGAATACATGTTTTTGCCCCCCATTCTCCAAAGGGCGGTAGGGTGGAATTTCATAAAATCCCTTTGTAGTGTGTGTTCAGTTCGATTTCCTCGTGTGTTGAGTACCCTTCTTCCAAAACCTTTTCCCTTCCCTCCCCCCCTTAAAAATCCAAAATTCCAAAATCGCAGAAAATAATTTTTTTGTACTCAAGTCTGGTATTTCCATCTGCAATTTCTTCACCGTTAAGTAATTTGGAGCCGAGTTAAGCCTTCTGCCCCCCAAGGGGGACGGGGGGGGTATTTTGCAAAATTTCGTCTTAGTTGGGGGGTCAGGCTCCGAAAACCAACCTGGTCACTAAAACTTGTGACCCTCTTTCCCACAGAATCGTCATGGCAGTGTTGAGTCAGTGAATCATTGAGTTTACTCTTTTATATGTACAGATTTGTTTATATATTTTATGGACTACTTGGCTTAACACTTTAACACTACTTGGCTTAACACTTTGGCTTAAAAACTAAAATAAATTAAAGTTTTACTATAGAAGAAATATTTATATTATATAGAAGATTAATTAAAAATTTAAATTTTTTCCGGTATAAATAGTAGCCTATGTCTTATTCCAGACTATTATCTATCTCTGTACAAAATTTCATCCAGATCCGTTTAGCCGTTGTGGCGCGATTGAGTAACAAACATCCATCCAAACTTTCGCATTTATAATATTAGTATAGATTAGTTATCATGTGCATGCGTTAGATTGAGTTATTTTGCTGTCAAATTGACAAAATTTTAATTTTAAATTTCAAAACTCTGTCGTTCTTGGCGCTTATTGTATTTGGTGATCAAAAACGTAATACGAAAATATGCATGCCAGATGTATATTTTCGTAATATGCATTGTACGAAATATTGTTTCATATTATTCATTACTCTCTTAATATAAGTTGTTAAAATAACCATGATTTTTGAAAAGAATTAAATTATGTTCGCCAAATAATTTGTCGATATTTTTTTTTTCTGCTAAGGATGACCGATATCAAATCTATTCCGCTGCAACATATTAGTATCTTATATCAGATACTTTATTTAGACATTTGAAAACAAATTTGACTTCAAATTATGATAGAATATTTATCATTTTCCTTTTAATTAGTATATTAGTTGATATTTATTGTGTAAATATCATCTTTTGAAATGAAATGTTTGTGTTTTCAATCGAATATGGAAATTTGCCATTTTTTCCCCCTAGAGTTTTGAAATTAAAAATTCAAATTTTGTCAATTTTACAACAAAAATAACTTAATCTAACGCATGGACATGATAATTAATACATACCTATACCTAAATATGGGGATTAAAATCGGGAAATAATTTTCCTCGATTTTTAATAATTTTTTACAAAAAATCCAATGGACGTTTAACATAGGAAATATTTTTCTTTCATCCACGAACGGCCAGTGACGTTATCACTTCGCTTGCGTATTAGCACTTTATCAATGTGTAAAAGAAATTTTTAATTAAAAATGACGTCAATTTTTGTGAGATGCATAATTTTTTTTTATAATTTTTTATCGTTCAGGTGACGTTAGATAAATGTATTTATTTTCCTGTTGAAAAAAATAAATAAATTATGGATAAATTTAAATGGCTAATTTTTTGCTATTATTAGCTTACAAAATTACTATTTTATGCATAAAAATCGCAAAAACAAATTTTTTTTCGAAATAAAAGGTAGCCAACTTTTTAAGTTAGGGTATAAGCTATCTCCATAACAAATTTTATCGAAATCCATCGAGCAGTTTTAGCGTGAAACTGACTCAAATAAACGGACATTCACATTTAAAATATATATAAGATTCAAATTAATATTTAAATAACTAAATAAAGATATGTTTATTAGAAAGCATAGTCTCGGCGACAAACTTGGCGTGTGGGTGACCAAATTTAGTGAAAAATGGTAGTTTAGGGTTCCCGATGTTTCGAAGCTCTCCGACACACGGGAACATAGACCTTGAGCTTACCAAGGGATTCTCGATGAAGTCATCTCCAAGCCCCATCGCCAAAAGTTATAAGTAGGTGTGAGTTGATTTTTGCGAAAGAGTATGTTGTCACTGCGATCCAAAGTTATTCAGAGACCTATTCTGAGTAATTGCACTTTAGGGATTGAGCTCTAAGCGACTGGACATTTTTCGTGAGTGAGCGAAAATTTTTGCTCTGGTGTAGTTGATGTTATTTGCTTTACTCCTGTGGAACAAGTGACTATTTTTTGGACTATCCCAGAACATTCATCGAATAATGACTTATACTGTACGAGTAACAGCTTCAACTGTTTCCAGAATATTCGAAGAATTAACACCAGCTATTGGACTGTTTTCGAAAATATTTGTTTTAATAATAGTTTTGTTGTACAGATTCGAGAAGTTCAAAAAATGTTTGATATTGCCAAGGAGGTCCCATACTAAAGCTGTGACGAAAATAGTCGCCAATCGAAATATATTCAGTTACAAAGAAATCATTTAAATATAGTGCCCAGCGAAGCGGGCAAAGCCTGCTAGTGAAAAATAAAAGAAAGTAAAAAAAGCAGTAACAACAACAACAACAAAAAATGTCCATGAAAATTTGACCCCAAAACAGTTCAATGTCACAAATGCACATATTGAGTAAATTTACAGTTTTTCTTGACGAGTCGATCGGGATATCCGTAATATTGGGTGTGTTTTTTAAATGCAATGTCACGATTCCACCCACTAAAAAGGTACATTTTCATTGCAAAAAAAAAGTTCCAACCCATTCTATTATGTTCTGAGGCAGAGGCATACTCATGCAAGATGCAAGTTTTGAAATAACAATGCACCAACAGCTAATTGTTCAAAAATATGCAAATGATCTCGAACACCCGTTTCAAAGGCATTCAATCAACCAACATATTTGATCAATTTAGAAGTAAGTGAGACCTCTATTTTAAGTCACTGAATTCAGCAAAAAGTTTGTTCTGTGGAAAATACGTTAAATATATATTCACTTTTTAATGCTTTGAACTCTATAAATTAAACTTTTAAATTTATAAGCACTAAATGTCCTGTATACAAAGTATTTAATTGTTACTAGCAAACCCGTGCGAAATTTTCGCACTTTATTAGTTCCCCATCATACGATAGGTATGGGGAACTTACGTAATCGTGAAAATTTTCGACCTCGGTTTTTTGACTTTTTAACACGTTTTCAGGTGTGAGGATTCCGAAAATGACAAAATTTGCATGGTGTCCGTCTGTAGGGTAGGGGTGTCTGTTAGTTTGTTAGTCCGTATGTCCGTTAGTTAGTTTGTTAGTCTGTGTACACGATATCTCAAGAACAAATTGTCGCAGAGAGTCAGATCAGTTTTAAAATATTACTTTAGACACTGGCAAGAACTCTATTCATCTGCAACATCCGAATTAAAAAATTTCGTAAGTTATTAGAAATTTACGAATTTCTTAACATGGGAGAATAGGACAAAATTTCACTTAAACGTGCATTAAATGGAAAATTTTTACTGTAAAAATGTCAGACCAGTTTTAAAATATCAGTTTTGATGACGGAAGGAACATCAGTAACTATAAATATGCTACTTTGAAAATTTCGCAAGTTATTGGAAATTTATGAATTTCTTAACATAGGGCAACATTTTCCATAAACGTCAATTTTGAGGGATATTTTCATCGTAAAAATGTTAGACTACTTTTGAAATATTATTTAGGATACTGGCGTGAACATCATTGACCATGAATTTCCCTATATAAAAATTTCGTAAGTTATTAGACATTTACGAATTTCTTAACATGGCAGAATAGTGCAAAATTTCATACAAACGTCAATCTTGAGGGATATTTTCATCGTAAAGATGTCAAACCACTTTCGAAATATTATTTAGGATACTGGCATGAATATCATAGTACGATTTTTTCAGTTTAAAAAATTCGTTAAGTTATTTGGAATTTACGATTTGCTTAACGTGTCAGAATAAGGCAAAATTGAGTATAAACTTCCATTTTGAGGATCATAAATACATTAGACAACTTCAAAATTACATTTATGATATTTGTTTGAACATGATTGAATACAAATATTCTAATAGGAAAATTTCGCAAATTATTCGTAATTTACAATTTTATCAACATAGCGAAATTGTAAATTTTTCATGTAAATCTGAATTTTGAGGATTATTGCATTGGAAATAGTAGCATGAAAACTAAACAACGGAATTGACCCTGATAAAATAAATTAATAGATTAGAATAAGATAAATACTAGCTGGAACCCGTCGAATGCGACGGTCACTTTATTGACCGTAATGTTTCAAAAACCGTCGCATCATTATTTAAATGTATTTCAAGTTAAAACATCTAATATAATTTACGACATTTCACTTAAAAAAAAGAAATTCGGAAAAATGCTTATAAATAGAAATACGACACCACTTTCTACAAAGTATTGTCATTGGTGACGTCAAACTGACTCCAAATAAATAGTTGCTATCTTTTATTTTCTATTTCGTTTAATACTATGACTACATGTTAGCTGACCCGCCCGGCGTTGTCCGAGCCTATGATAATAACTTTAAATAAACCTTAAATTTGCATGATTTTAAATCCTAAACTCGATTTTGTTTGAATTTCTATTTTTAAATAAAGCATCGCGAAAAAATAATCAGATGTAACAAAAAAATTACCTTGAACCAAACGAAACTCTGCCTTGTGACCACGGTGCCTGCGGCAGCGCATACGCTGGCCGCTAATAACATAAAAAAATTCCCAAAAATTAATCTGGAACCAAACGAACCCGACCGGCGTTGCCCGGGCCCATGATAATAACCTTAAATGAACCTTAAATTTGTATGATTTTATATCTTTAACTCGATTATGTTTGAATTTCTATTTTTTAATAAAAGCATAGCATCGCAAAAAATAAAAAAATAAAAAATCAGCTGTAACAAAAAAATTACCTCGAACCGAATGAAACTCTGCCTTGTGACCCCGGTGCCTGCGGCAGCGCATACACGGATCGATAACAACATGAAAAAATTCCCAAAAATTAACCTGGAACCAAACGAACCCGACCGGAGTTGCCCGGGCCCATGATAATTACCTTAAATGAACTTTAAATTTGTATGATTTAATATCTTTAACTCTATTTTGTTTGAATTTCTATTTTTAAATGAAAGCATCGCGAAACAAATAATAATCATATATAACAAAAAAAATTGCCTCAAACAGAACGGAACTCGGGCTCGTGACCCCGGTGCCTGTGGCAGCGTACATGCGGGTCGCTAATACCATGAAAAAATTCTTAAAAATTAATCTTGAACCGCACGAACCTCTGAATCGTGTTTCCGCCGCCTGTGGCTGCGGCACCGTATAGCAGGCATGCTACGCACGCGCTGCAAAATTCACTTTCCTCCACCAGGGAGCGCAGTATGTTGCATACGAACATCACCAATCATCTTGAATTTCCAAGACCTTTCAAATAAGGTGTTACATGGAGGTGTCAACTGCAAAATCCTTTAGTTGCACTTTCTCCCGCCAGGGGGCACAGTGTGTTCTGTACGAACATCACCAACGGTCAGGAAATACCAAGACCTTTAAAATAAGATATAACATGATAGGGTCTACTACAAAATCACCTAGTTCCATTTTTCACCACCAGGGGGCGCACTATATTGTATAGAAACATCCATAATCGAAATGAAATTTCAAGACCCATATCACTGATCGCCTTGGATTTCCAAGACCTTTTAAATAAGGTGTCACATGGTGGTGTCAACTGCAAAATGCTTTAGTTGCACTTTCCACCACCAGGGGCGCAGTGTGTTCTGTACGAACATCACCAACGATCAGTAAATACCAAGACCTTTAAAATAAGATGTAACATAATAGGGTCTACAGCAAAATCACCTAGTTCCATTTTTCACCACCAGGGGTCGCACTATATTGTATACAAACATCCATAATCAACATCGTTCGTATTGTATACGAACATCCCCAATCGACATGAAATTTCAAGACCTTTGAAATGAGGTGCTACATGTGTGGGTCTAGAACGGATTTACCTCTCAAACTAATTTCCCCCCTTCCCCCCCCCCCTCTCCAAATCTACTTTCCCCCTTTCCACCCCCCCTTTAAAATCGAAAATTCCAAATTCGCAGAAAGTGATTTTTTAGTATTCGACTCTAGTCCCCATATGTACACTTTCCACACCGTGAAGTAATTTGGAGCTTTAACCCGTTCCCCCCCAGGGGGGGGAAACTGTTCGACTTTTTTTTTATTTTCTCTTTTCATTGCACAACTACAGACCAAGACCTTTTTTTAGACACCTCAACCAAATTTTTACACCAAGTAGTTCTCTCAATATAGTGGAGACAGACAAAAACATGTTTCAAATTAATATATAGATTTTTTCTTCAAATAATTGATTTACACCAAACGCAAGAAAATCTTGAAAAATTCTTCAAAAAATTGAATGTGAAGTTGATTGTGCACGCGTAACTTTCCTCAAACTCAACGAATTTAAGCAGTTAATAGCTCAAAAGAAAGAGCTTGATCCACTGAGTGTTCTTAGACTTGTGTCAACAGCCTACGTTAATTAGAACTCTAGTTATAGAGGTTTGAGTGAAGGAAAATCTGGAAAAAATTGAATGTAAAGTTGATTGTGCACGCATAACTTTCCTCAAACTCAACGAATTTAAGCAGTTAATAGCTCAAAAGAAGGAGCTTGATCCACTGAGTGTTCTTAGACTTGTGTCAACAGCCTACATTAATTAGAACTCTAGTTATGAAGGTTTGAGTGAAGGAAAATCTTGAAAAAATTGAATGTAAAGTTGATTGTGCACGCATAACTTTTCTCAGACTCAACGAATTTAAGCAGTTAATAGCTCAAAAGAAAGAACTTGATCCACTGAGTGTTCTGAGAGTGAAACGATCAAGATCCATTCATTAGAAGAGGAGCTATGAGAATTCGAATTGTTTGAGTGAATGTGTCCCATAAGAAATGTACAGGGAAGAATCGCGTTTGAGTATAACTTGAGTAAGGTGGAAGTTGAGTAAATTTCAATGATTGATGACATATCTGTGCCTAAATACCTTTCATTTAAAAAAAAAAATGAAGGAAATCGGCCGGATAGAACGGCCAGACGGACTGACTTTAGTTTTCATAAATTTTTTTAATATATAAGATTACAAATCGTAAATCATAAAATCATAAATCCAAAATAAACAGCATGCAGGCTGCCATATTATATTGCAAACAGTCCAGAACGACATCGTTATCGTTCAAATCGGCGCCAAAGAAAAATTGCCAAATTCAGCTGTGGGAAGATATTATAGTTGTACCAGGAAATATATCATGCAAATGTCTAATTCTGTAGTGTAAAAAAAATTATCAATGCTAAATAAGATTTTTTGTTTATAATTGAGTTTGAATTTAAATGTAAATACTTTTGTATACCAAAATCTATCAAAGTATTTTAAAATACGTTTTCAAATAAAAATAATAAATGCACTTTAATGGTAAAGAGAAATGCAGTTAGTTATACATACACGACATTATTTCGTTATTCACAAAAAAAAGAACAAATAAATAAAATAAACATAAATATTGCCAGTAATAACATTAATTTTCTAAAAGTAGAAAAAAAAAGGGTGTTTGCGGAATTTATTTTATATTTTTACACCAGTGATAACATTTTTATTTCTCTGTGGAGAATGACGTCATTGTGGAAAATGATGTAATAAGAGAAATTATTTCTTTAATGGCAAATAGACTACCTTTATAAACACGAGGTTTTTATTTAATAACCTCGTTAATTAAAATGATACAGATTTCTAACTTCCTGAAATGCCTTCCTTGAAATATTCGGAACACATTGATACCTCCCATGATGCAGAGCCTTTTGCCCTCCGCAAGAAGATGCTGTCGCAGACAAAAAAAATTTGACGCCAGCTACAGAAACTTTTTTTTAATATATAGAGAAAACCTCAATACGTTGAAAAATAATGTATGTTGAAAGATAATTAATTCTAGAACTCGTGTAATTAAAAATTAAATTTTCTTCATATTAATTTTCTTAACCAAACGCAGGAAAATCTTGAAAAATTCTTGAAAAAATTGAATGTAAAGTTCATTCTGCACGCATAACTTTCCTCAAACTCAACGAATTTAAGCAGTTAATAGCTCAAAAGAAAGAGCTTGATCCACTGAGTGTTCTTAGACTTGTGTCAACAGCCTACGTTAATTAGAACTCTAGTTATAGAGGTTTGAGTGAAGGAGAATCTTGAAAAATTCTTGAAAAAATTGAATGTAAAGTTCGTTCTGCACGCATAACTTTCCTCAAACTCGACGAATTTAAACAGTTAATAGCTCAAAAGAAAGAACGTGATCCACTGAGTGTTCTTGGACTTGTGTCAACAGCCTACGTTAATTAGAACTCTAGTTATAGAGGTTTGAGTGAAGGAAAATCTTGAAAAAATTGAATGTAAAGTTGATTGTGCAAGCATAACTTTCCTCAATCTCAACGAATTTAAGCAGTTAATAGCTCAAAAGAAAGAACTTGATCCACTGAGTGTTCTGAGAGTGAAACGATCAAGATCCATTCATTAGAAGAAGAGCTATGAGAATTCGAATTGTTTGAGTGAAAAGTGTCCCATAAGAAATGTACAGGGAAGAATCGAGTTTGAGTATAACTTGAGTAAGGTGGAAGTTGAGTAAATTTCAATGATTGATGACATATCTGTGCCTAAATACCTTTCATTAAAAAAAAAAATGAAGGAAATCGGCCGGATAGAACGGCCAGACGGACTGCCTTTAGTTTTCATAAATTTTTTTAATATATAAGATATCGAAGTGAACGGTGGATAGCCTATTAGGCGGGGATTTCATTCTGTCACTGTATCAAGCTTTGGTCAAATTCATTTCTTTTACCGTGATTATAATATGTCTCGCACTAGAAATTTATGAGAACATAAATATGATGGGGAACTGAGCAGAGTCCACCTATGCCAACTAGTTTTTTTTTTTAATTTATGCTCAGGGCTTAATTAACGTACGGAACGAAAGAGGCGTGGCCCAGGGCCCTTCATATAGGGACTCGAAATTTCGATAACAATTTTTAAAAAATGTAAATAAAAGTCATAGCAATCATGGGCTAAATGATGGGTAGTGGAGCCCTAGACTCACTTTTGGCTTCTGCGTGCTCTGATTATACGAATAATGGGTACAAGGACCACTGCTAAAAGCTTTACATTCGCATTCAAAAGACCTTAAAATGCATAACTAGAGAAAAATTGGACTTTAAAAAAATCATTTTTCGTTTGTCTACCATTTGTCAAAATTTCATTAAATATACTGAAAATAGTCTCCATTATGTTCCTATTTCAGGATCACGTCGTTTGATCTCGTTTAATATATATATATATATATATATATATATATATATATATAAGAAAGAAAAAGAAAAGAAAAGAAATTGAAGCTATATTGCGATAGGGGGAACCTTAGAAGGCAAACATTAAAATTTCTAACAGGAGGGGAATTAGGAGGATTAAGAGCTCATTTAAAGTTCTTACTTACAGACTCATTTTATTTGCACGTTTTTAAACATTTTCAAATACTCCGAGGCGTTTCCGATAGATTTGGTTAGGAAGATGGGACTTTTAGAAAAAAAAAAATATATATATATATATAAGCTCCTAAAAAATGCCCCACCAGCGGTCGAGCGGTTCTGCGCTCAAAGCTGGTGGATGAGAAGTGCCGGATTCGATCTTATCCCGCATTCTTTGACCTAGCCGTTCCTTCCGTGTTTTTCTCCGAAACTCACTTAAATACGGGCTTCGACCCCTCAGAAAGACCTCATGGAGGCCATTCTACCTATAGGCCTAGGACCCTAGCGTAGTCAGTTGGCCTTAAAACCTACTACCAACCAACCTGAAAAAAGTATCGCTGGAGATATTTTAAGTGATTGTATCTAGAAGATTACCCGAAGTGCTAAAAAATTCTTACCATTTAAAATTTTAAAGTTAGATCTCTTAGTACACTTTTTACCCCATAACCCAATTTTGTAAAATGAGGCAATGTCCAAAACCCCTTCACTACGTTTTAGAAAATTTTCAGGAATTTACACAGTGTTATAATCTCATTGCCATGCTCTTTTAATTTTACATTTTAATCATTAACCACTAAAAAGTATTGATATCAATACAAAAAACCCTTAACGGGTTAAAACTTTGTGACGCAGCACGCAGCACTGTACTTAATGGCTATAAGAATTAGGAATACGGGTCTTAAAAAACAATGATATCAAATTTTCAATGACGCTTTGCTATTAATTAAAAAATAAACAGATTTTCTTATTTGAATTTGCTTTTTTCTTCTATTTATTTTCACAGTGTAAACACTATTTTCAACATAAAATAATATGTAACATTTACTCACTCTGATACCTTTTCATTCACATCTCTTATAATATCAAAATATGTGTTTTAAAAGAAATGATATGAAATTCCAGCAACGCAGTGATGTTACACAAAATGATTTGTTTTTAAATTCCACTGCAATTACTTTGTTTTACATATTAAAGTATATCTGCACACTGAGATATTGCTTTTAATTTTCAAATACTCTGTCAAATATATCACTTTCATTAAGTTTATATTATGTACTGAAATGTATTTATTTCAATGAAATATTTTATCTTTTGCGTCACGCTATCCAAAACTGTAAGTAAAATTTATGGAATGTTTCTTTTGTGCCATCTTATCCAAATTAATTAAAAATGCACGCAAATAGATAGTGTGCTGCAAAGAAAACATTTGTGAAATTTTTAGTTGTAGTTTTGGATGGCGGGACGCAAAAGATAAAATAATTCATTGAAATAAATACATTTCAGTACATAATATAAACTTAATGAAAGTGATATATTTGACAGAGTATTTGAAAATTAAAAACAAATCATTTTGTGTAACATCACTGCGTTGCTGTAATTTCATATCATTTCTTTAAAAACACATATTTTGATATTATAAGAGATGTGAATGAAAAGGTATCAGTGAGTAAATGTTATATATTATTTTATGTTGAAAATAATGTTTACACTCTAAAAATAAATAGAAGAAAAAAGCAAATTCAAATAAGAAAATCTGTGTATTTTCTAATTAATAGCAAAGCGTCACTGAAAATTTGATATACTTATTTTTAAGACCCGTATTTCTAATTCTTATAGTACAGTGCTGCATCACAAAGTTTTAACCCGTTAAGGGTTTTTTGTATTGATATGTGGTTACACACCCTGATACCTTTTTTAAATCTTTTTCCATCGAAAGATATTTATTATTAAAGGTTATTATGACTTGAAATTAAATTGTGAAAATGGCCAGTGATATCATATTTAAATATTTTTGTGAAGTATCTTGAATATTTTTAATTTTTTTTAAAAGAAAAATGGCTATGTTATCACAGATTTGGGATATGTAATGTGTGTATAGATTCTACATTCTTGAAAATGAAGGAGCCTATTAATAAATATTTCTAAATTAGTGAAATCGAATACTGCCTCTTTTTTTTTAAGACTGGGTATGTTTTTCTTTAAATCTTTATCTTGAATTTAAAAATATCTTAAATAAATAAATAAATAAAATAAAATAAAAATTTGAATCTGTCTTATGCTTGGTAAGTACCCATGTATGACCAAGTCGAGACCTAGGGTTCACTCATCACTATTTTCATACGATCACTATTTTTAATATCTTTTGTTTTGGATTAAATGCAGCCTCTAGCCATCTTTATTAAATATTTTTAAGATAAGTCTTTATTCAAGAGCTAGTGGAAAAAGTATCACCACATCCTCGTCTAATTAAATCTGTTCTTGTAATTCAGACAGGTGACAGCCTAAAAAATGATTGCAGATAATAATGTTTAAATTTTAATTTATTCCTTTTACTACAGTCGGTAACAAAAGTCTCCGAACACTAGCAAAAATTCCTATAAAAAAAAAGTATACTTAATACAGTTTTGTTAAATAAATCCTTGTCGAATCTGGTTTTTAGACTGACTAAGAACAGGATTCGACAAGATTTATTTAGCAAAACTGTATTAAGTGTACTTTTTTTATATAGGAATTTTTGCTAGTGTTCGGAGACTTTTGTTACCGACTGTACTTCT
This sequence comes from Salticus scenicus, assembly GCA_963930645.1. Taxonomy (NCBI): domain Eukaryota; kingdom Metazoa; phylum Arthropoda; class Arachnida; order Araneae; family Salticidae; genus Salticus; species Salticus scenicus. The sequence continues at coordinate 289,263,801 of OZ005648.1, forward strand.
GTATTATTTCATGAATATTAACCTACCTTAAAATATTTATTTATTTAAAAAAAAAAAAAAAAATCCATTCGCATGGAACCAATATTTTAAGTAACTAAAATAATTCTCATAAATGTATGCCACTTTTTATATAAAATTGAATAACTTTATTTATATTAAATGGTATTTTCTAATTGTGGATTGAAAGTTAATTTTTAATTAATACATATTTCTTATCACAGAGACAACAATTTTCTTTTCTTATTTGACTGATGCATTTATTCATATTTTACTACATTGATTTAATGCGGAACTCATATTTATAAATCCGCGTTTGTAATGATCGATAGATGGCACTTTTTCAGCTTTTGTTGTTAGTAAATATAATAGCCACGTGTATTTATTATTGTTCTTTTTGTTATTTTACTTAATATACGTACTATAATTTCTCCGCCATTACATCATGGAAAATGGATTGCTTTTGGAAAAAAATATTTCAGTTTATTCAAAGTTCGATCGGAAGTAGATTTTTAACTGAAGTGAACAAATATTAGTTTCAAATCATCTGACTGATTAATTCTTTACTTCCATTAGCCGAAGCAACTGAAATTTTAAATTTGTCATTTGGAAATAAATGGAAGCTTAATTCTGGATTTCTTGATCCTTTGGAGTTACACTGTAGCTCACAACAGTATGTGTTATCTTTTTTACCGGATTTATTCATTTTTATTCAATAAATATATGTGAAACTAAACATCGGCATGCAATGGCGGCTTGATGGAAGCCGAATTAAAGCATGTTAATTGTAATTTCACCTTAGCCCACCAGAGGGCGAGCATTTCATTACAATCGCGGATAGTATGCACTATAAACAAAATTCTTATACACTTTTTTACCTTTATTATTGTTATTTTTAAAAAAGAAAAATACTCAAATTTTTAACTTTTAAAAGCATATATTACATTAAAAAAATATTTTGTTATATTCTACCTAAATCTACCAAAATATATATTTTTTAGCAAAATTTTTTATGATCCGCGATTGTAATGATCGATAGATGGCGCTTTCTCAACACTGCAGTTGTGCAGTTGTTAGTAAACATTATAGCCACGTGTGTTCCATTAGTGTTCTTTTTGTTATTCTACTTAATATTCGTACTATAATTTCTCCGCCATTACATTATGGAAAATTGATTGCTTTTGGAAAAAACACTTCAGTTTATTCAAAGTTCGATCGGAAGTAGATTTTTAACTGAAGTTGAACAAATATTAGTTTCAAATCATCTGATTAATTTATGGTGTTCTATCTATCCTCCCTGGTGCATTTTATGAGATGGCGCTGCAAGCGCACGAAAAGCACTACAACTTTTCTCTCTGTAAAAAGTTTTGTTTTGGATTCTGCCATGTTCGAACGAGAGAAGTGTGTTCGCTTGTAGATAGTTCCTCGTTATGTTAATAAATAGTTTATTTTTCTACATTGGAGTCATTAATTCAAAATACGCCGACACGCCATTACATAACTGAGTGTTAAGCAACACACTTCAGTGGTGACCCGGATAAACTGTTCTTATTTTTGGATTATAAGTGTTTTCGTTTCTGTTTTCAACATGAATGAAACAGCTGCAGTGAATGAAACAGCTGCAGTGAAAATCCCTGCATTCATCCCTACGGACCCGGCCCTGTGGTTCACGATGGTAGAATCAACATTTCAACTAGCTGTGCCGAAACCAATAACGGATTCTAGAACAAAATATAACTATTGTGTTGCGAATTTACCTCCAGAAATTGCAATGACTGTGCGTGACGTAATAATTTCACCTGATAATTCCGATCCATTCAAAAACTTAAAGGACGAAATAATTCAACGTTGTGGTGAAACAAAATCGCAGGAAATTCGCCGATTATTAGCTGGTGAACAACTAGGGGATAGAAAACCGTCAGAACTACTTCGCGTCATGCAGAGAAGAGCTGAAAACCATAAGGTATCCGACACTCTTTTGCTCGAACTATTCTTGCAACAACTGCCTTCAAATGCGCAATTTATTTTAGCATCAGTGCAAGACCTTACACCCATTAAAGCTGCCGAAATAGCTGATAAAATTTTGGATGTATCTCCACCACAGGTAGGTGCTGTTAGTACAACTAATTCTTCGAGTGCTGATTCCGAACTTTTAAAAGAATTAAAACTTTTAAGAGAAGAAGTGGCTTCATTGCGACGTTCCAGAAGTCATTCTCGTTCACTATCTCGATCTAATTTTCGGCACAAAAGCCCAAAAGTTAATAAAGAATTTTGCTGGTATCATCAGAAATTTAGCTCTAAAGCTAAAACGTGCGTACCTCCCTGTACTTTTTCCGCGGGAAACGACTACGGCAAGGAGTAGCGGCGACATACGCCTCGCCTTCCACTTCTCGTCGCCTTTTTGTACGAGATAAAAGAAGCAATCTAAAATTTTTAGTGGACACAGGAAGTGACTGTTCATTAATTCCAGCATCAAAAATAGACAAAATGTCTATTCCAATTCAAAAATTTGTTGCAGCTAATGGTACTTTAATTAATGTATATAAACGTAAATTATTATCTATTGATCTTGGTCTAAGAAAACAGTTTGTTTACCCCTTTTATGTTTGTAATGTTTCAACCCCTATTTTAGGTGCTGATTTTTTACATTACTTTAATTTAAAGCCAGATCTTAGAAAACGTTCTTTATTTGATAATGTCACAAGCTTAAATTCTCATTGTGTTGTACATAATTCTGATATATATTCAGTGAAATCTATCATAAGTAATGATATTTTTTCTAATCTTTTAAGTGAATTTCCTAACATCAGTAAATCTCCTAGCCCAAACCAAATTGTGAAACATTCTGTTATGCATCATATCGAAACTTTTGGCCCACCGGTATACGCTAAACCACGTCGTCTGGCCCCCGACCGTTTAAAAATTGCAAAAATGGAATTTCAGCATATGTTGGATTTGGGACACATGCGTCCATCCAACAGCAATTATGCTTCACCTTTGCATATGGTTCCAAAGAAAAACAGCGATGACTGGCGACCTGTTGGAGATTACAGAGCACTAAATGCTCACACTAAAAAGGATAAATATCCCATCCCCAACATTGCTGATTTTACTAGTGAACTTCACGGAACCACAATTTTTTCACGTATTGATTTAGTTAAAGCTTTTCATCAAATTCCGATTGCTCCCGAGGATGTTCACAAAACTGCCATATGTACACCTTTCGGACTCTTCGAGAGCACTCGGATGCAGTTTAATTTGTGCAATGCTTCCAGCACATTTCAGAGATTTATTGATGAAGTTACAAGAAATTTAAAAGGTGTTTATCCATTTATAGACGATATTTTAATTGCATCCAAATCCCTCGAAGAACATATTGAACATCTCAGAGCACTATTTTCCAGACTTGATCATTACGGCCTTACAATTAAGCCCTCAAAATGCATATTTGGTGTTCCCACTTTGGAATTTTTAGGTTTTACAGTGTCAAAAGATGGTCTTTCACCAACTTCTGACCGTGTTGAAGCCATTTTAAAATTTCCAAGACCTACAACTATTACTCAACTTCGTAGATATTTAGGTATATTTAATTTTTACAGACGATTCATTCCCAGAGCTGCTGATATTTTAGCACCCCTCGTTAAATTCCTCGAAGGGCACAAAAATAAAAGGAAACATCCGCGTTCCAATGCCAAAATCTCAATGGAGCAATTAGAATGGAACGACGAAGCAAATTTTGCATTTACGAAATCAAAAGAAGCAATTTCTCATGCAACGCTTCTAAAACATCCTATTCCTGGTGCCCAATTAAGCTTATGGGTAGATGCATCAAACGTCGCTGTTGGTGGCTCTGTCATGCAAATGTCTGATAATCAATGGGAACCTATAGCATTTTATTCTGGCAAATTAAGTAAGTCTCAAAAGAATTGGTCGACATATGACCGTGAACTTTACGCCATATATTCCTCTATAAAGAAATTTCGTCACTTACTAGAAGGTAGAAACTTTTTCATTTACACTGATCAGAAACCCTTAATATACGCTTTCAAACAAAATCCTGAAAAGTGCAGTCCTCGACAGCTACGTCATCTCGATTATATATCCCAATTTTCTACCGATATCCGATATATGAAAGGTTCTGAAAATCATGTAGCCGATGCATTATCTCGCATAGAGATCAATCAAATTTCCCCAACTGTACTTGATTTTAAAGAATTTGCTTCTGCACAATCAACTGATCAAGAACTTCAAAAACTTTTGCAATCCAATACCACATCCTTACAATTAGAAAAACACTATTTTCCCCTTGAGGATATTGACCTATATTGCGACACATCTCAAAACCATCCCCGTCCATTCGTTCCACAAAGTTTGCGAAAATTAGTTTTTGAAAATTTGCATTTCCTTTCACATCCAGGTATGTCAGCCTCTATAAATTTAATTGCTAAAAGATTCGTATGGCCTGGCATGCATAAAGATATCAAATCTATGGTTCGCAGTTGTGTTAATTGCCAAAGAGCCAAAATAACAAAGCACACCAAGTCACCAGTTGGAACATTTGCCCTACCGGATGCCCGTTTTGCCCATATTCATTTAGATTTCATTGGCCCTCTTCCCCCATCAGATGGAAATCAGTATTGTTTAACAATCATTGACAGATTTACCAGATGGCCCGAGGTAATTCCGACCCCTGATATGACTGCGGAAACAACCGCTCGTGCCTTATTGCATGGTTGGATCTCTAGATTCGGATGCCCAGTCACTATCACCACAGATCAAGGTCGTAATTTTGAATCTACTCTATTTCGAGAACTTATGCATATCTTAGGCTGTAAGCGCATTCGGACTTCGGCATACCATCCCCAGTCAAATGGAATTTTAGAACGCTATCATAGACATTTAAAAGATGCTCTTAAGGCACATAATCACACTAAATGGACTGAAACCCTTCCAATTGTTTTACTAGGTTTGCGCTCAGCTCTTAAAAATGACATTAATGCAACACCTGCACAATTAGTATATGGTACCACTTTACGATTACCCTCTGATCTTATTACTGATAAAAAACAAATTGACCAAACGATTGATCCCAATTATGTTTCCAACTTGGTACAAACAATGCAGACACTTAATCCAACTGCTACTTCCTTACATAGCAGTCCTAGTGTTTTCGTAAATCCTGCATTGTCGAATTGTACACATGTATTTTTAAGATCAGACAAAGTAACTCGTCCATTAACACCGCCGTATACTGGACCTCACCTTGTCATAAACAGAGATAATAAAAATTTTGTCATTGATATAAATGGTAAAAACACAACAGTTTCTATAGATCGCGTGAAACCCGCCTATAGATGGTCAGATACTGTTGTGACAAATAATTCTGTTCCTAACCAAGAACCATCTGAGCCAACGCCTGTCAACAAATCATTCGAAATACCACCAGAGCCGACTCCTGTCAACAAAACACGTACTACACGCTCTGGACGTAAAGTCACTTTCCCAAAACATTTGGTGACTGAATATGTAATATAGTTTTGTATATATTATCTTACACTTTTTAATATTATATATTGTTCATTGTATTTCTATTTTGCATTACTTACTATGTTACTATTACATATTATACTGTATCAAGCATTTATTGTATTGAACTTTTGCATTTTATCGTTCACCTTGTTCACTGGGGGGATACTCTATGGTGTTCTATCTATCCTCCCTGGTGCATTTTATGAGATGGCGCTGCAAGCGCACGAAAAGCACTACAACTTTTCTCTCTGTAAAAAGTTTTGTTTTGGATTCTGCCATGTTCGAACGAGAGAAGTGTGTTCGCTTGTAGATAGTTCCTCGTTATGTTAATAAATAGTTTATTTTTCTACATTGGAGTCATTAATTCAAAATACGCCGACACGCCATTACATAACTGAGTGTTAAGCAACACACTTCAAATTCTTTACTTCCATTAGCCAAAGCAACTGAAATTTTAAATTTGTCATTTGGAAATAAATGGAAGCTCAATTCTGGATTTCTTGATCCTTTGGAGTTACGCTGGAGCACACAACAGTATGTGTTATCTTTTTTACCGTATTTATTCATTTTTATTCAATAAATATATGTGAAACTAAATATCGGCAAGCAATGGCGGCTGTATGGAATTCGAATTAAACCATGTTTATTGTAATTTCACCTTAGCCCACCAGAGGGCGAGCATTTCATTACAATCGCGGATCAAAGTTTTGTATGCAAACATTTAAAATAACGTTCTTTTTCGTTAGAATAATTATTTCACGAAATTTATGAGTAAACTAGCAAGCAAATTATTTAAAATTAACAGATTAATTGTAGAACTGCTTCAGATCAGTATAATTTTTAATTATAAAAGCATATGAATTTTCATTTAAGGAAAAAAATAACAGAAGGTATTTCTTTGTTTTTGTTTCGTTTAAATTCCAATTCCAAAGCGAATTCTTCGAAGCCGCGCGACCCGCGCGGAGCACGAGTGACGAAATTCGCGTCATATAATAGCAATTTCAAAAGCTAAGGCTCCTATATATACGAGCTGGCGCATCAGGCATTTTGTTGCCTTAGGGTTGCCACATGTACCCAGCGCGTTTCTCTGATAAACAAACGACAAATATTTTTTTTTTAATCACCTTACGCTACTTTAGATTAATTTGTTATATTTCAAAATTTTAGCTAAGTAAACTATGATATGGAAGTTTGTTTAGCGATAAACTGCTATAATCATTCAAGAAGTGAATATAAAGTGTTCACAGACCTTCTATTACTGTTTATTTGAGTTTTGGCGACATTTTATATAAGAAACAGAAACCGCCCTAACAGCAACAGCACATCTTACCCCAGTACATCCATAGGATATCCTCAGAATAAAATGACATCCTGAGAATGTACTGTGAAAAAAAAAAAAAAAAAATGTGTTTTTAGGAATATTATTGTTCCTTATTGCTCTTATCTTGACCGGATAAACTTCAGATGAAGATTTCTTAAAATCATTAGGGAAGCGATAAGGACTCCAAGCGGGAATGCTGTCCACTTCGGAGGCAAAAAAATGGCGGTGATGTGCCGGCCTATTATATTATTTTGGGGCTCTATCAAAAGCCAATCAGAAAAATATAGTGAAGATGCTATCGTCCTGCTAGGTCTAGCCGTCTGTCTCCAACAAGGGCCCACTTCTCTCACTGTTGCCAGAAGCCGAAGCTAATGTTATTCTATGGGAAATTTTTCTTTACTTATAACTCATTAAGTAATAAATATTTTTACTTCCTTATACAAAGTATAAGGAAGTATAGTAATCCCGATTTGCGAAATGGATTTTGTATTTCACATTGTTCGAAAACGAATGATCGCTGAATGTTGCCAATTTATACGTGTGACTGTCATGATATCTAGTTGTACACCTGCAAGTGTCGTCTTAACACGAGCTCTCGTTTTAGAGATATAAGCGACTTTACACGATTTTTCGTGACGTCTGTATGTATGTGTGTCTGTGTGTGTGTCCGTATGTCGCATAACTCAAAAACGGTTGGTCGTAGAAAGTTGCAAATTGGTACATAGGTTTATTATAACATCTAGTTGTGCACCTCCCTTTTTGGACTTTGTATGATTTTCCGTTTTGGAGATATTTAGGAAAATTAGGTTCATAGTGACCAAAAATACATAGTTTTTGGCCATAATGTATCAAAAAACGGTAATAACTCAAAAACGGTTTGGAGAAATCATGCAATTTAACTGACTTCCCGACCAGCTAGGCATTTGAAACTTTCAGAAAAGCTCAAAACACGTTGACAATGCATTTTTTGAATATTTTTAGCCAACTGTTTCCGATACCTGCTGCTGCCCTCAGCAGCGTTTATGTGATTCAACAGAAAATTTATTTAACTAACTTCACGACTAACTAGACATTTGAAACTTTCAGACTAGATCAGAACACGGTGAAAATGCAATTTTTTAATACTTTTAGCCAACTGTTAAGGGTCCCTTCTGTCTTCGGCAGCGTTACCAGTACAATCTTGTTTTTAACTAACTTTCAGAAAAGCTCAGAACACGGTGATAATTCATTTTTAGGACTGAGGGCCTATTAGTCTCAGACAGCGATTTTTGCGTTATCGTTTTCGATAGTTGGACATTTGTAAAAATCATTTTTCGATGGACATTTATCGAAAATATAATTGAATAATTTTAAAGCGATGTTATAATTGGGAAGAAAAAAAAAACTAATAGTCCTCCGTCCTAAACTAAATTCTGCTTTTGCCAGAATTTCATCAAAATCTTTTCAAAATGACATTGACATGAGTCCCCCCAAGGCACAACTTTGACATGAGACCCCCAAGGCACAACTTTGACATGAGTCCCCCCCAGGCCCAACTTTGACATGAGACCCCCAAGGCACAACTTTGACATGAGTCCCCCCCAAGGTACAACTTTGACATGAGTCCCCCCCAAGGCACAACTTTGACATGAGTCCCCCCAAGACGCAACTTTAACATGAGTCCCCTCCCCAAGGCACAACTTTGACATGAGTCCCCCCAAGGCACAACTTTGACATGAGTCCCCCCAAACCACATGAGGCCCCCCAAGGCACAACTTTGACATGAGTCCCCCCCAAGGCACAACTTTGACATGAGTCCCCCCCCAAGGCACAACTTTGACATGAGTCCCCCCCAGGCCCAACTTTGACATGAGACCCCCAAGGCACAACTTTGACATGAGTCCCCCCCCAAGGTACAACTTTGACATGAGTCCCCCCCAAGGCACAACTTTGACGTGAGTCCCCCCCAAGGCGCAACTTTGACATGAGTCCCCCCAAGGTACAACTTTGACATGAGTCCCCCCAAGGCAAAACTTTGACATGAGTCCCCCCAGGCCCAATTTTGACATGAGACCCCCAAGGCACAACTTTGACATGAGTCCCCCCCGAAGGTACACCTTTGACATGAGTCCCCCCAAGGCACGACTTTGACATGAGTCCCCCCAATGCGCAACTTTGACATGAGTCCCCTCCCCAAGGCACAACTTTGACATGAGTCCCCCCAAGGCACAACTTTGACATGAGTCCCCCCAGGCACAACTTTGACATGAGTCCCCCCAAGGCCCAACTTTGACATGAGTCCCCCCAAGGTACAACTTTGACATGAGTCCCCCCAAGGCACAACTTTGACATGAGTCCCCCCCAAGGCACAACTTTGACATGAGTCCCCCCCCCAAGACACAACTTTAAAATGAGTCCCCTCAAGGCATATTTTTTTTTTTTAATATTTTTAGCCAACTGTTTCGTGTCCAGTGACAATGTTTTTTAACATTATGTATATTTCTAAAAGTGTATAAGGAAGTCATGTGGTGCCCACATCAGATTTTTTAATTCTGTTTTCACATTCAGAAAATTCTCAACTGTTAAATTGACGCACCTTTTTTAAAAATGTATTTTTTAAATTTTGACTATTTTATTTTGAAGCTGTAAAATGCGAATTTTCAATATGTGAAATTTTCCATTTTGATATTTCAAAATAAAATAGTAAAAATTAAAATAATATGTGTTTAAAAAAGGTGCGTCAATTTTACAATTGGAAAATTTTTGAATGTGAAAACAGAATTTAAAAATACATATTAGTTAATTAGTTATAAGTAAAGAAAATTTCACATAAAATAACATTGGCTCGGGCTTCTGGCGAAGGTAAGTGAAGAGGACCGTTAAGAGGCGTAACTACTCCTAGAATAGAACTTCTAGCTACTGTAATTGGAGTGAGACTGACTAATTCGGTTATTGAAGCTCTTGATTGGAGAAATGTTGTGACTTATTACTGGAATGATTCTACAACGATTCTTGCATGGATACTGAGAGAAGAAAATTGGTCAGTTTTTGTTAGAAACAGAGTAAAAGAGATCAGAAAACTGAGTGAACCTTCATCATAGAGACATATAATGGGGGATAAGAATGCTGCAGACTTACCCTCCAGAGGATGCAAAGCAAAGCCAAAGCATCTAGTCTCATTAAAATGGTGGGAGGGTCCACAATGGATAAAAGACGTTTCTGATTTTCAAACAATGATGGATTTTAATTCAGAAATTTAATTCCTCAACCTGGAAATTAATTTCTTATAGAATGGAATAGAAGGCTGATTTTTACCAACTATGTGAAAAATGCCAGAGCCGGGAATCGAGCCCCGGGCCTTCCGCGGACAAGTACGGAAGTCCGTCTTGTCAGCGGAAGGCCCGGGGTTCGATCCCCGGCTCTGGCATTTTTCACATAGTTGGTAAAAATCAGCCTACTATTCCATTCTATAAGAAATTAATGATGGATTTATCCAGTCGCGATTGGAATGAGGAAGATATTGAAAAGGAAAAGGTTAAGAAAACTTGTAAACTGGCAAATACTGAAGCTACTGGTGATGAAGATTGGTACTATAGATACTTTTCTTTTCTAGTTATGATAGAATTATTCGTCTTGTTGCATGGATCCTTCGTTTCAAGCACAACTGCAAGAATTTGTATAAAAGGAAGCATGGTGAATTGACAGCCTCAGAATTTCATGAAGCAGAAATGAAGGTTTTACTTCTGATTCAGAATGAGTCTTTTCCTCGAGAAGAAGAAAAGAGATTGTAAACTTTGCAAACGTTTCTTTAAAGACAAGCTTGGTATCACTCATTTAAAGACCAAAATTACTTATTGAAAAGATAGTGAAGATTTTCTTAAACCTGCTGTTGTTCCAACAAAACATGAAGCGGTAAAACGGCTAATTTATAAATCACACGTTGAGAACTGTCATGCTGGTGTCCAGATACTATTAAATATACTTCGAGAAAAGTATTGGATCCTAAACGGCAGAAAGGTGGGAAAAAAATTTATAGCCAACTGCACTGCATGCAAAAGATTCCGTTTAAAGAACTTAGAAGTAATTAGTCCTCCACTTCCATCTTCCAGAAAACAGAGTTAAAGATACTGCAGTTTTTCAGATAATTAATGTTAATATGGCTGGGCCATTATTTCTCAAGGATAACAAGAAAAGTTGGGTTTTAATATTTACTTGCGCGGTATACAGAGCAGTCCATCTGGAGCTTGTTACTGCTGCTTCAACAGATGCATTCTTAATGGCCTTTAGAAGATTTACAGCTCACAGAGGAAGATGCTCTGCTGTATACTGTGACAATGGTTCTAATTTTCTTGGAGCAGCTAATTATTTCAAGAAACTAGATTGGGAACGCATACGAAAACATGGAGCTGTCAACTCTATTGATTGGAAGTTTAATCCCTTGGTGACAGTAGCGCAGCCAGAAAATTTCGGTAGGGGGGGTCCAAAAAGGAAAAAAAAAGAAAAAGTAAAAAGCATGAAGGGCCATTTGAAACCTGCTTTATATATATACCCTGACTAACTCTATGGCATGGGCCCCTCTTCTTCAAGGGGCCCACTCAGAATCGTATGCAGGTATTCTGCAACCTAAAGACCTTTTATGCCACTGCAAGCGTAGCCCCCAGAAAAAGCTTGCTCCGGGGCTCTAGGTAGTCTAAGTCGGGCCCTATATGTGAGTTTTTTTTATAGCTGTCATCATTTAAATTTTTTTAATTAGAATTATTTTTTATAGAAATCATTGATCGTATTTTCGTACGATTTTATTTAATGAGGCCCACTATTATAAAAATCTGGTACTAAGTTTATTCGGAAATTGGATATATTTGACAGCTTTTTGTATTTTTAGTCTATGGGACTGATACAGGCAACAATTTTTCCGCTTCATTTGAAATTTTTTTTCTGGTTTAATGGGTAGGTCCCCCTTTCCGAACACTATAGTGAGGAAAGTATTGTAATCATGTCAAAAATCCGAATTTGAGATTTTGATGTTTCTATACGTTTCGAGGTGCCCTGAGCCAGTTTTCACTATTTTTACGATGATGTATGTATGTATGTGTGTATGTGTGTGTGTATGTGTGTGTGTATGTCTGTGAGTGAACACGCTAGCGTCTAAACGCTTTGTTCGAATAAGCTGAAAGTTAGTACGTATATTGTAAGTCACCATAGTACGAACCCTATTGATTTTAGTGAATCTAGCACAGTTTTTTTACAAGGACACCAAGAAAAATTCTTTATCATTATGTCCTATGGGGCCAAATTTTTAAAAGTGCGATAGCGTCTAAACGCTTTATTAATCTGAGCAAAAAATTTGTACGTATGTTATAGGTCACAGTTGCACGAACTGTGACCTATAACATATGCACAAATTTAGCACTTACTAGCTTTAGTGATTTTGGTGAATTTAGCACTTACAGTTTTTTTACAGGGACACAAAGAAAAATTCTTTATAATTATGGCCTATGGGACCCAATTTTTAAAAGTGCGATAGCATCTAAACGCCTTTTTCAATTGAGCTGAAAATTTATATGAATATTATAAATCACTGTTGCACTAACTATAAGCATTTTGGTGAATCTAGCATTTCTAAGTTTTTACAGGGTCACAAGGAAAAATTCTTTATCATTATGATCTATGGGCTGAAAGTTCAGTAGCGTTAAATTGAACATCGTGTACTATATGGAGAATAATACTCAAACACTCTATTATGGTTTTCTCTCTTTTGTTTGTTTAACAACTCCTCTTTCTGTACTTTATCTACAAAACTGTTAATTACTCAATGTTCGGAAAGTCGAATGGAGTCACTCCAGATTTTTTAGGTTGTCATGGGCTACCACATCTGAGAAGCCTGCCATACCTAACATAATTTTAATAATTAAATTAAGTAATAAGGGGGGGGGGAAATACTTTTTGAGTTATTTTAAGAGTTTTACATATCTCATTTTTCCTTATTAAAAAGGGATGACCCTAACAGCACGATTCAAAGTCATATCCTCAAATTTCGAAATAAAATTAACATATTCAAATGCAAAACGGGGATAAAATCTCTGAAAATGGACAAAAATATCTTTACAAATCGTTTCATTGTTTTATTTTTACTTTCTTCGATATTTAATAGAAGAAAATATTAGATTCGTGAAAAATTCTGACCTCGTGTATTCGATGTATTTACACATTTTGGGAAGTCTAGAACACGATTTGAGTATTTTTAGAAAATGTCTGTCTGTGTGTGACAAAATTTTGTGGCATATGTATTTCAGGGGTTACAGCACAGAATTTCAGAAAATTTGATATATAGTTGCACTTTGACATAAATTAGTTAGAGCCTATCAAATTTTGGGGGAAATTGTACAACAGGTGGCGTTGTCATCTCACTTTTTCTAAAATTTTAACATGATGGTATAGGAGAAAATTACGTATAAATGTACGTAAAGGGAATTATTTTTTTATAATCATTATGGAATTTAAAAGAATTATTTGTAATAGAGATAATCAACTGGGGGAAAAAATTGTAGTATTTAATTGACTTTTTGATATCGGAATTTCTGACTAGTGCTCGGATACTTTTGCTGCCGAGTGTACATGTCATTTTTCTCAAGGATAGTTTTAAAATCCCATGCAACAATACAGTAAGTTTAAGTTTGCCTCACAATGGAAAGGACAAAAAAAAAAAAAAAAAAAAAAAAAGTGTAATTAAATCCTTTTAAAGATATTTACTTTCATCCACAAATTTTGGTTCAAATCAAAAGTTTATCCAAAACAGTAAGAGTTTCTTTTAAAATTAAGTGTTTTACTACCTATACCCCTTTCAGATACCCCTTTTATTAAATTAAAATTGTACATAAATCTTAATTTCGAAAATTCGTTAAACATTATTTTAATAAAAAAAAAAAATCTTTTAGATTATGAAGCATATATTTCTTTCTTTTCTTTTCTTTCCTTTCTTTTTTTTTTAGATCCAACCAAGAAACATTTAACTCTAGACTCAGTTTTAAACTTCTAAATTTGTATTTGGGTTGAACTCATTGAAGATGAAAAATGCATAATATAATTCCTTACAATTATATATTTGAAAAAATAATAAATAAATAAATAAATGCATAAATAAACTTTTTTTTAAAGAAATACCAAATAAAAAAATAACTTTAAATCTTATATTTGCAAATAAATTTAACTTCTTTTAATTAATGATTAATTTATTAAAATTCGAGATTAATTTTGTTTGAGTTTTCCACTTTCTGTTGATTTAGATCTATATATTTAACTATTGATTTAAGACATTTAAAACTACACTTATCGTCCTTTTGAATGAACCCAGGTCGCGCTCCTCTGTCTAGCCGTACAGTGTTTGCCGTCGTTTTCTCCGAAACTCACGTGAATACGGACTAGAATCATTCAGAAAGATCGGAGGGCATCCCACTCAGACCTAGATCCCTATAGAAGATAATCGGACTTAACCCTACTCCAATACAACTTTTTTTAAAACATTTGTAATTTGATTTTATAATTAAACCATTTAAAACATTAACAGAAAAGTGCTTACCTTTTTTGTCTAAAAACCAAATCAGAACCTGTAACTGTCTGAGAAACTTTTAAATTGTTTCATTGATTCTGAACTTCTCCCAAACTGACCCTCGTCTATAATCCCTTTTTCTTAGAAATTCTAGATGTATATCCAAACAAAGAAAAAATTTCAGTAATACTTTTACCAACGGCGACCTGTGTGGGGGGTCGTCTGGTCTGGAGAATGAATAATAGCGTACAACACATGTTTCGACAAAGCCGACAAAACGCGAGAGATCAAAAACAGGGATTTCAACGATTATTCCCATATTTCCAATTTCAAAATAATTTGTCACCTTCCGTGAAAAGGTAATTTAGTGCTTTGACGCTAGAATCAAATGTTTTCTGAAAACTGTTACACCTGAACTTGCCGAAAAACATTCTTTCAAAAATGGATAATATAATCCGCCCCTTGGATACTTTCTGAAAAAAATTAAGTGAAAATGAAGAATATACGTATTGTGAAACAATTTTGCTAGCATACTCATATATAGGGTTAGAGTGGATTATGAGATATATACTAATTTTTAAAGAGAAGAGAGAATGTAATAAGACAATAAGGCTTTTTTAAAAGAAAAAGTATGGAGTAACAGTGACTCCACTCGACTTTCCGAACTTTAAGTAATTAATGGCTGTATAAATAAATTAAAGTAAGAAAAGTCATTAAATAAACAAAAATAAAAATTATAATACGATGTTTGAGTATTTTTCTCTTTATAGTATGCTGTTTAATTTTGCACTATTGCACTTCAAATAATTTGAGCACATAGATCATAATGATAAAGAATTTTTTGTTGTGTCCCAGTAAAAATCTATAAGGGTTTAATTCCCCAAAATCTGTACAGTTCGTGCGATGGTGACCTATAATATGTGTATAAATTTTCAACTCAATCGAATAAGGCGTTTAGGCACCATCACACTTTAAATAATTTGAGCTCATAAGCCATACACTGATAAAGAACCTTTCGTTGTGGTGTCCCTGTAAAAAAAACTACAAATGCTAGATTCTACAAAATTTCTACCCGTCGTGTGACAGTGATCTATAATATGTATATAAATTTTCAATTCAGTCGAATAAGGCATTTAGACGCTATCGTACTTAAATAATTTCTGCCCATAGGCTATAATTAGAATTTTTCTTTGTCTCCGTAAAAAAAAAAAAAAAAAAAAAAAAAAGTGCTAAATTAACCAAAATCTTTAGGGTTTGTGCTACGGTAACCTATAACATACGAATCAAATTCCAGCTCATTTGAACTATGCGTTTAGACCCTATCGTGTTCACTCACATATATCGACTCACATTACAAAACTGCTATCGCAATTAAAAATTTCGGGCCCATAGGCCATAATGATAAAGACTTTTTCTTTGTGTCACTTTAGTAAAACTGTAAGTGCTAGATTCACTAAAATCTACTGTTTGTGCGATGGTGACCCATAAATTGTGCATAAATTTTCACCTCTATTAAATAAGGCATATAGACGCATAAGTTCTATATTATTTTTCAGGAAAGATTTTTTCTAAATTTTATTATAATTATTTAAATTTATGCCTCCCCCCCCCCTTCTTTTTTTTTACTAATTGCGGGACTCTGAACGGTTTACAGTGTTTTGGGGGATGCCCTGCTTCCTTTCCGCCGTCCGGACTTGTCTCGTCAACGCATGCAATAGCTTTCTCTGTTACACTTAGGATTTTTCAAGGAGTTAAAAATTTTATTTTATTTTATTTATTTATTTTTTAAACTCCTGGTGAAAAATTCCTTCTCTGAAAAATCTCTGCTCATGCGTGGTATATTTTCAGAGTCTAAATTAAAAACACTTTTGGCTGTTTTTTTTTTTTTTTTTTTTTTTTCCCCTGAAAAATCATCTTCAAGATTTTTATGCTTTCGATGGAGGTAAACATTAGTTACGACCAATTGCAGGTACTCCGAAGCACTCACGTTGACGTTAAAAAAATTTGGTCCCATAGGCCATAATGATAAGGAATTTTTCTTTGTGTCTCTGTAAAAAAAAAAAAAAAAAAAAAAAAAAAACGATAAGGACTAGATTCATCAAAATCAATAAGGTTCTTGCTAAAGTGATTTATAACATACGTACACACTTTCAGCTTATTGGAACAAAGCTTTTAGACGCTATCGCGTTAACTCACAGGCACACACACATACATATATATGTACATACATCACCGTAAATATAGCAAAAATGAACTTAGGGAACCTCAAATCGTGTAGAAACTTCAAATTGTTGCAGTTTTATTTTTGGCATAATTACAATACTTTCTTTAGTTTGGAAAATAAAATTCTGTCGATATTTGTAAAAATTTCTGGTCGAATTTTAATACGTTAATGCCAGGGCCTGATTGACTTCATGTAAGGCACACATGCTTTCTTAGGGCACACATGCTCTCTGGGACACACATGATTTCTTAGACTCCCGCCAGTACTTGACGATGTGAAAATAGTTGAAAAAGTAACCAAAATTTTTGAACACAGAACAAATAGTGGTCAAATAATCACCAAAGAAATTCGTTTTAGGGCCCCCCTGCTATTCAGGGTCCGGGGCCCGGGCCCCACCCGCCACTGCGATAATCAGGCCCTGCATAATGCATAAATTTATGAGAAAAAAAATCTTAGCTCATAGGGGGGGGGGGGGTCCGGACCCGCTGATATGTGGTCTCGTTTGATCGAGAGAAGTGTGTGTGTGTTAAAATTTTTAGAAAAAGTAATTTTCTGGTTTTTGAGCAGTAGCATTTTTCTGTTGAGAATAAAGATTTTTTGTATTTTTCAAATGTTTTCTTTTTTTGTAAGTTATATTCGACGTAGCTGCGTTCTTTTTACAGTACTTTTTGAAAAGCGCAGTACGTGTTATTCAACTGAGTAACTGCTTTGAAGATAAAAGTGTGGATATTTAATTTACTGGCATCCACAAATAGCACTTTTTTTTTTTTTTTTTTTTTTTTAGAAAACAATAGGGAACGTTGATTTTCCTTAGGCAGCTTTAACACCCCTTTCAATCAATGAATGAGTGAGTCAGTGTCAGTGGTATTTCGCGATATATATATAAACAGAAAATTTGGCTTTTGGGGGTAATTTGGAAGAGAATTACGCTTGAAAAAGTGTGTTTCTCCCTTCGCCCCAAACGGTCCCATACAGTCACTTACATTCATAAGACATCTATAAATACTTATAAAAGTTAAAAAAATATCCATTAAACTTCTATAAATATCCCACAGCCTATTAACACGACAAATGTCACTCTTTTTCACATCCTTTAGATGTCTGTTACATATCAAATGGATTTCGAAATATCCAATATTCGGACGTTAGATCTAATAGATATTGAAAATATCTAAATCTTGTTTTGATTTAACATGTTACATCCATTAGACATCGAAAAAACCCACATCTAAATTTTGTCTATATTTAAACATCTAATAGATATCTAAAATTAGTACAGGATAATCTAGTACTTTTAATGGGCATTCTTCAGATATTTTGTACCATGGATCATTGGATGTAATTTAGATTTCTGATGGATATAAGTGGCTGTATGGGGTGAAAGGGGATTTTCCTAAAAATCCCTTTATAGTCTGTGTTAGGTACACACAATCCTCCCACAAACCAAACATCCACTTCCCGAGGTGATTTGGAGTAGAGGTAATCTTTCAAAACTGTTTTTTGACCCCCTTCCCCAATAGGGCAAAAGGGGGGGGGGGGTTCACTAAATTCTGTCGCAGAGGGTGTTGCATGCATACAACCAACCCACACACCAAAATTCGTGAGTGCAGCTATCATACATTCCCCAAGACAAAATTAAATGGTACAGTCGGTAACAAAAGTATCCGAACAATAGCAAAAATTCCTATATAAAAAAAAGTAGACTTAATACAGTTTTGTTAAATAAATCCTTGTCGGATCATGTTCTTAGACTGAATGAGAACATAATTCGACAAGGATTTATTTAACACCACAGTATTAACTCTACTTTTTTTATATAGGAATTTTTGCTAGTGTTCGGAGACTTTTGTTACCGACTGTACTTGGCTGTGTGTGTATCTGAAAACGCACAAAACTCAGCTCAGTAGCAATCATTATCACACATGTATGTAGACCTCGCACCTATAATAAACAAACAAACGACAACAACAAAAAAAAAAAAACATCAGTGGGTGCCGCTACATTGCTGTGCATGAATCTCAAAACGCAAAAACTTGGTTTGCAGCAATTACTATTACGCATATGTGTATGTTTCGGGGAAAAAATGTAGGTAATAATTAAAAAAAAAATCCCTTTTTGGCAAGCTTAAAGGCACAACTAAATTTCAATGTTAATTGCTATGAATTTAGTGATTTGTATGATTTGGCGAGATTTTGGTGACAAAATTTGTGACTTAGAAATGAAATTTGTGATTTGGCAGCAAAATGTGATAGCTGACAATGAAATTTGTTATTTAATGACAAAATTTGGCGAGCTTGGCGATGGAGAATGGCAGCTTTGGCGTCATTATATTTGATTCCCACGTGAAAACCTCTTATCATTTCACAAACCAATATGTTGTTTCTACAAGATAAAAAGTCAAAGGAAGCTGTAAGGGGGCGTCTATTAATTACGTGAGGTGGTTTTGACGATTTTTTGACCCCTCCCTCCCCTCCCCCCTTCCCTAATCTCACGTGAGATGTTTCAAAATTCGTACTTTTACTGTAAATGCGTTGGATTTATTTCAAAAAGCACAATTTACTTTATTATTTTTATTGAAGACTAGTTTTTAAGATTGCCTAGATCATAGTCTAGAATCACAATAATAAAGCTGAACAATAAAATACTTAAATAGAAACTACTAAAATTAATAAAAGAATATTTATTCTAACTCCTTTTAAATAAGTGAAAACGTTATCTGAGTCGTTGTGTGACAAAATATTTACGGGGGTAAACAAAGCAGGTTAGAACCAGTCCATGCGTCGTTGTTAATCGGCTCGTACGCTGCAGCGTTCATCGAGTCGCGTGTGTGGCTGGCCGGTGGTGCCTAAAACAATTGAAAGGCTACTGTGTTGCTTCGCGGCGTTCGGATAGTCACGATAAATATTATCGTGTCAGATTTTGCCATATCTAAGTCAAAAAACATGTTTTACTTGAATTTAATTCAATTTTCTCGCAATTTTACACTTTTTTGCAGGAAAAAATTACGTGATATTTGCTGAAACCCCCCTTTCCCCCACGTGAGATTGGGTGAGATTCGCCTCGACCCGCTGCCCCCCCGAACACTCATGTAATTAATGGACGCCCTAATGTATTACTCTCAATTTCAATCATAAATTTTAAATTATTGCCTTAATCGGCGTTCTAAACTATTCACCACAAACGATATTTTTATTAAGAGTAATGTATTATTTTAATTTTATATTTTTAAATGATTAATTAAAGCCGTTACCATATTTTTTATTTTTTCAGTGACCTTTTTTATTATCGTTTGCATGTGATGTAAGCATCAGATTATAAATTTAAGCAATTAAAGCTATAGAAAAAGTCGGCTTCATCACAACTGACGAAAAACCACTTTTTAACTCGTAACTTTAAGCTATTGAAGTTATTAAAAAAGTTTAAATAAAAAAATTGTTCTTTAGGATAAGGCGGTAATTCGCCTGATTTGAAGTTTTTGCGTATTTTCAATATTGAAGAAAGTATGGGCAAATGAAAATTTTCACCCTCTCTGAGCTGGATACCCCATCTACGAACTCAACCAAGATTTTTACTGTCCTGACAACATATCCCGAGCTGGTTAAATTTAAGTAAAAATTACTCCAGTTATCCTGTTCACAACTTAACATGGGAAAAAGCGTTACATATATATATATATAAACTTGTGAACGGAGAGTGGTTTTGTGTTCTAGGGGTCATGATCGGTTAAGATATGAAGAAATTCTCCAGAAGTCGTGTCATGAGGACTAGAGTCCTGCATCGGGTCGGGTTGACAATTTTTTTCTCTTGCGAGTCGGGTTGAATGATCTTTTTACCTTGCAGGTAAGGTTCGGGCTGTGTTAAGCTTTCTACGAGTCGGGTAGACTTGAGAACACCTTTCAAAAAAAGTTTTACAATTGAAAGCATAAATTTGTAGACATAATTATAGATCTTTAACTGATTTTAGACATGTGTCACAGCTCCGTATTCCTATATGCGGATATCCACCTGAAAAATAAATAAATAAATAAAAATCCGTATAAGCATGTGAAAAAAATATCCGTTTCTTTTCTTCATCAAATCTAAAACTGATTCTCTGTAGAAATTGTATGAAAATTTTAAAGTACTGTATAAATTTTTATTGACTATTGTTAATATCTATACTAATATTATAAATGCGAAAGTTTGGATAGATGGATGTTTGTTACTCAATCACGCCACAATGGCTAAACGGATCTGGATGAAATTTGGTACAGAGATATAGAATATAGTTCGACTGTCACGAGTTGGCCCCTGTCAATCAAGCGTGACGTAGGCTGCGACGATTCTATTACCTTGAAATCGGTTGAGGGTGAAAAGGGAGGTGGTTTGCTATCTTTGCGAGTTTTGCGACATTTTGGCGAAAATACTGTTTATTATCTATTTACTTATTTCCAAATTAGGAGAACTTTTGTGCTTTCTAATACGTTATACCATTAAAAAATATTTGTTACATTATAACTAATTATTAATACGATGAGAAATGTTATGATTGTCTAAACGATATTTCAAAATTTCGGTTTGCAGTCTTTTTTTTTCTCTTCTCCTCCTCCTTCTTCTTTTTTTTTTTTTTTTTTTTTTTTCTTTCTTTCTTTCCGTATGTCCTAATTTGGACCTAGCACCATAAAAAACTACCAATCTACCAAACTTTCTTTCTTTTTGCTTTCTTTCTCTTAAAAATAAATAAATAAATAAAAATGTAAAAAATAAAATTGTAAAAAAAAAAAAAAAAAAAAGAAAGAAAGAAAGAAAAATATTTAAAATTTAAATAAAGAACTGCACTCCTGTAATTAAAATTTTTTCTTTTCTTTTCTTTCTTTCTCTCTTTTTTTTTTAGACTAAATACATAGAAATGAAAAGCCATTATAAGAATAATGTAAGAAATTATCTTTCATATTCGTATCTGATGTGTATGCAAATATTCTGAGAGCTATTGTATATAATACTGTAAATTATGTGTACATCTCAATTTATTTTAATAAAATTCCCCATTTATTTATTCAGTATTTTAAAAAATGTTTTTCTTTTCTTAAAAAAAAAAAAAAAAAAAAAAAAAAAAAAAAGCGTAAAAACGTTTTCTCATTTTTATTTTTTAAATGTTTTCAAAGAAAATTATTTTTTTTTCCTGAAATACAAAATAAAATGCGTGGACAATAATAAGCAACACGATTTTTTTTCTTGTTTAAATTTATTGCTCAAAACATCTTTGTGCAAATAAGGCATTAGTGCCTATTAAAATTTCAGACATGATTGAAAAGTTTTTTTTTTTTTTTTCCCTTTTAGTTTATGTGTCATTGATTTTTAAATATTAACACATGCTCCTTTAAATAGGCAAAACGGATTTCAGCTGGCGAAAAGTAAAAATTATTGGCTTGATGTGTTATTTTCATGGCAACCTTCTTTTTTCCCCACCCATTCATTCTTTTCACTTTGTGCACCCCTACCTTAAAATAAACTCTTCGAAAAGAAGGAGGGACGAAGGGCCAACTCGTGAAAGTTGAACTATAGTCTGGAATAGAACATAGGCTACTGTTTATACCAAAAATTTGATTAGATTTTTAAAAATTAATTAAAATATGAAAATAATAAACCGGTAATTGGCTTAATATAAGCCATTTAAATTTTTAATTGTTGCCAAAAAAGTTTACGGGGTATTTTTTTTATTTATTTTTCAATATAAAATGAAATATGCTTTTACGCGAAAAATAAAAAAATACTAAATATTAAATTGGTCGATGAGAAAATGACACTTTATAATTTAAAAATAAAATAGTAATATTACAAATCTAACATATTTCTTCTGAATTTTATTTCATAGCATTTTTTTTATATACCTCAACTTCAGATTATTTATTTATTTTATTTTTTAGTACGGCGGATGAAACACACTTGGCATAAAAGCTAATTCACCATTATATTAAGGGTATTTTCTTATTCATAATTCTGGACAGTTTTTTTAATTTTGATGCTGAAGTAGATCGGACATTTTTCACCAGGGAAAAGATAGAAAGAAATACGCAAGCGAAGTGATGAAGTCACTGGCCGTTCGTGGATGCTAAGACTCCTATATGATAAGAGCTGGCGCAGTGTCCGCCATTTTTTAGCCCCTCTGGGAAAGTGTTGGCGGTAGAAAAAGCTAGATTACCTGATTAGCGTTGTTATCGCCTTTAAACTTCTATACAGATCAAGTGAGCTAGAACTTCTTATCATGAAACAAACAAAAACAGCCAGTGACGTCATCTCATCACTTCGCTAAGAAATACGCAAGCAAAGTGATGACATCACTGGCCGTTCGTGGATGCAAGAAAAATATTTCCTATGTTAAACGCCCATTGGATTTTTTGTAAAAAATTATTAAACACTGAGGAAAATTATTTCCCGATTTTAATCCCCATATTTAGGTATTCGCGATTGTAATGAAATGCTCGCCCTCTGGTGGGCTAAGGTGAAATTATCACACTACTGCATATCATCATATTATGCAATCGATTTTCCATGATGTAATGGCGGAGAAAGAACAATAATGAATACACGTGGCTATTATATTTACTAACAACTGCAGTTCAGACAACGCCATCTATCGGTCATTACAAACGCGGATAGATATGTATTAGTTATCATGTCCATGCGTTAGATTAAGTTATTTTTGATGTAAAATTGACAAAATTTGAATTTTTAATTTCAAAACTCTAGAAAAAAAAAATGGCAAACTTCCAAATTCGATTGAAAATACAAACATTTCATTTCAAAGGATGATATTAACACAATAAATATCCAACTAATATACTAATTAAAAGGAAAATGATAAATATTCTATCATAATTTGAAGTCAAATTTGTTTTCAAATGTCTAAATAAAGTATCTGAAATAAGATACTAATATGTTGCAGCAGAATAGATTTGATATCGGTCATCCTTGGCAGAAAAAAAAAAAAATATCGCCAAATTATTTTGCGAACATAATTTAATTCCTTTCAAAAATCATGGTTATTTTAACAACTTATATTAAGAGAGTAATGAATAATATGAAACAATATTTCGTACAATGCATATTACGATAATATACATCTGGCATGTATATTTTCGTATTACATTTTTGATCACTAAATACAATAAGCGCCAAGAATGACAGAGTTTTGAAATTTAAAATTTGTCAATTTGACAGCAAAATAACTCAATCTAACACATGCACATGATAACTAATACATATATATACCCAAATATGGAGATTAAAATCGGGAAATAATTTTCCTCGATTTTTAATAATTTTTTACAAAAAATCCAATGGGCGATTAACATAGGAAATCATTTTCTTGCATCCACAGATGGTCAGTGACGTCACACTTCGCTTGCGTATAGGAACAATAATCGCATAAATTATATTTTGGTCTAAAACGGCAACAAAAATTCAAAAGTCGCCAAGGGCATTAAGGCTGTACCATGATCAAGTTTACATATTAATTAATTAATTTATTTTTCTATATACCAACTACTATTAACTAAGTATGAAGTATATATAACCACAAAATAATAATAATAATAATTGTCTCATGCGATAGAAGAGTCGATCATAGCATATTGTAATATTATACGTGGCTTGAAATTACTGTCATTCTATGGTTGATCGATTAAATCAAATAAATATAGGAAATAATTTGAGAGCAAATATTATGTACATCACGTATAATGTTGTTCATATGTAACTGGGATTCAGATATAAAAGAGCTACTTCAAATTTTTCGATACTGTCTGTATCGAAACTGTCATATATGATAAGCACCCAAATGGAAGCCCACGGGTAAGCCATTGTCGCAGACAATAGGGTCAGGCACCGGAGATTGGAACGACAAACAAGTCACTGCCAAAGGCAGCGGGAACCCAAAGCGAGCTTTTGACCGATTTGTTTTTTTTTCATAAAGCTATATAGAAAAGAGTTTGCCAGCGAAGCGGGCAAAGCTGTCCAATATTGTTTAAGAACTAAAATATGATTCAACAATTCGCCGGGGGATAAAAAAAAAAATTCCTTTCTTTGTAAAAAAAAAACTTAAAAATTTGAAACTCATAAATATTATATGAATTTCACCACATAATTAAAATTTTAATTCACCAGTCACCAAATTATTATTAGAACAAGATTAATATTGTGCAATAATGAACTAAAATCATACAAAGAAATGTTTCGAAATAAAATTCATAATTGACGACCCAGTTTTTATACTTCCACAATGCAGTACTGTTTTAGTACAGGATCCCTATGAACGAACTTTACATTTTTATCGCCATGTTGGCGATAACTTTTTATTTATTTATTTTGTCATTGAAAATAAACAAATAACGGTCAATTATATGTTGGTTGTTCATGTGTTTCAAGTGCCCAGAACTTGCATGTGCTGACGGAAAATAAGTCATTTATTGTTGTATACGGATCAGTATTAGAATAAAAATAAATTGTATATTTTCCCCCTAGATCTTTCAATGAGTTACAAATTTTTTTTTGGTATACTTTATCAGACTCTGTTTTGCACAGCACCACAATGATAAGGTTTCATTGCATTACATATTATGATCAAACCGTCAATTCCCACACATACACATCAAAATTTCCACGTGAACGAAGTCGCGGGTAACAGCTAGTATATATATATATATATATAAAAGAAATACAACATAACCTCGCTTTTACATTTTGGGAGTTTCAGTTATTTCTCAATTTACATTTTTTTTTTTTTTTTTTTTTTTTAAGATATCTTTATTTTCAATGAATTTTAATCCTCGCTTTTATGTTAACGGAATTTTGAATTTTTTTCCATTTACATTTGTATATACAGGGAATACTTGTTGTAATTTAATTAAAAAAAGTAATGCAAACACATAAAGAAAACGAATACCATCACGGCAGATTATATTCTTTATCGACTTCTCTAGAAAAAATAAATAATGCACCAAGCAAAACTGAAACCTGAGGAAGCTAAGTTGCTGATTATGCAAATTTAAAGTGATCAGTGATCCTTAAAAAGCAGATGTTTAACTGCGAATCACATACATGCTACACAAATTATTATAGTAAAGTAAACATCCACATCGGACAAAAGTAATAAAGAATAATACATCTTTTTTTTTTTTTTTTTTTCCAGACTGTAAGTATTAAACAATAAATTATGAACATTTAAATTGATGTGCATTTTTTACTTTCTTCTATATTCATTCATTTCTTCTTTATTCATAGTATTGGATTCATAAAAATTTTCAATTTCCAGTTTTCGATGGATTTATACATTTTGAGAGGTCTAGACTCTAGAACACGATTTTACCATTTATAGAAAATGTCTGTCTGTGTGTGTGTGTGACAAAAATTTTGTGGCGACTATCTCTGGAACTACTGTTCAGAGTTATATATGAATTTATATGTAGAGACACCTTGATCTAAATTAGTGCCTATCAATTTTTGTCAACCATCAACAGGTGGTGCTGCGATATAGCAATTTCTGAGATTTAATAGGAGGCTATATCTCAGGTTCTATTGAGTATAATAAAAAAAAGCTTGATATGTGAAAAGGCTATTATGAGACATTATGATAATTCAATTTGAATTCTTATCAGCCAACAGGTGGCGCTGCTGTACAGCGATTTTGGCAGTTTAAGGGAAGGCTATATCTCGGGATTGATCTTGCATATAAATTTACAGAGCTGCCAACCTAATCCGGCAAATTGTTAGTACCGCCCCTTTTTCTACACCACTTAATTTTTAGAGTATTTTTCTACTTAATTCATCATAGATACATTTGAAGAGAATTGCTCTAAAAATTAAGTGGTGTAGAAAAAGGGGCGTTTTTCAATAGGCGGTAACAATTTGCCGGATTAGGTTGGCAGCTCTGAATTTATATGTAGATGCACCTTGACCTAAATTAGTGTCTCAACTTTTGGTGTCAACTGCTCAACACGTGGCGCTGCTATACATCGATATTTGCAATTTAATGGGAGGCTATATCTCAGGTTCTATTGTGTATAATCAAACAAAACTTGATATGTGAAAAAGCCATAATGAGACATTATGTTGAATCAATCTGGATGCTAATCGGTCTATAGGTGGAGCTGCTATACTGCAATATCCCTCGATAATGGGAAGCCTATATCTGAACTTCTATGGCATTTAACTGTATGAAACCTGATATGTGAGATAACCATTATAAAAACATACTTTTTAAGATGCTATTTATAGGCAATAAAACTGTCTTACTTTGGATATTTAGTGTTAGTTGTCTCTAAGATGAAAATCGTTTGCATTCATCCTGTTAGATAATTTTTAAAAATAATATTTTTAATAAATGATTTGCACTTTGTAAAATATAGGAAAGTCTAGAAGAAAGTCTTGTGGTGGCCACAATACAGTAGTTTATTCTTGAAGTTCACAACTCACATAAATGGATAAAAATTATTATTGATCTATTTTTCAGATTTTTTTTTTTATTTTAAATTAAACAATTAGTAATTACATTTCAAATTCTTTTTAAAATAATTTACCAACTGTATGACAATGAAAATTTACCTTGTTTTATAATTTAAAAAAGTTTTGTATGATTTTTAGATGAATAAGTAATTTTCAATTGGTTTTCGTGTTTCGGTATAAAGACAGCGGGTTTTGTCGGGTTTGGGTTGATGAAAATTTTTTTGTCAGGTTCGGGTTGATATAAAATTCATCTGTCGGGTTGTGCGGTTGATTTGCTGTGTATGAATCTCAAAACGCACAAAACTCTGTTCTGCAGCAATCATTATCACTGCATTCATAGAAAAAATATAAATAAATAAAATAATAATCACTGAATACTCTTACCTTGATGTACATGTACTATTTCATAAATGCATGAAATTACTGTGCTTGCATATTATCTTGTGTACATAATTATTCATATTAAATTATATAGTTATAAATATTAAAAATATAATAAAATATTTAAAAAAAAATTTTAATTAAAGACTTTCTATTCGCTTGATTCGCATTAAAAAGTATGAAAAGTTTAAAATGAAGTGTTGCCACTTAAATTTCATACTTTAGTTAATTTTTAAAAATCTAATTGTCGTGGGAGAAAACTGTTTGCACCCCTGGATTCAGAAAAATAACCCCTTTCATTTGGTACTGAATTTGTAACGAGCCACACACTTTTTAAAATGACTAAAAGGAATTAAAATGAAGTGTTGCCACCTAAATTTCATACTTTAGTTAATTTTTAAAAATTTAATTGTGTCGAAAAAGTGTTTGCACCCCTGGTTTCAGAAAAATCGCCCCTTTCATTTGGTACCAAATTTGTAACAATAGGACTGATATTTCTAATTTATTTTCCCCTTTTTAAACTGGATATGGCAGAAGGTTTATGACAAAGAATATAAGCTAAAAAAAAAGTTTTTAATTAATAATAATAATAATAAAAATACTAGCAGGCTTTGCCTGCTTTGCAAGTCACTATATTTAAAGGGAACTCTTTTCTATATCACTTCATAAAAAAATAAATTAAAAATACTGAAATTATATTTGAATCCCAGTTACATATGAACAACACTGTACATGGTGTACATAATAATTGCTTTCATGTTATTTCCTATCTATATATCTGTACTGATAAGTATAAAGGATTTAAGTCCAAAAATGTCGATTTTGAGTTAAGTACATTGTCAGACTCAGAAAAATATTCTCAATCGATTGGTATAAAGCATTTAAGTTTATGTCATTTAGTCTTTGAGAAAATCCATTGGTAAAAAAAGGTTCAAGTCAGAAATTTACCATTAATGTATAGTATAAAATATTTAATTCAATTTTTTCACGTTCTTAAATGAAGGTTGACAATTACTGAATGGTATAAAGGGTATAAGTCAACGAAATACCTTTCTCCTAATCGATTCTTTTGATTTGTTTTTAGTTAGTTTAACTTTATTTTTCGTCTCCTGAAAAATCAAGAAAATGGACTTAAATCCTTTATACTTATCAGTACAGATATATAAATGGCAAAGAGACTGTGTATGAACGCACCGAGTATAAGATTCACATGCTGAACAAAAAGTAAAAGGAAAAAAAAAATGGCCAAATGAATTTAATGTTTTGATAGATTTTTATGTAAAAACATGATCATGTGTTACCTTTAAAAGAGTGTAAAAATTAAGAGTTTATGTGATGCATGTGGCATCTGTACAAAATGATCAAAGGTTATAATATTATATTAAAGAAATATAATTAAAGAAATTAACTGTAAATTAAAGAAATAGAATAAAGAAAATGTTTAAACAGAAGCAACTATGTTGGTTATATTTTGTTTTACAGCTGAGTATCTTTCCAACCTAAAATATAACAATCAATCTACTGCTTTATCTAGACTCGCATTACTAACCCTATTAAACTTAACACTCTCAATATACAAAAAATAGCCCCTTACAATTTGTATCATTATGCTTTAAAATGTAAAGCCACTGAAATACAGTGAACTCTCGTTAAGACGGCCCTGTTTAAGATGGATTTCTGGTTATTACGTACATAAACAGAATCCCCGGCTAAGGCCTATAGGAATTGCATGTAATAAACATTGCTTTATACATATAATTCATTCGTTAAGATGGACATTTTTTCCCCCCTCAAAGAGTCAGTTCCCAAAATCATTTTTTTTTTAAACATGAAAAGGTGCAATAAGAAAGAGGTTAATCTCTTTCACTCGGCACTATTACACCGTGATAGGTAAACAGTATTAATTGATAGTGACAGTTGAGGTCAACAATTACCACCTGTTTCCACTTCTATTGTGGAGACATAGCAAAGGATTTCGTTATCGGTGGCAATTGTCCTTACAGCGCTGCAGTACACATCCTTTCCTCAGTTTCTGAGAACTGTGGTTTCTCAATAATCTTTGTTCTCCATTAGGACATTTTATCAAATCGACTAAAAATGTTCCAGATAATATTTCTGAACAATTGGCTAAAATTGAAAATGACATTGAAAGAAGATCATTTACCCTAAAGAAACAAACCAAGATAACTTCTTTTTTTAAGATAGTCTAACTGTTATGTACTATCACTTTTTTTTCCTTTATGTACTACATCACGTTGTACTATATGAAGAAAAGAAATTTTGTAAGTATAGTTTTTCCTGCGTTTATATTTTTTGTGAATAAAAAGGTTTGGGGAAACAAATTGTCATTCGTATTATACAGTGTATGTGTACATAATATTAATTTTAGAGTTCATATAGAACTTCAGTTTATGAACTCCTGTTATAATGGACTCTTGTTAATATGGACAAAAACTGTCGGCCCTTGATTGTCCATTTTAACGAGAGTTCACTGTACTAACCATTAACTCTGCAGTTAACAACCGGGAGCACAGCATAATTTCATCGGAATAGCAACATATATTAATGAAGATTAAGGGAAGTGAAGCGGAGCTCAAGGAAGAAAGGGGATGAAAACAATCCAGAGAAGGCAGAGTTACAGCGTGCACTGATGACGGGCGCAATGGCGCTCCGAAATGTACACTGGGTTCCAAAATGATATGAACATCAAGTTTTTCAAGTATAAAAAAGAAAACAATGCTAAAAAATAAACTTTAGTCTTATGAATGTTAGAAATAGAACAAATATTTTTATTTTATGACAAAATATAATTCAAACAGACGTCTTTATATAAAGAAAACTACATTTTTCATTTTTAAGGGTGTTGTATAATGATATGAACCTGACCCAAAAATATGGATTAATAGCTTGTGTATACACCAGATTTTGTAATTAATATAAAAACACGGTCAGGCATGGAGCGAAACAAGCCTTTTAATGTATCTCGGTCGAGTTTGGCGCAAACATCGCCAATAATAAGATAAGAAAAATCGTCAAATCGTCTTTTTTTTTCCCTTTTCATTGGAAAATATTATTTTTTCATATTCTAACTTTCAAGACAATCTTTCGCCCAATCCAGCTGATTCTGCTGGAACTTTTTAGTCATACGTGGTTGGGATTTTCTTTTCTTATACTTCAGCCCTTTAGAGCTACTGACTGTTCTGTACGAAGTATATTTTGACTCTGCTATCGCTGGATCTCTCGTAAATTCGCCTAAGCGTGTTTTCTCATAGCTCATTCTTTTTATAATGGCTTCCCCCCCCCCCCCAATAGATTTGGTGGACGTTCCGGTGATTTCTTTGCTCTGTAATCCTCTTTTAATCGAAGAAAATTCAATATTACAGCAGGGTATCTTTTCAGTTGTTTTGCGATAGCTCTGCTGAAAGTCATTGATCGTGAAAAGCTACTATTCTGCCTTCTCAAAACCGTTTAAAGTGCTTTTACGACCCATACTCCTAGAACTCAGTTTTCGAACTCATTTAAAAGTTTCCAAGTCTGCTAAGCACATTTATATGCTAAACTAATTTGCATATTTCAGTTTCTTCTTCTTAGAGTTGTATTCAATATATCTGATCAATTTATATGCTCATTTAGTGGTAATTTTGATCAGTGTTCATATCATTTTGCAACACCATTTTTTAAAATAATTTATATTTTCAATAAATTAAAAATTTTATATTAATTTTATCATTATGTATTAGGTGAGATTATCACACACTTGTCTAAATAATAGCGTTTTCTGATAACTATTTATGAATTTTGTCTTGATATTACAAAATTATCAGGTGTTCATATCATTTTGCAACCCAATGTATATGCACAATTAAAGGATTATAATGTAAGGTAACTATTTATATTTTAAAGTTAAAATATGTTATTCATATTTGTATAAGAATGCTTTCTATAGAATATAGCGTGATTTGCACTAAGATTTACAGGGCCACACAAAAATAATCTGTTACATTAAGGGTCATGATTGGAAATTTTCTGGAATTGCATTTTCGTTTACATTAAGTGCTTTTAATGCTTTCTAACAATTTTAAAGTGTGAATATGATTTGAATTTGTGTATCTGTCTGTCCAACTGTCCACCTCCAGCATCCATAAAAAAATTTCAGAATTTTTAAAAATATATATATGTAATTCAATTTTATTATGGAATGTTTCTCATTTAAAATGGCATTAATAGGGTTTGTGAACAGGGACAACAACAAAAAGGAAAAAAAAAAAAGCCAATTCATTGCATTTTAGAGCAGACATTTTTTAAAATCACATTTAAATAACTTTCTACAGCAAAATTCATAAAAAATTTACATTTATTGTCAATATGCAAAAATAATGTATTATTTACAATAAGATGCAGTTAAACTTCAAATTTATAGAGTTACACTAAAATATTCAGATACATAAAGGACTGCGATTAGAATCTAAGGGTTGCATTTTCTTTTGCGTCAAGCATTTTTAACAATTTACAGCAATGTTTAAGAGCAATTCTGGATTTAATTATTCTATCTGTATGCTTTTCTTTCCAGTCCTTCTGTCTGTTGTGTGATAATGTAGACAAAGAACATGGAAAATTATACGATGCAACATTTTTTTTTTTTTTTTTTATTATTTAAATAGGAATTTATATCAGAAGTAAGGAGACACTTCTAATTTTGCATCTTCTAATTCCGCACTGATAATTTTTTAACATTACAAAATTTGAAATTTCAGTGATACATTTAATATAACTAATTATGGCAAGAAAAAAAATTCATTACCTAAAACTCTTATAGAGAATCAAGTATATTTTATCCTTTGATATTTTAAGAAGTAGGCAGGAGAAAATTAAAAATGAAGCTGTAGGAGATTTTTCCAAATTGAAAAAATATGTACTAGATCTTTTTTTAAACAAGCAATTATACCAAAAAATTCATTGCCAAATAGTGACAAAAATTTAAAAGTCGCCAAGGAGGTCATATACACTCAAGTTGTAATGCAAAATGGTTAAATATTATGTATTTCAATTTGACATTGAATATTGAGACTTCTATAACATCTTTCTGCTTTTGTCTTGTGTTATGCACTATTAATATTCATATTCAGTAAAAGGCAAAGCAGGAAATAGGTGGGCAGAGCCCCTCAGGGGTTAAGGAGTGAAGTACGTCGAGGGAAGGCGAAGTCTCCCTTGCGGGTTGGTGAGAGGAGTGAGCAGGAGGCAGAGTCCCATATTTTGTTAAAAGAAAAAAAAAAAAAAAAAAAAAAATCATTTAGCCTATAAAAAAAAATTAACATCAATGTATGTAAAGTGTGAAACACATTACATAGTCCACACATATAAATAATAAAACCAGAGTAAAATAATGCAAACACATTGAAGTATAAAAAGTTGATATTTTTATTTACATAAATACATCATCAGTTAAAAAAAAAAAAATCTGAAACACACACAGTTTGACAATTATATGTACAAATATTTATAGATTAAAAATTCTTATACATCAGTAAGTCACAATATTGAGAAAATATAAACTATGTAACTTCCTAGGCACTTCCAAACATAGATTTTATATCCTACATATTAAACAATTAAAATTCTCAGAATAGTACCATTTCTAAGTATTCACACATCAAATTCTAAAGAATACACTTAGTTATTTTAAAAAGAGTTGCAACAACACATATTTCACAAAAATTATCACAGAAGTCTAAAAAAAATGTATACAAATAGCTGCTTAAATAAATTTAGCAGTAAATTATTTTATGGAATGAAAATTGGAATAATAAATTGAAAATGTTTTAAGTGGGGACTTACACACTTTAAAAGTTTAAAGTAAAAAATAACTTTTTATAATAGAAAACAATACAAATAAGGCATAGGATACAGGTAAATTTAGTAGATACCTGAAACATTTTCAATACCTAATGAGAAATATTTTTATTTTCAAGCTTTATTTATTTGTTCCTCAATTTCACTTTAAATTGAAGAGCTTAATGGGTGAACATATTATGTGACAATTTAGTACATTAGAGAAAATCAACAGTAAAGATATAATGGAATTGATAGCTAAAAAGCATGTACATAACAATTTCTAGTGTTGATAACTGTATCATCAAAAGTCTGAGTTTCAATAAATATTTTATATTTAAAAGATACCATAAGAGCTCTTCCACACAGAAATCTCATTAAAAAAAAATAATAATAAATGTCACATAACATATTCATCCCCTGAGCTCATCAATTATCTTCTATACCTCATATGAAAAATTTCCTAATTACTAATCTTTACAAAATTATAAAATTGAATTTGTTTTGTAAAAATAATCTTCCTTTCAATGTAACCTAAAATAGTTTTTAAAAACATTAAATATCAATTTATTACATACTTTTAAGTACTGAAATTACGCTTAAGAGATTAACTTGAAATTACACTTAATCAAATACATCTTTAATCAGATGTATTGCACCACATAGAAAAAAGGAACATTTATATAAAATGATAAAAAAAGAAAAAGAAAAAAAGAAAGACACCATAAATGAATATTAGGTTAAACAAATATTACAACACTTATTACACAATTTAACATTTTAGGCAATTCAAAATACACAATATTTGTGATGTTTAAACTGACTTTGGGCATAAAACACTTCTAAGAACCAGAGTAAGCCTTCCTTACAAAATAAGATATTTAAAAAAGAATTGTGTAGATTATTTCACAACAAAAATATTAATAAATATATTTTCCATCTGCTACATCCTGTTTGCTTTTAGTTTGTTGTTCAATGATCATTTTTTGCACACTAAGGCTATATACAGGGCTGATACTTAAGCAAAAGAATAAAATTTCCTACGCTCTCCTCAAGATTTATTTTGCCATAGGCCTAATACAGATGGACCTGCAACCGCAAGATCCCTCATTAACTGTCTGCGATATAAACTAGGTTCCCCAGTTAAATGATCATGTGATGTTGCCCTGGATAGAGAAAGGTGAATGAACATTATGTTATTTTTGTATAGGAAAAAAAGTATCTTTGAATTTTTTAATTTCTGTATAGTACATATACTTTTTACTTAAGTATTTAGATTTACACATGGTTGGAAAGCTAAAATGTCATAGTTTAATTATAAGATTTTTTTTTTTTTTTTTTTTTTAACTGTTACGAAAATAAATGCTTTCTTTTGGGAGAAACTTCCCTCAAGGCTGGGTCACATGACATTCTGCGACGATGAAGGATGAAGGTGTCAAATTACACCCTCAAGTTGAGCACATTCACTGTAATAGGAAGTCCTATTGGTGATGTAGTCTATCTTGTATAAGGTCTACGTATTTTATGAAGCTGATTCTATTTTGAGTGAGATCTTTGGTCATTGTAAATTGGTCTTTGTGAAAGTAAGATAAATATATCAATTAATATTTTTTTAATTATAAATGAGATTAAATTTAAAAATACATTTTTACCAAACTGCAAAAGACCTAAAATGTTTGCACACTATGACATCTTTATTTTCATTAGCAGTAAACACCAAATTCATTTTTTAAATTACATGAATAAACAGATATTTTAAACTAAATTTCACAAGTGACTACAGGCTTCTTAATTACAGACCTCCTGAAACATTAAATGACTGAAAAATATTGCAGATAAAAGGTTTTTGTATTCTGAAAGCCAATACAATTCGATAATAATCTGATTGTATGTCACATTCTGAATGACCTGATAATATATCATATTTGTTCACCAACTTCAGCATAAAATTCAGGAGAGTCACAAAGATATGAAATTCCTTGATTTCTGCAGATTTGAGAAAAAATAGTTAATTCCCTGACTTATCAAACTATATTTTCTAATTTCCTGATTTCCCCAGGATTTTAAAGGTAATGTATAACCCTATATATAGACCAAAACCTACTGATTAAAACGGATTCTAAACCAGGATTTGAACTACTAACCATTCTGTCATCAGATGGGTCTTTTGCATTAGAAATTATTGAAGTCTTTCAGTGTAAAGCAACCATCAAGAAGTTAAAAAAAATATGAACATTATAGATCATTACTTTTTTTCAGAATATTTCCTTATGCAAGAAAAGATAAGCAATGCTTTGTACTGATGTGAAAATGATGATATAAGATATAATGTGAGCACATAGTTGGCTTTACTGAAAAGTGTAAGGGGGGGGGGGGGGCTTCTCTTAAAATTTTATTTCTCGTTTTCTATTAAATAATAATAATAATAAAGTCACTTGGAATTAATTATTCCAGTTAGTTAAAAATTTTAATAGAATTAGTTCTTCCATGTTGATTGTCTAGAATAATCCTCCAACATGAAAAAAGTGATGTAGGTTTGTGTGCATTTTTTTTTCTTTAATATCAAGCTGTAAAGAATTAGATAAATTAACATATTCAAAGATGTCATATTAATATATAATTTTGTGCATTATTTACTTAAAATTTACTTTGTTACTGTTGATTCATATTAGTAGAACTGAAAAAATTGACTGTTGTTTCTTTATTATTACTGTTATTTTATATCAACATATTAAAATATGGTAGTAATTTTACTCAATTCTTTTTTCAAACTAAACAATTTTCTTACTTAATTGTTTAATATAAGTATACAAAATTAAAACAGAAAATGTTTTTCTTCATTTTTTAATGTATCTTTGTAATACAGCCACTGTTGACTTGCTAACTGTTTTACAAAAGGGCAAACTGTAATGCTTACACTATACAATTTTAATGTACAAAAGATTAAAGTTCTTTCAACATGAGATTTAAAATATAATTAAGAATTTAACAGAAAACCCCATGAATTTTACACACAACACATTTAGATGAAAAAAAAAAAAACCTAACAATTGATAATTATGTAATTTTGAATTATAATACAGAAAAAAAAAAAAAAAAAAAAAAAAAAAAAAAACAGCTCTGTGAATGGATCAGGGTTCCCACTCAATTTCGAAAAGTAAAATTCCTTAACTTTTCCTAGTCAATTTCTATGAAATTTCAAATTACAATATTAGGTTTGCAGCATAAAATAGAATATAGTACAATTTAAATTGCATGCTCAAAAAGCATCTTCCAGGTTTATAATGATAATTTTTTCAAATTTTTTAATTTTTCAACTATTTGCAATTTTCCCTGACTTTTCCAGGTTTTCTCTGATCCTTAGGACTTTGATGGATATAACTTATCCCAGCAGACAGAAGGTTGAGAGGCTTACTATTTACAAATTCCAACAAATTCTAGATAAGCTTCTAATCAAATTTTAATAAAAAAAAAAAAAAAAAAAAAAAAAAATTAACTTGTGTTGTATTTGCATATAGAATTTCAGATTGAATTTCTTTATTTAAATGTGAACTATATTTTTAAACATTAAAAAATAAATAAATAAAAAATACCGCTAAATTTCAAAAGCAATACATTCATAGGTGACTAAAAAATCTACAATATTTAAAACAGTAATAAAATTAGAAACTTAAAAACTAGATAAATAATCAAGAAGATAATAAATTTACATATCAGCAACCAGTTAATAAAATAACTAGAACAAAATGAAAACATGTTACAAAGACAATATTTGCTTATGCAGTAAAGTTAAACACAGCACATAAATGAAACATACATTCTTGAAGGTTATCATACAATAGAAAATTTCACACATAAAACATACTCTAAAGCAGCAAGCAATAAACTATCTATTCATTTACAAAAAATAAGTACTGCCAATTTAAGTAAATTGCATTTGAAATAGCAAATGAAGTTTCAACAACTCATTCTTTAATAAAATCCCTTTTTTCAAATAAAAATTAAGTTTAGTGATTAATTAAAAAAAAAAAAAAAAAAAAAACTATAAATATTTAAAAAATAAAAACAAGCAAAAAATGACAAAGAAATTAAAATCTATGACTAGACGTTTGGACGATATACTTTATTAATTAGTTTTTACTTATCAAATATATATATATATATATATTTAAATAAAAGATTTAAAGAATATTTTAGAAACAATGCTAACAATAATCTAAAATTTATAATATGTATAAAGTTTTAAATCTGCAATGGCGTCTTAAGTCAACACTAGTAATTTGAACACACAAAATTCTCTTGTTGGGATTTTATATTTTTTCATTATTATTACAACTGTACTTAACACATCTTTTTCTTATAAATTTCTTGGATTGTTACTTTTAATCACTCAAATATCATTTATTGCCCATACATAAGTGACTGGTTTTGGATGTTGCTCTATGGACACATTTAGTACAGTATAGTTTATTAGGCTGGCACACACTACTTAAAACTTTAATATTAATTACAGGTTTTCTTTTGAAAACTGCTAAACATAATTTCAAAAATGGCTATTAATCACATACCTGATCATAAATATGTAAAAATAAAAAAAATAGCATTTTTAATTTTTGAGAAATTTTTAGTTTGATAGGGAGATTAATAGCCTCCTACTACTTCTTAAGAAAACAAATACAAAAGATTCTCTAGAATGAAAATTTATGTTTAGATTATATATATCTCTTTGCAGGGGTAGAATTAAGAAAATTAAGTCACTGGTCTGCAGGACCACTGATTATAAGATTTCACTGGCCTGGAAATACTTTGACTAGTCCATTCACCCATTCTATTAGAATTTTAAAGACATTTAAAAATTTTTAAAATTCTGTTTTACTTAAATTTTATTTGTTTGTTTTATAAATTTACATGACAAATATAATTTTTTGTAAATTAAGAAATTCAAATGAACTCTTATATAAATGAAAAATTTATGCTTTAATAAACGAGCTAAATGTCACATATTTATATTATTATGAATTAAAAGTAAAAAGAATATTAAAGTGAAATTAATTGAAAAATTACAGAAAATAGGTGATAATGACAATTATATTGAAGTACACTTACTATTGTTATAATTGTTACATGCTATTTTGAACAGGTTTATGGGCAATTTTAGAAAAAAAATAAAAAATTGAAAAGCTTAATGGTTTTGGTGGCATTCAAATTTATATTTTGCTGGTGCATTGAATATTTTTGCAGGCCACTGTTTCGAGCTCTGATATATATATATATATATTAAGGAATTATTAAATGTAGTAAAAGCCAAGCAACAGATACAAGATCACTGAAACCACATAGACCAATAAGTATATATTTATTAAAAAAAAGAGAGAGACAGAAAGAAAGTTAGTACATTACACTAATGTAAAATATTACAAAATAACAGAAAACTTAATAATATACATTAATAGATTTATAGAAGAATAACATACTTAACCTACTATAAAACCTTTTTTTTTTTTTTTTTTTTTTTTTTAGTACTTCTTTTATAAGTAAGGAAATATAAAATTTCTCATTTAATGAAAATATAGGAAAATTTGAGAAAGAAGGAGAGAAGAAGATAATTTTTCTCTTTAAAACAATGTCAATATCACACACATCTGAGAAAAGTGAGTTACCCTGGAAATGCTGTTATATGCTATCTTTCCTCTACAGATAAAATATTATATGGAAAATTTTTGTTAAATACATTTTACATATAAGCACACATACATATTTATAGATATATACTATAAACATTTACTAAAACTACAAATTTTAATAAAAATTCTAGCAAAATTTACGATGGTCTAACTTGTCATACATATTTCACATAAACTACTAATCACATCGAACAGACCAATATTCAAGTGGTCCCACTACTTCTATCACAGTGTAATAATCACTACATGAAATATCCATATTTTCTATGTAATAATACTTTTATACAATCTTTCAGTTTTTAAAAGCAGACAAAAGTTTAATAAAAATGGAATGCTGAAAAGAAAAATAAAAGTGTAAAATTTAAGTGAAAAAAAAAAAAAAAACTTAACACCTTCAAAATACTTATTAAACACATAGGGTTTCCACTAAGTGATGAAATAAGCAATTGATTGTTGAGGACTAGAATGCATCTGGATTTAATAGAATATATAACAATATAACATTACAATTTTTTTTTTTTTTAAATACTATTTATTAACTTAGGAATTTATGTCCATATTTTTTTAAAAGCAACAAGAGAAATATTTACCAAGATTGTAATACAAATACACATATGCTAAATTTTTATTAAATAACTTATATTTTTGAATTTTTAAAAGTTTTGGAAGGTGAAAGCATTTTTAGAAGATATATGTTTATTAAAACCCGAATAAACTACTACGTCAGAAATGCCAAAGAAAGTTTGGCGTTTCTGACTTAGTAGTTTATTCGGGTTTTAATATTACAGCTCCAAGTCTCCTGTTATTATTAATATATGTTTATTGCTTTAGAAATACAAAAATGGAACACAATAAACATTTTTTGTTGTCATAAAGATATTACATAATCTCTTCAGAAAGGAAAATATTACAAAATTTGTACAGCATTTGTTGTATTTTCACTCAAAAAAATCCCTAAAAAAATCATTATTATTATTGAAAATGTTAAGGTTAAAATAATTACTTTCTTCTATAACCATAGAAAAAAGTATTGGATTTGTAAAAATTTGACTTCTAGTTTCCAATGGATTTACATATTTTGAGATGTCCTAAACATGATTTGACTGTCTGTGTGTGTTGAAAATTTTGAGTCAGCTCTACATCAAAAACTAATGCATAGAATTTCATAATTGATATTTAGTTGCACCTTGAGATAAAATGTGTCTATCAATTTTTGGTTCCCATCACTCAGCAAGGTGGCATAGCTATGCTGAGATTTTCCTCATTTATGGGAAGGCTATATACCTCAGCCTTAATGGGATATAATTTGACAAAACTTTATATGCGAGAGGACATTGTGAAAACTTGCACAGATTCAATTTGGTTGTACATCAGCCAACAGGTGGCGGTATTGTTATTCATCTTGTGTGATTTTCCACCCTTGTGACACAAAATTTATTTTCTGTAGCAATAATCTGGGGTGACTATGAATTCATGAAAAAATACCAGAAATTTTCGGGAGAAAAAGTTCTTGTAAGAGGAGAGAACATAATTTATTACAGAAAGATCTAATCCTCTTATTAAGAAAAATATTCATTTTAATTAGGTTTAGCAATCATATAAAATTGATATTTTAATCTTAATTTATGAATTTAACTATCAGAACAATTGGAATTATGGTACTGAAAAAGAACTAAATACCTGATATCAGGAAAATTATCTCAACACAAACACTCCTACAATAACTGACACTTCCTCCCTAAATTGACTGTTGCTTAAAACAACTAGAACCATTATTTATTTATTTATTTACCTATTAAAAAAAGTTTTTAATTTTTTAACATTTGTGGAAACCCTATATTTAAACTGAAAACAATTTATGAAGTGAACAAATTTACAATGCCTACACACACAAACACAGAAAGAAGAAGAAAAAAAAAAAAAAAAAGAGTAGAAAAATGGAATGTATTCTAAATTGAATGAACAAGATAACAAAAGACATTAAAGGATCTGATAAAAATGAAAATCTTAAAACACTAAAAACACACTTAGTGGAATTTACAGATGATTGTTAATTAAAACATCTTTATTCAGAATTATTATCTTTAAAAGATATATAAAACAACTTTGGAAGCCCTAGAGAAAGAAACAAGGTTAAAATTAAATAGCTAAAAAAATGCATAAAATTTATACAGTGGACGGAAATTTTTGATAAATAAAAATTACTCTCTAATTTTATCTTGCAAGATATAACAAAGTGAATATCTATACAAATATAAAGCTTTTAGTTTCACAACTTTAACAAGATAACATATTTGAAAGACTAAGGAAAAAAAAAAAAGTTATACAAAGAAATTCCTCAGAACTGATAAACATTTATTTGGATAATTTCATGGCAGTATATGTAGCACTAAAAAGTTTCTTTTTTTTTCAAGTAGATGCACAAAATTTTATTGAAAATAAAACTTCTTAAACTCAAAATTTATTAAGAAAGAGGAACATTTTTTCTTAAATAAAAATGGAATGTTAAAGTGTGATATTTACTAAAATACTACTTTTTAAATAATAAATTCATTTTAAAAGATTTTAAAAATGTAGACCATAGGCAGAGAAATTTATACATTAAACATTTGGTCAGTCAATAAGCTCTAAGAATACTTCTTGATATCTATAAACACATTTTTTATTTTTAAGAATTATGATTACTAAGATTTTTTCTTCTTTTAGGTGAGACAAGTCTCTTTTTCATTTATTCATTTTAAGTAATATTTAGAATATGATTTCATTTTGTCTTAAAATCTTATCACATTAAGATTTACTGAAAAAACACAGTTAATTTTGCAGTTCCATTTCTGTAACCTTAGTGGCTTTAAGACAAATTAAAACCAACATAAAGAAATATAAAATTAAAATTTATATGTATGATCTACACACACACATATGTATGATGGCTGCCAATTATGAATGATGGATGCAACAGTAAAACGTCCAAACTGATTTTTATAATATTTACAAAACACATTTCTGTAAAAGTACATACAACAATAAAAACAAATTATATAAAATAAAAATGCAATTCATTTAAAATTCAGACTTTTGAGCCTGGCACAATATGAGAATATAATTTGTTGTTAGGATAAAAATGATGCGTATTCATATGTCCATAGTTTCCATGATCATGAGAATCATGCATGAAGTAAGACTTGCTCAAAGAGCTCTGTTTATGAGGCAGCATCTGATCTGTGGAGTGAGCACTTCGAGGAAGTGAATTACTGCTTATATCTGAGCCTTGAGTAGATGTGTGCCTCTGTAGATGATGCATACTTTCATAGTCTATAAAATTTGATGGGGGACATTCATTGATAGGTGGTGGAAGATGTTTTTTAACATCTGGTTTGATTTTATTATTTGAGCTTCTGATATGATCATGATGTATTCTTTGATTAATATGCTGCTGGATTTCTTTATAGTTCATATAATGACTGTAACGATTTGTTTCACCGGCAAGCGAAGGCAGTTTTGTATTCCTAAGAAGAAAATAATGCAAATGTTATATATATTAATTAAATTTTTGTGATATTTTGATAGTGAATCAATCAGAAATATCATCATCGCTAAATCAGGGGTGATTGTGAATTCATGTAAAAATACCTGAAATTTTAGCGAGAAAAAATTTCATATGGATAGGAAACAATTTATTACAGAGAGCTCCAATCCTCTCATTATGGAAAGTATTAAGTTTAATTAGGTTTAGCAGTCATATGAATTTGATATTTTAGTCTTATTTTATGAATTTAACTACTTAAAAAAAAGTGAAATTCTGGTACTGAAAATAAAAAAAATACCTGAAATCAGGTAAAATACCTGAATACAATTGCCCCTACTAAATATAACTCTTTTAATATTTTTTGTACATATTCTTTTAATTTAATAAACAAACATCCCTGGAAATAATTGTAAATCAAGTAATATGCCAAAATAATTTAATTTGAAATGATGCAAGTTGAAGATAATGTAAATATTTTAATAACTTCACTTAATTATTTTCATTCTTAGAATAGCAGTAACACACATAAAATTTTATCTGAGAATGTAGAAGATTTGCTCTGTTCTGTGGGACCATTGGCATGGTGGCTCATTTTTGCATTTGATTTACTTTAATTTCTTACTTTTGCACTTGCGATTGTGCATTCCTTAATATGATGTTTAATGTATTTTCTGGTGCTTTCTCCCTTATGCGATGATATTCCTATACTCCCAACAGCCCAGTAACTTTTAACAGCCCAGATATAACAGTGAGTTAAAGAATCAATAAATCACAGCTTAAAAATAGTTTTCCTTTCTTTCTGCTGATATAAAATATCAACTTTTTCTTAAAAAAAAAAAAAAAAGTAAACTACCATTTTTTTTTTTTTTTTTTTTTTACAAAATTTCATTCAATTGCAAGAAATATTTAATAGCATAATAAGTTTGTCATTTGGAAACTTAACTACTTTGTTAATATGTATACATTTTTTTCTCATTTTAAATAGTTCTCACAATAAAAATGCATTTGATGAGATTAAAAAAATCCTTCCAACCCAGCGAGAAGAGCAGGTTGATTTCTTAATTTTTTTCAAGTAGCTGCCATGAAACAAGATGTCAGATAAAGTTTATTAATAAACTCGACTAGGATCTTCATATGGGCTATGTAGACAGAGGCGGATTTAAGTTAGATTGTGCCCTTGGCCCATTTGCTATGGTGCTCCCCCCTCCCCCCCCCCAAATAAATATAAATGTAATATAACTAAGTAAAACTATTTCTATTCATAAAGTGAAAACAAACTGAGTTGTAGCAGGGATCTTCCAAATTTCTTTATACTGTCGATTCAAAAGGTTTTGAATTTCAGTTGCTTTTTATATTTAAATTTGGGTTTAAAATGAAATTGCTTTTCAAATTTTAACAGGCTTATGAATTTTGTCTCCATCCGCATTGGCCTAGCAGGTCTAAGCATAAATCTAATCCTGGCTGTCTCATCTCTGTATGAAAATAGGAGCATCTCATAGTTACATATGAAATTATCCAGTCCATCTGATCAATCGTACAAATATAGTCTATATTCATATGTTTCAAATCAGTATGGTAAATCTTTAATAGATCAAAGTGGCTTAGAAAGTGGTCTTAAATTGATGAAAACCCTATACGGTTTTCAGTTGCAATTATCTTTTAAATTGAAGTTACTTTTCAAATTTTAACTGTCTCCATATAACAAATATTAATCACCTGTAAAAACTTGGCGCCCTTAAAACAAAGGCACCCCTAGGCACGGGCCTAAACCTAAATCCACCCCTGCATGTAGAAAGAATTAATTAAGAGTACATAAACTACACCTTTTCCCAAATGACTTTGTTTACAGAAATTCGAATATGGAATCAAAAATGAGTGTTACCATTTAAAAAATTTGATGCAACTTTTAATATGTAAACTACCCACTAAAATTTTACTTTTGCATTAATAACTAGACTTTATTACGAACTGATCGGCACCAGCCACATACTTACACGATAATTTATGGCAATATCAGTCAGAATGTTGCTTTTTTATTTTATTTTTTTTAATGTACATAAACAGTTTCAACTAAATCATTGCAAAATGATTTAGTTGGAAATATGTTTTTTATATGAATTTGAAATTTTCAAAAGGTCACCGTTTTGAAACGAGATGGTGGAACAAGTTGATTAATAGGTTAAGAACAGGATACAAGGTTGCTACACAAATATGGAAAATAATTTCCCTAGAGTTCTTCCTGTCTCTTTTAAAAGTAAAATACATGACATGTGATCATGCATCATGGAAATCTAACATGTCTACAAATCAAATGAACATATCAAGGGAATATTAATTTCAATAACTTACTACATACTATAGATACAAATTCCAACACATTTGTGG
Source organism: Salticus scenicus (assembly GCA_963930645.1). Lineage (NCBI taxonomy): Eukaryota > Metazoa > Arthropoda > Arachnida > Araneae > Salticidae > Salticus > Salticus scenicus. The sequence goes on from OZ005648.1 coordinate 289,308,684, forward strand.
CACTCTTAAGAGCACTAAAGAGAAAAATGAGAAAAAAAAACACAGCTTAAGTTTTATAAGATTATGGTAGTGCCCACTTTGCTCAGAGACATGGACCCTGAATGCTCAAGATAGAAGTAGAATCCAGGCAGCAGAGATGCAGTACCTACGATCTCTAACAGGCTGCACAATTATGGACAAAGTCAGAAATGAAGATATTAAAAGAGAATTAAAAGTTTTTAGTCTCTTAGACAAGATCAATGAATACCGCACTAATTGGAAAAATCATGTCCAATGTATGACATGCAGAAGACAAAGACTACCGAGAGCTGCCTTCTACTCATTCCAAAGGGCAAGCAAGATCGCGGTAGACCCACAAAACTTTGTTAGAACCAAGAAGCTGGAACAAGCTCCTAGCCTAATCACTGAAAAAGATGATAATGATGATAACTTACTATTACTACTACTACATGCGTCAAAAATTATTTAAATCGACTTTTTCTTTATTATGAAACATTAAAATTTAGATAACGATTTTTCTTTCACTAGAAACTAGACAATGTAAAATTAAAACTGAAATTAAAAGTTCATTATAAAAAGAAAAAATCTACGTATTTCCAGAAAAGTTAAAAATTTCCTAAATTTTCTCTGTTTTTGCAATAAATTTAAAACTCCCTGAGTTTTCTCTGTTTTTCAATAGATCTTCCAAATTCCCTCGGTTTATCAAGTTTCCCCTGAATTTCTAAATACTGTAGCAATCCTGTTGACATGAACTATGTACAGAATTAATAAGATGGATGAGAAAGTTGACACACAAACTCATCCAAGATATTTCTAAGATAAAACCACTGTCCAATTTTCGTAGGAAGTAATTCAGTATTTCAAAATTTATTGGAATTACAAATTTCCTATTTCAATCTAAAATGACTGCAATAAGTTGATTTCTTAAAAAAGGGAAAAAATAGGGGAGGGGGAAGGGGGTTATTAGATTTGGCATTAATTATGTTGCAATAACAAAATATATCAAATAAAGAAAGTTGATAAAATATATTATCATTTAGAAGAAAAAAAAAAATAAAAGTAGAATGGTTCCTCCAGTATTTAAAGCTGTAATTCATCTTACTGCCTATAGCACAAAAAAAAAGAAAGATTTAATTTGTAAATTAGAGTCCTGCACAGGTTAAGAAAACTTAACCTTTTCCCGACTCGTGATAAATCCTTAAAAAAATTCAGTATATAATATAACAAACTTTCAACCACTATTCCAAATATTTTGGCAGTGTAAAAAAATGTACAATAAGAAAACAAATGCACATAGGCAGACACATAATTTTATATATAGAGTTTTAAACATTAAGTTTTAATAGTTGTGCAATTATAATTAAACTCATGTTATGAATAATGTTGCTTTAAACAGCTAAAAAAGTAGAAAACATCATCCAATATTTGTATTCAAAAAGTCTTATATTCATTAAAAAACAGCATAAAAAATTCTTTGAAGAAAAGGAATTTATGAGTAGATCCACTGGTAAAAGTTTAAAATTCACACCCGACCCACAGAGCAGATAAACTCATGGGTATCCGCAGCTACTCGATCCAATGCAGGATTCCACTGTATATGGTAGAAAAGAATAAAATTTTCACTGATATTGAATAAAACGTTGATATTGTAGTTAAGAAATAATTTGAATATTGTTGTTTTAAATTGATAAAAAAGGTAGAAAATGTCATCCATGATTATTTGCATTCAAAAGGTTTTATATTCTTAAAAAATTCTTCATGAAAAAAATTTGTGGGTAGACTCGCTGCGGTTACCCGAACCAATGCAGGACTAAATTGTAGATAGAATAGAATAAAATGTTCATATTTTAATTAAGAAATAATTTTATAGTGTTTTAGAGAAAAATTTACTACTTACGGTGTAGCTTCTTTGTAAATATCTAAGCTTTGTGACCGACTGTGAATAACTTCTGCAGGTAAAGCCTGAAATTGAATTTATAGAAGACTTAAATATTGAATAGAGTTATTTATTATTTACATAATTCAAATAAAAAAATTAAATTGATATTGGAAATATTCATTTATAATTTATTGCATTAACATTATGAAAATACACTTTAAATTAAATAAGCTAATTAAAACAACAAACTAGTATGATGTATTAAAACAGGAATAAACTACTATGTCAGAAACGCCAAAGAAAAATTATTGAGGTGCATACAGCTGTTTCGGTAGCCTAAAGCGTACCGTCTTCAGTGCAAAAAGAATTCTGAATCTGGAGAAGTGCTCGTATATATAGGAGAGGGACCGGATTTAGTTCAACCAATAGGATTACGGAAGAGGTGGGGAGTGTGGTCAATAGGAATTAAGGAATGTGTAGCTGTGTAAACAGTAGAAAATTTAAGGAAATGTGGACTGAATGTAAAATTTCCAACAATCAGACAAATAGGGAACAGCGAAATCACAATTTACAAGGTTTTTAAAATTTTTATAAATATGAAAAGCTTCAAAGAAATCGAGTTCATGAATGGATTTAGGTCTGCAAATTATTTTAGCTAAATTAAATTTAAAATTATGATTTTCCTCCCAGCAATGTTTAGAAATAGCCGATTTATTGGTTTCTTGTTGCACCTCAATAATTTTTCTTTGGCGTTTCTGACGTAGTAGTTTATTCCTGTTTTAATATTCCAACGCCAAGTCTCCTGCTATTATTAGTATGATGTAGTCATTAAAAAACTTTCTTCTATATCTTTATAACAGCTCTAACTATATGTAATAGCACAAATATTTAATAAGCAAATTTTTCTCAAAGATTTTACAATGCATTTTGGTGCAATCATTAACCAATAGATGCTGAGATATAGCAATCTGTAAAATCACAAAACATAAATACTAGCAGCACCACATACCTGATATACATTTGAATTTAACTTTTTTTTTTAAATATCTATCCAGGGTGGCTTACATTAGAACTTTTCCAAATTCAATTACTTTTCCATGACTATTTTCACCATTTTCCCTGACTCAAGTCATTTATTTTCCACAAAATTTCTCAAAATTAGCAAACAATTTCGCAATTTTCAATAACGAGCTTTCAAATATGGCTAATTTTCACAAAATTAGTCAAAATTCCCCGACTTTACATGAAATTTCCTGATTATTCCATGACTTTTGCAGACTCACTTAAATTCCCTGACTCCCTAACTTTCCCTAACTAGTGGCCACCCTGCTATCTCACTGTGGCGTGAATAATTATTTAATTAAAGGTGTTAATAATTTTAATTAAAGGGGTTATTAATTGACTTTAACAGGGGTCATAGCAAAGGAATAAAAAAATATAGGAGTCTAAAAGAAAAAATATAGGAGTTTAGTAGAAAAAAATATAGGAGTTTAAAAGAAAAAATATATAGGAATTTCGAACGAAATATAGGATACATAGTAGTTCGGAGCACATGTACACAAAGAAAACTGAGTAACATTATCCATAAAATTCTAAAATGTGTGTCCCCAATTACAGCCCTAATAACTTCAATTTTTAATAAACATCCTATAATTTCAAAAATACAATAACGTATGCAGGATTCTATTAACACGTTTTAGAAAAATACATGGTTAGAAAAACAGCCATCATTTAATCCCATACATGAAAAAATTAGATCAACTGGAATTTCGCTCACCTGCGGAATCTGATTTAGATCAAGGATTTCAGTGCATGGGCCTGCGCATTCACTTTGATAAGGGCCTCCAAATCAGAGACTATTACCTTAAGTGACAAATCTGTCACTTAAGGTAACAAGTGACAAGTCTGTCACTTAAGGTTTAAGTTGACAAATTGGTCAATATTATTAAAAAACAAAGGATTTTTTTTTTTTTTTTTGGGGGGGGGGGGGTGTAAACAAACCAAAGAGTCGATAAACTTATCAAACAATTTTGAAAGGCACACTTATTCTATATTAATATTATATACAAAAGAATGAAACTACTCCATTCCTCTAAAAGTCCAACTATGTCAAACTTTTAAAGTTAGTAATGTTGGTAAGTAAATGGGCACATCACACGGGAGCATATATACTCACTCAACACAACATTATACACAACATATTCACTCAGCGTCGTTCAAAGTTGGGGAAGCTGAACGAATGAGAAACCGATCAGCTGTCCCTAGGGTTCCCCCGAACTGATAGCGTGATGTATTCCCTTCTCTAAAGGTATTCCAGGAAAAAATCATATCTATTCCTCCTATTGGTCAATTTTGATAAGCACACTCAACACAGTCAGCTTTTTGTAAACGGCTTCGAAAAAGTTGATCATCTGAAAATGTGCTGTCCTTGAACAAGGTCAGGCTGAGTGTGTTGGATATAATGTTGTGTTTAGTAAAAAGTTGAGCGAAAATCTCTCGTGTGATATGGCCAAAACATGTCTTGTGAGAGCAAAAATGTATTGTCATAAATTTGGAAATTGATGAAAGGATTTTTTATTCGCTTAAAAAGTTCATTATAAAGAATATGAACCAACGGTTCTTCTACTTGCATAATTTTCAAAAAAATTTCTAAGCTTTCATCTACCAATTTTTAAAAATGTAAACATGTCAAAGTGGTAGAATCAGTCAGAACAGTTCTCAGGAATCGATATGAATGGGATTTCAACTGGCTCTTGATCTTACTTTCTGGTATAAATTTCAGGAAATATTCTTTTAATGTTTCTCACTGGTTGATAATTCTAGTAATGACTGGTATCAATGTCATCCACCTATTATTGAGAAATCTCATAATTTCTTTTTTCTTTTCTTAGTTCCAACTTCGATTTGGACACCTCGGAAATCTTCTTTGCAAGCCGAATATTTATGAAGGAATTTAAACACAGTATCCACAAAATCTTCAATATCCCAGTGACTAACTACTTGAGTCATTGCATTTTTGAAGGAATTATGCACAATATGCAAGTTACAAGAACTATGATAAGAGGCAGAAAATCTCTATCATTTAGTTCACTGTCAATTTCTTCAAGTCATTTTTGGTTAACAGGTGGTCCATCAGAGCTTACAGATAACAATTTATTAACTGGAAACTTATCAAGTACAAGTGTCAAATATATCTTGTTTTTCAAAATATCTGCTGTAGCATGGCCCAGTTCAAAAGCATGCAGGAAGTTACTAACAATTTGGTTACGCTCTTCATCCCAAAATTTTATAAGTACATCTAGTTGCTTTTTTCCATTATCAGCTGTTTCATCGAAAGCAGAGAAAGGAAATTAGTTCATAAATCTCCAGAGTATTATTTGTAGAGTAAATTTTTGCAGTCTGGATATCATCTAACAGTAGACGTAAAATATATATATATATATAGGAAATATAGGAGTTGGTGTAAAAATATAGGAGAATATCTGCCAAATTGCAAAAATATAGGAAATATAGGAGGACTATGAGGCCTGCTTTAAAAATGTGGCTGCAATCTGCAATAACAATAATGGTTCTTTTATGCTCATAAATAAGATTTCAAATAAAGGCACGTGATCTAGAAGTCTGCAGGGGCCGAAATTTTGAAGCCCAGCCCGGCCCGATATAAAATCCAAAAATTCAGCCCGGGCCCGACCCGGACAAAAAACGATGTGATCAGGCCCAACCCGGCCTGATTCAAAAATATGTAAAATAACAAATAAAAATGCATGCTTTTCTATGAAAAAGGTTTTTAGTATATGTTGCAGAGGTTTTATATAGCTAGCAATAGAATGTTCTTTAACAAAACTGCTGAACTTTTATAATAAACAGAATATAAACAGATATATATATAAACAGAAAGTCAAATCGAAAATATTAGTATTCATCAAACAATATAGGAAGGCAATAAATAAAATTTAAATTATAATGAAGCACTTTACACATAATTAATTAAATATAAAAACCTTTAAATGTACCTCATGTTACGTCGTAAATATTTTCATCTGGGCACCCAGATCTTTTCAAACGATCTTCATCTGTGCCGGATCTCTTTGAGTTGGTCTTTTATAGATTCCATAAGTTGATTCCACATCCGGTTAGGAGCCATTGCATCACTGTCATTGCACACATCTGGGGAGAAATCGCAACAACACCGGATGTGTGCAATGACAGTGACGCAATGGCTCCTAACTGGATGTGGAATCAACTTATGGAATCTATAAAAGACCACAACTCAAAGAGATCCGGCACAGATGAAGATCATTTGAAAAGATCTGGGTGCACAGATGAAAATATTAACGACGTAACATGAGGTACATTTAAAGGTTTTTACATTTAATTAATTAATTATAGGAAGGTATTTAAAATGGTTAATACCACTAAAAATGCACTTTACAATTTCCTCTTATATACCGTAATGTATCTGAGACTTTCATGTGATCCAGTAAACAAAACTTTAATGCTAATCTAATCATATTCAATAGAAAAGAAGCTTTTGCCCATATTTAAAAATGATGCTACTTTCAGCCACTAGATAAAAGAAAAAGGAGCCTTAGAGAAAAAGTTACAGCGGAAGGATTTTTATAGCCTTCATACCACCTAAACTCTACAGACCATAGGAAACAAAGTCTTATACACAGTAATGTATCTAATTTCTTTTGTTTGTACGTGTATGCAAACTGGTAGTGACATGCATACTTTCTTGAAAAGGAAACCATCTAATATTACTTTAAATAAAATATATTATTTCGATACATGCTAAAAATACTTGCGGTAAATCAGATCACAAACAGACAGACTGACAGACAATTAAATTGAAGTTACAGACATTTTTTAACAAAATAAAATTTTATGTGACATACCAACCTGTAAAATTATGTAAAATAAATGACTGAAGAAATATTTTATCATTTTCCTTTGTCGTTGATTAACGAGGAAAGTAGAAAAAGATTTGGGCCGACACGGCCCGGAAATTTTTTTTTATAGAGGCCCAGCCTGGTCCGAGTGTACACGAAAAAATTGAGCCTGGGCCCGGCTCGAGCCTGAAAAAAAAAAAAATTGAAGCCCGAACCCGGCCCGTGTTCGGGCTTCAATTTTTTTTCAGGCTCGGGCCCAGACCTCTAACGTGATCTGCAGCTGAAATAAAGAACTGAAGTTAAAAAGGAAGTTTTAAGCAAATATCTTGAAAATCATGCAACAGACAGTTGTTTCTCTTCACTTTATATTTATTGGGATTAAAGCCTTTATGAATTACATGGTGTTTTGGTTCCGATTCCTAGGCGATGGCAGAAAACAAAACTTACTTCCAACTTCACAGAGTGACGAAAACCAACCGCGTATATCAAATGTCAAGTGCCAACTGACTTCCCGTTTAAAACTCCCAAGAGAGACTCTCCTCTCATTGGTCGCACGTGACCTTCAAGAACATATCATCTCAACGCTGAGGGAGAAAGAAGAACCCTGCAGTCGTCTGGAATGGGAGTGTAGCAGAAAGTCATAAATAATTTGTAATGCATGAATTGATATAGGAAAATATAGAAGAAAGTTTCATGATAGTCACAACATCAGGATCCCCCCCCCCCCCATCAGAAAAAAAAAAAAATGCGGGCGGGTTTATTTGGGTTTATCCACTTTTTTAAATGTAATAAAAGTTTCCACTTTTTTAAAAATAATTTATTATTTTTTACTTGACATTATTATATATATAATAAATGTATTATATATGTAATATAATAGTTAAAAACAATTCATTAATAGCCTTAACTTGATACATTAATTATATTATATATATATCTACATACCATAGTATATCATATTAGTGATATATATACAAGTTTGAAATTATGTAACAGTTTTGAACAAAAAAAAAAAAAAAAAAAAAAAAAAAAAAAAGATGAGAATAAATGAACATAATTGCAAGCCATTTTTGTATTTTAAGTCATGATGTAAAAAAAAAAAAAAAGTAATACTTTACCTAAAATTCTAAAGATTTAACAACAAATATACTATATATGCCCCCCCCCCCCTTTTTTTCAAACCTTGTTTTTTAAAACCCTGTAGAACATACTAGACTTTATTAGTCTTTGTCCAACTTACATATTTACTTTCCTTTTCTTTTAATTCATTTTCATAATACTCTTCTTTCTGATCTAAGGGATAATGGCCTTGTCGTTTCTGATGCATACGTTGGTGCTGTTCTCTTAAACTCTGCATTCTCTCTTGTCTATTTGGCATGGAATCTAAACTGGATGCTGAAGTTTGCACAGGGATTTGAGGTAGTTGTCGTTTTTGAACATCCATTTCTCTACTTGTAATATCAGATATTCTTAAATACACAAACAAACAAATTCTTTTAACATTAAAAACAAAAAATAAATTAAAAGTCACAATTAAATACAGAAAAGTTATTTGAATTTTAGAAACTTGATAGGACAAATTAATAAACTGGCCCTATATTTTAAGAAATACAATCTCTATTTACAGTACATTAAAATGAGAGGAAATCTCACACACACACAGAAAGAAAAAGTTAAGAAAATCACAAATTGGCATTTACATATGTTAGAAAATTTTAGACTAAATCTTTGTTCACTTAATCCTTTATTATTGGCAAATGGTGAAGAGTTATCTTGAAGGTCTGCATATGCATTAACCTCAAGCAACAATCAATCAAAATAAGACATCTGCTACAGAGATTGCTTTTACTCACATTTTATACAAAAACTGGAAAAAAAAAAAAAAGTGTCAACAGTGACTTGGAAATTTTTCGAGTACAGAGTCAATAATTGACTCTAAAAATTTCTCTACTTTTGAAAAAAAAAAAAAAAAAAAAAAAAAAAAAGTAAATATTTTAGTTATTTCCTATTTTTTCTAAGCTTTTATTCTTTTGCACTCACTTTCCTTCTTTTTGCACTTGGAATATTTTAAAACCAACCCTATTGCATTTATTTTATCAGTTCTGGAAAAGATGGGTCAAGCTGGAATTTATTTTGGATGAGAAGGAAACAAACCATGAATTGAACCATGAACTTTTGAATTTTGAGAGATGAATTTAGTTTGATTCCATTGTTCCGCAAGATTATTGTTTTAGTTTTTGTTTTTCATATTGTCTAAGAATAAATCAGTAAATAATGATGATCAAATGAAAAAGGTAAATTGTCATTGCAATATCACTTGGAAAACTGAATTTATTTAGTTAGCCTATAATGAGGAGAGCATGAAACGACCAGAATGTATCAGCAGTGGAATCAAAGCAATATATTCATTTGTAATTGGATGCAAAAACTTCCAAAGACACTGATTATTTAACATATGTCATCAGTGACATATCAAAATAGTCATAATTATTTTTCCTTTCTTTCCTTTTAATTATCGAACAAGTAAAAGATTTAAAATAACATATTTAGCTGCTGAATATTTTATTACTTCCATTATCTGACTACTATAGGTAATCTGAGTATTGTATTTGGTCAAAATATTTGATATTGAGTTTTTACTTGATTTACATGTTTTAAGGTCTCCTGAGTCCAAAAAAAGTGGTTTTCGGCAATTGGTCAATGTGTGTATGTGCGTGGGGAATCTTCTAACTATCATATCTCTGAAACTAATAAAGATAGAATGACAAAACTTCAGAATTGAGACAGGTCTGGGGTACAAACAAATTTTCTTGAAAATTGGAAAAACAGAAGTGGGACCACAAGTCTATATCTTAAAAACAGCTCAAACGATTTTCTTCAAAGTTGCTATATAAACACTCTATTAGATGTCCTTTCATACAAATTAGTTGGTTAGTTCAGAAAAATTCATAGGCGCCTTGTATAAGTAGCTCAATTTCAGGTCATGCAAGTGTGTTCTTTTAAAAACAGCTGTACGGATTTTTTTCAAACTCACCATATTAATTCCCTTTTCGATAATCCTTTCATATGTAATTGTTGTTTTCCGGTCAACAATTGAGTTTGCCAAGATTTGGTAAAAGTCAGTATCTCAAAAATGGCTCTAATGATTTTTTTTGAAAATTGCTACATTAACCCCTTTTAGATATCCTTTCTGTATTACATGGGTAATAGAAAATTAACAGTCACCCTGATTAAGTAAAATCAATTTTAGATCTCAGAAACTGGTATTTCAAAATAACTGATTTTTTTTTTTTTTTTAACTCGCTATGTGAACTTCGTTTTACATGAATTTTCACATGTATCAGCTTTCTCTTACAGGAAAATCATTAGGTGTCTAATTTATTAGGTTAATTTTATGTTTTCTGATCACATTATCTCCAAAAATTGCATATAACTTGGCGAGAATCAAGGGCCACCCTCAAATATAGTCTAACCATTATGTAGTAGGTAATGGAAGTCGTGTGGTTCTTTCACACCACATCCCCCCCCCCTATTTTTGCATATGTCTACAGTTTCTAATATATATACATTTAATATCTCCCCCCCCCCTCCTTCCAAATAGATACTTAAAAAAAATATATGAAACTAACATCTAGTTTTTCCTCTTTAACACATTTTCAGATCAGCTGACTCACAGTTTTATTCAGTGCTTGAAAATTATATCGCCTGACATGTCCGGGGCATATAAAAACTTAAATTGGGCCTGTATTCCCTCCCTCCCTCTTGCATGCCCAGCTGGCCATGCAAATACTTAATTTAAAAAAAAAAAAAATAAAAAAAAAAAAAGTTCAAAGAATAAAATGTGTTTTAAAAAAAAGTTTTGTCCTTGACTTAAATTGGGCATATTAGTTTTGAGAATACATGCCCAAATAAATGTATGTGTAAAGGTGTGTACACATAAAAATTTTGAGATTTTTAAGCTCTAGTTTTATCACCAGCGAGTCATGCTAACTCACAAAAAATTACAAGTAAAACGCAAGCCCTAGTCCGTTGGCTGCTTTAAAACTTGATATTCAACAACAGCAACAGTCACTTGGAGTTGCAGATATCTCATTAGAGGCAATGAAAATACGTATTGCTCCTGAGCAAACTGTGCTAAATAAAGCAGTAACTAATATGCACAAAAAAGTTTTTAAAAGATTTTTTATATTAATGTAGTGATTTTGAATTAAAAAGAGGAAAAAGATTCTGCGACAAAAATTGTTTTATATAT